>JAHBCN010000444.1:65000-185520 GCA_019359885.1 Listronotus oregonensis | reverse complement strand
AAAAATTTCTTTTATATATAAATGGGGGCTCAATGTAAATATATGTATGTATTTTGAAAGTTTTAAAAAGATTGGCAAAGTAAGTGGTTTTGTTCAGCGTTATTCAAGGTTAGCTTATACAAATAAAAAAAATTTATTATTTTATGTTTTTTAACAATCCCCCCAAAATCCCTTATCACTTATTTAAGTAAAACAAATTTGCGTAAAATGTTTTTTAACTTTTTATCATTAATTAAATATAAAAGACCTAGATTTTTATTATGATAATTACCAAAAACAATTACAACTAAATCTGTTTATTCTTTTTTGGTGTACATTATAATTTTTATAATTTTAGCATGTCATACTTTGCGTAATATTTAAAAACATTGCGTTTTGGTTTTAAGTCCAATGCTATATTTAGATACAAATGTATTTATTATTTGAATTTGAATTTAAGCATTTATAAAATAAAAAAATTGAATATGAAGTTTTCCTTGAATTTGAATTGGAGCATAAAGCTGAAATCTTAACCACGTTTCGCATTCTGGGTGGTTAGTAAGTTTTCCTTTTCACCTTTTCACCTTTTTTTTCTTTCCCTATCTGTTTTAAAATTATATCTGTTTCTCTCATTGCTTTTCTACAAAAGGTAAAATAAAAAGGTGAGTAGAGCTAAGGGTAAAATATTCTAAAGCTAAATTACCTCAAGTCGGATCTCCAGACAAAAAAATCCCCTTGAGTAGCTTGGAAATATCTGAAATCTGAACTCGTCTAGCAGTACTTAGGCATTTAAATCCACATATATCTTTTAACTCAAACTCAAATCAGTCCCAGGACTGCAACCAACAACCTTCTTTTACCAGAATAGGTCTTTTCATCACAATTTTTTTTGTGCCATGCGTCAGTATCAGCCATTTTTTCGTACTGTTTTTGTAAACAAGCATGTTAAAGGGCCTGTAAACACATAATTAAAATAAAAAAATACAAAAAAAGTATAGTTATTGAAGAAAAGAAATACGAAAATAAAGAAAAAAGTGCCTTAATTACAATAGGTTTTTAATCGTTATTACAATGATATCATACGAGGAACGAAGAAGCGGTGTTTAAAAGTAGTAAAGATGATACACATAAAATCATTTAAAACAATACTAAATTTAATCATATAATAATTGTATATATGTGTACAAAAGAATAAAATTATAAATTTTGTATAGTAAAGAAGTAATGATCTAACCTCTCAATCAGCTCACTTTTTTCCTTTTTAAAGACGTCCATGACATTTAAGCTACCTTTTTAATTGCGTACAATTATGGGCTTTAACTGAATATAAATCAGGAAGCACATCAACGATTTTTTCAGTAAATAATTTAATTGGGAGATAATACTGCATTCCCAGCCATTGTTGATCAAAACAGTATGAAACTTTTGAATTGCCGCTATTTCAACATGGCAATGCGCTTGCGCTTGTCACATGATGAAAAGGCCTATACGTCTTCTTCTTCTTTTTCTTCTTCTTCTTCTTCCTTGGGAGTCGTCTTGATTCACTACTGGAGGCAGCGCAACTCTTGAGCTTTTTGTGCCTAATTTCCCATTATCTTTTATACCAATCCTTCCATTAATCTTGTTTCTTCTAAAAGTCTGTATAACCCCGAGACTGGTTGGTTAATATATTCCTGTGGGCTCATTTTCGGTTGCCCAAACAATGCCTGTCTTTTGTAATTTAACGCGTCACATTCGCACAGTATATGGTAGGCTGTTTCTTCCCCCTCGTCGCACATTCTGCAACCCCATTGTATGAGCCTATCTTGTGTAGGTGTCCTCTTAGGTTATCGTGTCCTGTAAGCAACCCTACAGTTATACGAAGTCTTTTTCCACTTTGTTTGAGTAGTTCTTCCTTTGTTCTTTTGGATGGGCCGCTTATGAAGCTTTTTCCATGTCTTATTCTACTGAGGTTTTCCCAGTATTCCTTGTGTTTGTTTTGGATCAATTTCCTGGTTTGCCCTCGTGCTGTGGTTTTAGTCAATTCAAGGGCAGGTTCTGGTCCAGAATAAGTACTTTTATTTTTTGTACGTATGACAGGGTATGTGCTTACGTACGCAACAATGTGTTGTATGCTATAGTTCCTAACATCGAGTTAGGGAAAACCCAACGTTACAAATATACTTTTTGGTCTTCTACAATATGTTTTTTCTGTATTTTGTCTTCTGTATATACTGTACCCCTTTTGCCAACTCCCCCACTAGGTTCTTTGACTTTCTTTTAATAAAAGTTAATTTTATCATTTCCTAGCTCCCTCCGAAATCATTCCTCTTGGTAATTTTAGTGTGCATAACAGGAGCTGCTTTTCTCAGTATGTCCTGATTCTCAAGGTACCTAGCTGAAATCTTTGCAATTTTATTACTCTACACGTGTTTATTTGTGAGGAAGAGATAACCGTTTATGTAAAAAAGGAAGTCGGCTCTGGGCTAAGGGGTACCTCAGCATTAATTTGTTTAAAACTGGAAGAGTGACCTTCTGCCAGAATTAATAAAAGGAAGAATGCGCTTGACCTTATAGATTTTTAGTAGTAGTTCTGACATGTTATGAGAGACAAAAGCATTTGTTGAAGAAAAAAGATCTAGCAGGAAAATTGGGAGTAAAATTGGTACTAAATGGTTTAAAATATGACCTGCTTTTCCTTTAGAAGTAGGAGTAATCTCATATTAAAAGTTAAGGGAAAAAACTTGTACAACAGTATTTGGCCTTGAAAAATATTGTTTTTTTGCTTTGCTACTGGCCTATTAATTTTCAGGACTAGGGTTTTAAACAAAATATTTGTAAGTTTGGATTTTTTAAAGCCCTTCACTATTCCAAATATAGAGAGCTACGGTTTATGAGTCGAAACTTTGAGAAGTAAGTTTAAGTCAACGATAACCAAAGTGGTCTATATTGACCCCAAGGAATCGACTACGACTGGAAATAGGTCTAGAAATTTAAATCAATATTAGCTGCCGAAAACACATTAAAGCGAAAGAATTTACCAAAATTCAATGTTTGGTAAGCGGGAAATCTACTCAAAACCGACAAACATGGCAATAGACAGAAAAAATTGGGGCACCGCGCTTAAGCCAAAAAATATCAGGATAACCAGATATAACGTTACAAGGCTTAGCACAAGAGATATCGTTACCACGGACACAAACATATGACAAAAATTCGTAATTTGAAAAAAAGAGATAGTGTTGGTAAACGTTTTGGGGCATATCTAGGTTTTAATTACAAGAGGTAGGTAAGGTTTAGACTCTTTAAGGTTATTGTGATTAAAGTTGAGTTTAGTAATTCTTGATGGTACGCCCACATGAACTACTCCAGAACATTTTACCCTTGGATGTTATCAATTTTTAAAAATATATACCTGTATGTAATTAAAAAAAGTATTGAAAATAAGGGAGAAAAAACGTAAACATAAGAAGGAGGAAAACCGAATCACATACTCATAACTAAAAACATTCGTTAAAACTTCAAAAGTTCTTTACATGTCCGGTAGGGTTATATTGCCTTAAACAACACAAAGCTGCAACGTTAAGTTTACGTAAAACTTGACGATTAAAAAAAATCAGGGTTGAAAATAAAATATAAAAGTTAGTATTACTTTTAGTTAAAATATGTGTCCTTTTCTAAACGGAAATCAAATTATTTTATACAAACTAAATGCTAGACTAGATGACAATATCCTGTTCATCTAGTCGAATTTAAGTTTAAATCTTTGCTTAAGAATCAAAAACTCGTGCATGTCGTTTAACATGTACTTAACAACTTTTTAACAACATTATTCAAGAAGTTAAAAATCTGTATTGAAAGTAGGACTTGAAATGGCGTAATTCCTATTCAACAGTTTTTCAAAACAATTAATGTGTTTACACACATTTCCCAATAAATCTATATCTGAATAAAATTTTATATAGCTATAAAACTAAATCTTTCATTTGCATTTTTATTTACAGATTTGTAATACTTTTTTATAGCTTTGGTCATAAACAATAAAAAACGATGTTTCATCAGGTACTACGTGTTCAAAAACTTTCACCGATTAGCGGCTATTTTACTAGATTATTGATATTTAAAAATTTGTCTTCTTGGTAAGAATGCAATAATCGTTAGTAGATTACTACGCAGATAGTTATTTTAAGTATGCCATTTAAACATTACCAAATATACATTGGCGTGCCATAGGGAATTTAATATAAACATCCTTAATACATTGTGTGTAAACGCAAAAAAATCAATATGCCAATCGTCGGGAGAGCGCCGAAGAATGTCCGGAAGGGTTTTTTAAAAAAGGTCCGGATTAAGGGAAACCTGATTAATTGAAAGATAAGCAATATATTTAAACAAATCTTACCTAAAAATTCATTCATAATCGTTATTTATATTCTGAACTGCTTAAAATTGCACAGTATTATTTTTGTATAACGTCTCAAAATGCGAACGTTGTCATTTTGCTAGTCAAGCCGCAATGGGTGAAGGAGGGAAACTCACTAAACAAACACATTGTTTTTTTCTATCAAAATAAGTAAATTTTCTATCAAAATAATATAATTTTAAGAACCTTAATTGTTTAGACTTTTACAAATTCCAAAATTCCCAATTCATACATAGTTTAAGGTTTTAAGTAACTATAGGTTATAACCTAGAAAACTTAAAAACAACTATTTAAACCAAGAATAATTTAAATGATGTTTTTATTTTGATTGCAAAAATATTTTTTGGGTATCCAAACAAAAAATTTAATTTTACCCAAATGTCCGGGGTCGGCAATTTAGATGATGACAGCCTTAATACTTGATCAACATTATAGAAATAAATAAAAATGTTTATTAATTTCGTTTTTTTTTTTTTTTGGTTTTAAGATTCCAGAGCACTATAAAAGCAACAAGTGTCCTACAGCTCGCCGGTGAGCAAGAGAAGGAAGTTTTTTTTAAGAACGAGAATATTAATAAAGCAAATGACTTTTTCTTCGATTGGCATTAAGAAAGTGTTGTGAGGGACGCCATTTCTCAGACAAAGAAACAATATTCCAATGAGAAAACACTAGAGAGCCAGACACAAAGTTTAGATGATAGACAGAAGCAAAAAAGATTATGAGGAACACATTGAATATTTAACAAAAAAAAATACATATTCTTGTACACAAGTTCTCTGTTTCAGAGTGTTTAAAAAATAAAGACCCTAGCGCAGGAGAGACTCTTAATTTTAATATTTAAAGATGGCGATGTTTAATTTTCTATTTCCATTTAAGTAACATGAGAAAAATGCTTTTTATAGTTTGGAGTTTTATTACAGAAACAAATTATTGCATTGTAACAAACAAGACAGTTTTTGTAGGAAATTTAACGTCTACAAAAAAGGTCTGAATAAAGATTTACTTAGTCAGCCATTTCGGAGTTATCAAGCCTCAACCCTGAATTGATTAAAATAATGTTATTATTTACTAATATATGAAATTGATTTATATTACTTATATGTTATATGTTATCAACCTTAGAACAAAATTTATAAATCTGTAACAAAATTTAGAATAAAATATTTATATATTAACGATATATTTATAATTTTTTGTTCTAAAGTTGATAATATATGATAAATAAGTAGTATAAATAGATTTCATCGCATATATTAGTAAATTTTTCCAATATTTTAAACAATTCAGTTGTTGAGGCTTGATAACTTCGAAACGGCTGACCTTACGTAAATCTTTATTCTGACCTTTTTTGTAAAGCGTTAAATTTCCTACAAAATGCTGTCTTGTTGGTTACTATATAGTAATTTGTTTCTGAGTAATAAAATTCCAAACTACAAAAAGCATTTTCCCATGTTATTTAAATAGAAAAAGAAAGTTAAACATCGCCACCATAAATATATTTTTTTATATATATATATATAAATTATATATAATAATATATATATATATATAATATATATATAATATAATATATATATATATATATATATATATATATATATATATTATATATATATATATATATATATATATATATATATATATATATATATATATATATATATATATATATATATATATATATATATATATATATATATATATATATATATATATATATATATATATATATTGTAATATTTTGTTTTAGGAAAAATTATTAATAAAGTTTTTAATTTTAGGTAAATCTTTTTATTGCATTTTTAGATTTAACGTAACATTGTTAGTTTATCTCATCGCATCCTATAACAAAAGTTACTTATTTTATATTAACTCCATCTGGAATAAAATTAAAAAGTACATTTTTTATTTTTAATAATATTATATCAACTTTCATAATTAAAAATAATTTTTAAAGTAATTTACTTGTGTACGCCACTGAAAATTACTAATACGTTAAACTAATCCACAACCTTTTTTTAATAAAAGCTAAAATAATTACCAAAAGGTTTACAAGTCATTATGATGTCTTTAGAGACATTTATTTATGCTTTAAAAGTTTTAAATGACAAAACCATTCATTGAAAAAGAACTAATGGCATTATTTAAAAAATTAGTTTTGAATGAGATATGTCATGGGACTAATTTGTTTTTGATTCTACATGTTAAACCATCATTTTTGCTAAAACAACTAAATTAAATAAAAAGTGTTTGCAGCTGGTGCTCGTAGAAATAAAATAAGTAAAAAGCGTTATATTTCGTGCAAAATTTTTATTCATAAAATTCCAGCAGGGCGCGTAATACAACCATCACCGGTGCTATTAGTCAGAACAGAAATTCCAGCGAAGAAGCATACACAAGTTAAAATCAAATAATACTAAAAAATATCACATTATGAACATTTACACCTAAAAAAGTATTTTTTTTTAAATAAAAAGTATCACATTTTTTATTTCAAAGAGGGTGAAATTAACAATTCGAAAAAACCAAACCCTCTGCGCCACCATTATCTTTAGTAATATTTGATTTTAATTTGTGTATGCTCCCTCACTGAGTTTTTTGTTCTGACGATTAGTACCGAATAGCGCTCTGCTAGGACTCTATGAATAAAAATTTTGCACGAAATATAAAGCTTTTTACTTATTATTCTATTATGTCACAGCTCATAACTTTTTTATTTGTTAAAATTAATTTTTGAAATTTGGGTGATGCATCTGTCATAGGAATACACTTTTAATGACTAAAACCATTTTTTACTTCCGGTATAACCGAAAGCTAACCTAAATTTTAAAATAATCTTTTCAACCATATATCACGCTTGTTGTTTGATTTAAAAATGGATGCCAAAATCGTTTTTTCCCAAAATTTTAGTAGGCCATGATGGACAATTACAAATTATTAGCATGTAAAAAGTGTTAAGATGTAAAGAATAAGGGGTAAAATTTGTGATTTTGTTACTTTTTATCTAATTAATAGGCCCAAATATGACTGTCCCAAAAGTCTGTTTAAATAAACAGAGTTAGGAATGGGGGTTAATTTTTAAAATTTTAGAAATGTATTTTTTAAAATCAATATGCTAGATTTCACAAAGTCTTCTGGGCGTGTTATTAATACTAATAATCTTCGTATTTGCGAAACAATGTAGATAGGTATAGTTTTGTGTTTTTAATAAAAAAGTTAGTTTTTTATACTGGTTCTGATAAATAATATGAAATTGTAAATGTTTGATCTGAAGTTGAATAAATATAAATTAAAGTTTCCTATTTTGGATTTTAAGATATTAGGCGTTAAAAAATAATTTCTAAAATTTTAAAAATTAACGTCTATTCTATTTCTTGTTAATTAGACACAAATTAACAAAAAACAAATATTTTTAAACCTTATTCTTCACATCTCAATGACTTTTACATGCTGATAATTTATTGTCACACCATGTCTATAAAATTTGATAAAATCGATTTTGGCGCCATTTTAAAATCAATGACAATTGTGTAATCATGGTTAAAAGAGAATTTTGAGGCGGATCAGATGGCAAAATATGTAAGGTTGCTATCCTAAAATCATAATTAGGATTACTCGGTTAAACCGGAAGTAAAAAAGTTTTTGTTTAGTTATTAAAATCGTGTTTTTATGACAGGTATATCAGCCAAATTTCAAAATTAACTCTCTTAAATAAAAAAGTTATTGGCCGTTACATGTCAGGTGTGTAACCCGGTATATATGTGGACAGCGAAGTGCGGTCCATAGAAGCAAGGAAAGCAATGCTTCCCCTAGAATCATCAACTGTCCGAAATGAAATTCTAGCAATAGAAGTTTTAAAAAATAGTTAGATGATTTTATTTATTCCTTAGTGAACTAAAGATTTAAAAATTGCTTCCTTTTTTCAAAACAGCACTGTCTGTGGAGTTTCAAAGACAAGCTTACCGTCGCGACGGTGTAATTGGCAAAGTATGTCACTCCATGTGGCACCGTACCATGTGGCACAACTTTAAAAATTTTAATAAAAGTTAATTTTTTCCTCTTTTTAAATTTAATTCTAATTTAAACATTTTGACTCAATAGGTTATTTAAATTTAAAAAACTTTCTTTACGATTTATTTTTTATGAATGCTAATTTAATAGACCTATTTTGTTTAAAAAACATGATTAAGTTTCTACAAATATAAGCTCTCTATGAATAATTTATCTTTTGTATTTACTGAATAAATAATTACAAAATTATTTAAAATAGCAGCTTTGATTAAATAACATTTTGATCTTTCAGTTGCTCCATCGACATATATTTTTTAACTATAAACATGTCAGTATAAAAACATATTTTCTTAAAAATATTGTGGGTAATTAGATTTATTAATTTTATTTGACTTCGAAGGCAATTTTTACAAGAAAACAAGACATTTTATTTACAGAGCTTTTTGTTTGGGAAAAGTAACTTAATCGACTGTAGATCGGAATTTAAAGTATTAATTTTAATTTTATATTTATTTAAATATTTACTTAATAAAAATGATATAAAAGTATATTTTAAAGCCAGTATGGAAAAAAATTTATTATCCACAGCGGCAAAATTGTTTGAACAATTAATATTAATATTAAAAATAATAATATCTCATTTAGCCAAAAATTAATGAATACTAATCCCAAAGAAAATAATTTTTAACGTTTTCGGTTAAAAGTCCTGTGGATTCGTTTTGATTTACCTTTCAAGGTACAATTTTTATTTATAGCGTCCCTATGCTAAAATTATTACGGACATTTTTTGGTGTCACAAATATTATGAAAATTATGCCAAGCGGAAGGCAAGGAAATTTTCTTAATATCTTCGAAACCGGGGAAATATTTCCTGTTCCTCGAGAGATGCTCGGTAACCTCTGTTTTAAAGTGGGTGGAAATGATTCGTAATCGATCAGAAGGTAGGATCGACATGACGTATTATACGGATTTTAGGGAACCCTAAAAAAAAAAAAGTGGTCTGATAAATATTTGGTTGTCTTTTGGGAAAAATAAAACAACTACAAATTCAACAACTAGAGTGGCAAATTTTGGCAATTTTGAAATGCGAATATACAGGGTGTTATTTAATAGATGTTCGATATTTCTGAGAGTGATTTTTCAAGTATTTTTAAGGTAAAAAGTTCCTATGAACGTGTGGCCTAAGATGCTTCGTTTTCAAGATACAGGGTGTCAAAGTTCTATTTTTATCTTTGTTTTTTTTTCTGCATAAACTCCTAAATAATGCCGATTTCGGAACGACAATTGGTACCTGCGGGTTTTTTGACATGAGAAATTTAAATTTGTTCTTAATTTATCTCTTTCTTGTAGGAGGAGCTATCTATAATATGTGTATTCTCACTTTCAAAGGCTCATAACTTTTGTAGGTACAACCTTGTATTTATATTTTTGGTAAAAAAAATGAATTCCTTGGTCATTTTTACGCCAAAAAGATACTTTTACTAGATGTCGCTAGGAGCAACTGTTTATAATGTATGTTATATGTTAATAAATACGTTAAAGTACAAAAAAGTATTTTTCAAGTAAAATTTTTTAAAAGTACTTCAAGTTTTGACAGCTCTTTTTTGACAATAAAATCCGAAAAAACTTTTAAGACCACAATGAACAGGCGTGTTGTTAAAATTCATCAGATATTAGCGCTGAAATCTTGTGAGTCAATTAGATTACCGCTTGTTTTATCCTTGTCCATATACTACTAAAACAACGGCCATCTTTCTTTAGCGCTTTCTCCATCAATTAATTTAAAAACGGCTTGCTGAAACAGCGATTAGTGCGCACGATTCATCGATGAATTTAACAACACGCCTTATTTTTCTGTTTGTTAATTACTAATATTGCAAATACTCAAGGTTAAAAATATAACACACAATTTTAAATGCCAAAAAAATGTTTCGCTTTAAAAATAAAATTCGTAATAATTTTTCCGAACCTAATATAAGATAAAAAAACGAAACAAATATAAAACCAAGCAATCTATTTCGAAATAAATAAAAACCGTAACCAGCAGTAAACAAACCAATCATAAAATTTCCAGAACTGTTTTCCCGAACAAAAAAGCTAGCCTTCAGCAATTTCATAACAGAAACCGACCCACGTCTTTTCCCCTCCAGTAAAAAACAACTTTATAGCTTTTCTATTTATACGAGAAGCCATATTTCCGATATACACGCCGTTTTTTATTTATTTTGCAATAAAAAACCCAGCCTGGTCGGCGCCCACAGTTTTAGCCATAACCCCGGCTTATTTTTATAATCCATTAAACTGTTTCATCATTCCAGTTCAGCATTTTATTGCAACTTTTATTATATTCCTTAAAAATAACGATTATATTTTAATATCTCCGGAGCGATCGAGCTTTTAGAGAGAAAGCTCTAAAGCGCAAATAATGGTGAAATACAGTGGTCGAAAAAGACAACTTTATAAGGAAAAGTTCAATATTTAAATTCAAACCGAACTACTTTTTCTGGGTATCCTTATAAACTGAATTTAAAAAGCAAGAACAATCTATGGTATGCAGATTAATTTAGCAACAATAAACATTTTATCACATTTTTATTTTTTTGGTATTTTTGCTTATCGACAAGATGAAAATGGAGAAAGGAAGCCAACTACTTTTTCGTAAATAATCCTCTCGTATATTAAGGAAAATAATAGTTATTGCCTTCATGGGATACAGCGTTGCCACAGCTTGTTTGGTCGAGCGAGTTTTTTTTTTTTCTAATTTACTCGTCTCGCTCCTCTTTATCATTTTTCTCGGTTTCGCACTACGCATCAAAATCACAGTTAAATGTGTTTATATATATATATATATATATATATATATATATATATATATATATATATATATATATATATATATATATATATATATATATATATATATATATATATATATATATATATATATATATTGAAATATATATATATATATATATATATATATATATATATATATATAATAAATTGTTTAAGCTAACTTGACCACCACACACCAGCACACCAACTTCTTAATTGTTTTTGAGCAGCGAATGTAGACCTCACCAATACCAGTGTTACCAAATGTCGTTGTTTCGGAGGAGAATAAGAAATTAATAGAAATATTAGTCTCTTTTAACCATAATAAATATTTTTGTTTAAACACACCCATATTCAATAATAAATTAGTATAAGTTCCCTGCATAGTGGATTAAGTCGTAAGATATTACCTACCCTTCAACAATGTTTCAATAAGCGGATATTAGCAGTTTATATAAATAATTTAAGAATCATATCGAGTTTAAAAATTCTTTTACAAAAATAGATATAACACGGCAAGATAGACGTATACAAAGTGTATTGAAAAAAATGTATCAGACAACAGGCTTTTTACTAGAAAGATTATAAAAATAACGTTAAGCTACGCCAGAAACACCCTACACTTAACAAAATAAATCTTCTTATCATCAAACAGCGTTGCCTAGACCGCATACGATCCTTGGGTATTATTAACAACAGCCTAAAGAAAAAGGCTGTAGGGATAAGTGTTGCAAATAAATTCGTAACTAGACCTAGCTTTCTTGCATACTCAGCCCAACAATTGAAAATCCACACCAGTAAATGTCGTGTCGAAATCTCAAAGCCGTTACGATGGGACATTCCTGCTTTGATTAACTTTAGTTGAAAGTGAGCCAATCACGCCGGAGGAGGTGAAAAGTGCGCTAAATGGTGTAGGAAACTATTTTGCACCTGGTCCGGATGGTAATAACAACTACTGGTGGAAGAAATTCCACAGTCCACATCCGCATTTAGCCAGAATCTTTGATTCTTGGCTCAACGGAGACACTTTAATTCCTGAGTGGTTTGTAGCAGGCAGAACTAAATTGGTACCAAAAAGGGGAATTTAAAATAACCCAAAAACTATAGACCGATCATTTGTTTCAATACCTGGTACAAGGTTTTCGCGGGGAGCTCATATTCTATAAAATTGAGTGCAGTTGATCCTATACCCTCTAATGCAGAGCAGCAGCGAGGAGAAAAACAATCAACGGTTGCAAAGAGAAACCAAACCGCGTGGATTGACTACAAAAAAGCATTTGATACAACATCTTACGAATTACTGGTGCATCTGCTTAAAGATCTTGAGGTTTCTCTTAACCTAATTCGATGTATTAAGCGACTGATGTCACTTTGGAAATCAAAGTTTTCTATAACATTTGGAATAAAAAAAAAATTTTCGAGTCCATTAGATTTATAATGGGCATATCATATACATATCCGTATCCCTTCGCAAGACGCGGATACCGCTGGAACTGCTACCTGGAAGACGTGAACATAAGGTAACCCATCTGTTTTATATGGATGACCTAAAACTCGACGCATTTAGCAAGCGAGACCTACAACAGTCTCTTAAAGGGGGTCACGAATATAAGATGAATGATTTTTGGGCCCAAAGACAAGTATGCAAAATATAGGCCAGAGAAAGGCCAATACGGGAACAATTTAGAAGTTGAGCAGCTTGCTAATACCACGCTATTCCACCCTTAACAAAACTACGAAAATTATTGATATTAAGATATCAACCAAAACCGTTCTCAAGATGTTAGAGATGTGAAGACCGAGCTCAGAAGCAATTACAGGCGACATTTACTACATGTTAGCAGTACCTGTGTTGCTTTACTCTTTTGGAGTAGTTGGGTGGACGCGAGAGGAACTACGCGAACTAAACATCGCAACAAAAAATAATGCATCTTCACCGTAGCATCCATTCGCCCTCATCGATCCCCGTATTTACCTCCCACGCAGTGGCGTAGTCAACCTTTCAGGCGGGGGCCAACGTTTAAAGGGGCGCTTTATTTCTTAAAACATTTTTATTAAAAAAACACACAACAATAAACAAAAACAAATCTATATTTGAAACTTTGGGGCCAGAAAGGAAAAATAATGACAATATAAAAAATGTTCTTACCCAGCAGTTTTTTTGAAAATCTTGAAATTTTTTTTAGCTGTGTGTTGCGCTAACATCATTTTTTTTTACGATATTCCTTCCTGAACTGAGCACCTGACTTTTTTTTGTTTTATCCATTTTTACTCTTAACAAGTTTACCCTTGCATAGACAATAAACGACTAAATAACACCACAAAGAGGAGAATATGAGTACCAGAAATAAATAACATACGTTTGAAATCGCCGATTTGCAATATTAAAAAATAAAGTAAACAATTCTGGAATATATCCAATACCAACACAATAAAAAAGAAATGCCGCCACGAACGGACGCCGCGCTCAGCGGCTTTTTCCGCGGTTTATGCTTTTGAAGAGAATAACCGCTCCGCTACACTGTGGAACAGAAAAATTATTAACAAAAAGTGTGGACAAATTATTTTAAGATATGACTTCTAAAATTACACCAGCAAGTAAAAAATGTTTAAAGCACAGCATAGTATGTTGTAAATAATACCTGTTTTATATACGGTAAGTTTGTTTGGGCGCAGGGGCGCTGGTCTAGGGCGGGGCAGTCGCCCCCCTGGGCCCCCCCCTGGCTACGCCACTGCTCCCACGCCACCAAGGAGATCGTGGCCTTTTAAGCTTGAAGTGTATGCATAAAACGGCCGGTTTCGGGGTCTCGCTTGTCAGGTTGCCAATAGTACGGATCCTTTGCTGCAACTAGCAGGAGCAGACGAAAAAGCTTATGTTGGAGCATTTCTATTTAAGGCAGCAAAACGAGCAGCCAAGAAATTCGGTCTCAGATTTGCAGTAGAACCTAATGACGACCAATCACTTATAAGACTTAAGTTCAAAGCTTTAAGAATTGCAGCTAAAGAGCAGAGCAGAAGATGCTCTTTAAGAATACATTACTAAGCCTCGGAACGGAGTATTTTATAGAAACCTAGAAAGACTTAAATTATCTCAAAACCTCACATTTGGGTTTTTATATGTTGAGCTCAAGTCTGGGGACCCAGGGTTTTCTACTAGCCAGCAAAGATGGGGTGATTCAGACATTGGTATACCGAAGTCAGTTTTCCAACATCCTCTTCAGTATTGTTTTAAGAAAATAAACTGGAATGAGTGTAAATGAATACATCTAATTATACAAAGTTATAAGGGAAAATATTTTTAAAAGTAGATAAAATAATATTATGTAATTTTTAAACCCATAGAAAAAAACTAATTAAATGCACACTATGGAAATTTGGGCATTAAGCTATCCACACAACCTAAGCCTGAAACCCAGCGGTAAAATATCCTTATGGGGCTTATGATATACTTTTTATATTTAATGGTAAGTTTTAACTACATTTCAAGCCACCAAAATAATAAAAAAAAATCTAAAAACTGAGATCTTTTAATAAATGAAAAAGCTGTTAAAAGCTACTCAATGGGCTGTTTCAGTGACAATCTCTGATTAACGTCTGATACGGACAACATCTAATGTATACAAATTTCCTTAAAATCGTATTTAAATTTTAAAAAATATATATTCTGCGTGAAAATTAAAAGAAATTTTGGTGGAAAATTTCTTCACGTTTAAAAATGTTTATCCTATTTGATGAAAGTAAATAATAATAGGTAGATAAAATTTTATGTTTTTTATCATCCTATGTTTTTTAAAGATAAAACGCCAATGTTTTGCTGGTACCTACCTATATGTAGAAATAACATCTATCATTTTAAGTTATACTACAATTTTAATCTGAGTGTTGTTTGTTTATGCATAAGTATGTGTACTAGTTTTGTTTTTACATTTTAGGTGGGCAATATGAACGACCACTTTGTATTGATATGTAAGTCCACAATGTTTATTTAACTTATATTTATAATAATAGTGCTAAGTTATATTATAACCTCATCGTGGTTATCACATATCCATAATGTATTGTATTTAAAAAATACTACACAATAAAAATATTTTCGAAATGCCTTAAAGACAACCACAGTACGTTATAGTTAGATTCTGGGACTGTCCCAAGATTTTTAAAAAAATAATAATTTCGCAGTGCAAATGACAGTAGGCTAATCATTCAGAATAATAATAATATTTTTAAAAATTAGTATTATTAAATATTGGTGTCCCCTCGGATAATGAAAAATATAGAAATTCTAAAAAAGTAATCTGTTTTTTTGGCTTAAAGGACTATTGGTTGTTATCAGAAGAAAAAAATCTCTTATAGTAGATTTCTGGAATATTTACATTGTTTTACATAAATTGTTTGTTGAAAAGAGTTTTCTTTATTAAGCACTTCAATCTAGAATGGTTTTCTAAAAAAATTAAAAAAGTTGTTTTACAAAGTTCAAGAACCATTTTGCCCAGCTTTTTTTTAAAATGCATAGAATGACTTGAAATTTTGACAGTAAGTAGAGAATAGTCCAAGGATCAAAATTTATATCATGCTCAAGGGCACCTTTACCGTAAGGATGGTTGCCAAACCATCTCGGGGGTGGATTTTCTTTATTTAATTTGACCACAGGAATCGATAGAATTTCTAAGAAAAAAATGTTCTATGCATTTTTTTTTGTAAAATGCATACTTTCCAAAATTATTCGCAATCGAAAGTCGAAGTTTTTTGTCGATAAAATCATCGTTTTTTTTTGCAAATAACTCAATAAGTATATATATATATATATATATATATATATATATATATATATATATATATATATATATATATATATATATATATATATATATATATATATATATATATATATATATATATATATATATATATATATATATATATATATATATATATATATATATATATATATATATATATATATATATATATATATTATATATATATATATATAATATATATATATATATATTATATATATATATATATATCAAAAACTGTAAATGACAAAATTGTAGCTTTTAAAAACAAATATATTTTTTTTGTAATTGCTGTGGGACCAACACAAACCAAGTTGTGGTTTGCTAAAGGTTAGCTGTTATTCATTAAACACAAAATTTCAGTGGTTCAAAGGCAAATAACGCAAAATCTACGTATTTAAAAAAACTAATAATAATTTTTTTGAAGAAATTTTAAGTTAAGTGAGTTATAATTAAAATAAGGTTAAACCAAAATTTTTTGAGTGCAAAAAACTTCGAGAAAAAAACCCCCTTAGTTACCACTCTAATTAAAATGAGTCGTAGCCCTTTATCAATCTATTTATTATAAAACATTCTAAAATTTTAACAGATTTAAATGGCTTAATTTTAAAAATTGAGCTGTAAGTGAAAATCAAATTTCAGAATTTTAATAAAGAATGACCATTTCTTGGAAATAACTCAGAAAATAAGGGAGATACGTAAAAATTACTAAGGTATCAAATTGTAGCGTTTTGAAATACAAATATTTTGTTTTTTTAATTTACTGTTTGACGTAAATAAGGTGAGATATAAACGTTTAAAACGCGTGTGTATAGACGAGCACTACCTTGGTTCAGCCCTTTAAACTTACCCCTTTAAAAAGTAAGGGTTATAAACAATTTTAATATACAGGACCTAATAGCTCTTGAAAAACAACAAAATTATTTTTAAAGAACTTTTATCCCAAAAGTGAAGGAGTTATGCTTAAATAAATATTTTTTGGATTATTCTAAAAGCATTTCGAAGCATTTTTTAAAAAACCCGCGGTTTTGTACTATTTTTTTTCATTGTAATATTGTAAGGCATGGATTTTTGAGGATTAAAAAATTACAACAATAAATTAGTATTATTTTTAAGCGGTCACATTTTTTAATTACAACTCTGTGACAATATGTTAATTTTTCTAGGGTAAACAATTTTTTTTATTGAATCATACTAAGGGTTTATGCTTAAGGGTTAAAATATATTAAATAATGTTTCAAAGAATTAAATACTTATTTTTCAATTTATATGAGCCTTATTTTTTGTGACTTAAACTTTAATATGAAAGTTTAGAAGGTTTTTGCAATACGGGGTAGTTTTCACCCCCAAAAAATAAAAAGCTACCTACAGCATAATGGAGATTTTAAAGAGGAAGGTAAGATTACCTCAATCCCAAATTTTCATGCAAAACACTGTGATAATATAATATTTTTTTTTTAAAATAATAATAGATTGATTTTTAGGGGCTACAATATTTTATCTAATGTTTCATAATAACAAAATGCTACTTTTTTAACTTATTTGAATCAAATTTAACTTAACTTAACCTTTAATATATAGTTTTATAGGTTTTAGCAATAAAGGGTAGTTTTTTTTACCCCTAAAAAATAAAGAGCGCCTATCGGCATAATATAGATTTTGAAGAGGAGGGTAAGTTAGGCCTAATTCCAAATTTTTATGCAAATCTTTGCATTTTGAAAAAATTGCCAGGTTTTGCACTTTTTTCAGCTTCGTTTTCTGGACTAAATACTTAACACTCTCTGTTTGCCCGTAATAAAAAGCCATAAAACTTTTGAATAGCAGTTTGTGGCATTAGTAAAGATTTTCTTGTCCAACCTTACACATTTTTATTTAGTATATTATGTAAACATGTAACATTGCCAAAAATTATATTACTTCTTCTTTCGTCTACATTGAAATCACATTAAGGGAGCAAAAGAGTACGCTTGTTATTCGTATTAATAATAATAATAATGTATTTATTTAGCACCTGGCTATTACACAACTTTACAATTAAATCATTAAATTCTATAAAAGTTATTTTTGTAATTACATTTGTTCTTAATCTAAAACATTTTCAATTATCAGCCTATCTAAATAAAGTCTTTTAACTTTCTTTGTAAACATTTTTAAATTTTTTAATGTTTTTAGTTCCGTTGGCAGAGCATTAAATAGCCTAAGACCTTTTCCCAAATAAATACTTATGCATGTATGTGCTTCGTTCAAATGGAATTTCAAAATTGTCCCTAGAGCGTACATTGTAGGAATGGATAGAAGATCTCGGTATTAAATAATTTTGAAGATAAGGAGGCATTAAATTATTTTTAGTTTTAAAAATCATTATAATGTTAGACATTTCTATGCTCTGCCATACTGTAAGCCAACCCAACGATTTTAACATTTCCTTTATTGGTGTGTATTTATTACAGCCTAAAATAATTCGCATTACTTTATTCTGCAACAATTGTAAACGATTAACTTCATCTTTATTACATGCTAACAACAAGGAGTTACAATAGTTAAAATGTGGATAAATTATTGTATTATAAATTAACAATTTAGTCCATGGGCTTAAGTTCTGAGATATTCTACGAAAAACCTACTTTTTTGCCTATTTTTACACATAAATTCAATATGTGCAGAAAACTTCAGTTGAGGGTCAAGAATTACACCCAAATACTTCTTTTCTTTACCTATATCAATCTTATCGGTGTTAATATAAATATTATAATTTTTCTAAAAAAACGCTCACAGTTTAATTTGGTACCAAGAATCATATATTTTGTTTTTCCAGAATTTAATTTTAGCTTATTTATACAAAGCCAATCATACAGCGTAGAGTTCCAAATTAAGGGATTGGGCACAATAACATCCCTAAGTTAAATGTTAATAAGAAAATGTTACATATTAAGTATATTTATTTGAAGTAAAATTCTTATACGATATTGAACCGGGTTTGTCGAATTGCGGCCCAAATCATCAGGTAGGTAAAAATTATAACCATATTGCGCCCCAAAAATAAGGGTTAGCCTGAATAAAATTTCCAGTTAATAAATACCATATTGAAAGTTATTAAAATTTTGTTAATAACTTCTACGTAGAGAGTTAGGCAAATTCAAAAGCCCTTAGTTTTGGTCGGTTATGGTTGCTTCTGGTTAGTTAAAGCGGCTTTTTATTTTCCCCGATTATATTTCTGACTTGATAAATCACTAAAAGTAAGAACAGTAAACTTTTTCGCTGAGGCCACAATTCTGCCAAGGGATAATTAAACGTGGGAATAATTTAGACACATTCTAAAGCCCTCAGTTTTGGTCGGTCATGGCTAGTTCTGGTTAGTTAAAGGAACTTTTAATTTTCCCCAATTATATTTCAGGCGCAATAAATCACTAAAAGTAGTGTCAGTAAACTTTTAAGTTTATTTAATTTATTCCAATAATTTTTGGGCCGCAATTTTGTCATACATAAACTGAGAAAAAGGTTTATACCTACATATTTGGGCCGCATTTTGGATATGCCCTTTTTGGGCTGTATAAAATTATTGTATACTAGAGATTGTGAGTAAAAATGTACGCGACTTTTTCTACCTGAGCTGTCTGAAAGATTCCCCAATTACTGCCCATGAATAAACAATTATTATGTTGCTGGCAATAAAACATATTTGTCAGTATTTAAATTATGTACAATACCACAACAATATTTATATAAATGGGACTTTGTAAATAGAGGACTTAATCGTTTATGGCATCTAAACTGAGGACCGTTCAAAACAGGGATTAATAATTCGACAGGTGAACTGAGGACCAAATTAAAGAAGGCTAAAATTACAAGATTGCCAAACAATAATAAATATCATATTAAAAATTATTTAAATTTTGTTAATAACTTCTACGTAGAGATAAATTCAATGGCCCTTCAATTATGATTAATTTCGGTTGGTTAAAGCGGCTTTTTATTTTCCCAATTCAAAAGACCTTAGTTCTGGTCGGTCATGGTTAGTTCTGGTTAGTTAAAGCTGTTTTTTATTTTCTCTAGCTATATTTTAGGCGTAATAAATCGCTAAAAGTAGGAACTGTAAACGTTTGCGTTTAGGCCGCAATTCTGTCATGGCCTCTGAATTTTGTTCCTCAGTTTATCTATGCTTGCTCAGGTACTAAATATTTAATCTGGTCCTTAGTTTACATGCGCCCATTTAAATGTCCACTATTATATTTAATGTTTTGACAATTGTTCCGACCCACTTTAGAAGATAAAAAAATAACAAACTTCTCAAATAGAGAAGTAATCTTAATCATAATAATTCATTATCTAAACATCTCTTTCAATTAAAATATCTTAAGTGCAAAATAAAAATTTAAAGTTACAAATAAAATTTTCAAAAAGGTTAAACTGAATTGCATACAGCTATCTAAAATCGAACATAAAATATTCAAAGATTATTTGGATCTTTTTATTTGAGTAAATTTATAATAAGATTTTTAGTTTTACACAATAAAATTTAATAAAAATTAGAATAATAATAAAAGTTTTTGTTAATGATTTCACCAAATGCGCTGCGCTGGCACCGACTGTCCCGCAGAGGTACCAGAATAAATACCAGTTGGTTCTCGTGTGTCCCACCGAAGCTTCGGCTTTGGCTAAATTTGGCCAAAATGACACCTTCGGCTAAAGATTTGGCTTTGACCAAAAAAAAACAGATCATTTGGACGAAGTCGAGGTTTTGTATCGAGGCGACGAAAACGAAAAATCAAACAAATATTTAAAAAGAAAATATAAATAAAAATATGCTTTAATTTAAACTAAATTTAAAGAAAATAATTTTAAGAGCACAGTTAATAATTTTGTTAGTTTTAAATATCACAGAAAAGTTCCTAATAATTAAGAAAATATAATATGTATTTATAAAGTTCATCATGAACATTTATTAAATATTTTCATATTTCAAAAGAAAAAAAAATTCTGTAATCCTTTTCCTTAATTACCCATCTAAACTTAGACATCCGCTTTAGTTCAACAAAATAATACTTGCAGGTACTTAGATCTTTTGCCATGTCATCCTAAATTGTGCCATAGTAACAAGAAAAGTACTCTTAAAAGCATTAGTAGCCTGATACCTTCGTTATAATTTATAAATCAATTAACAAATAAATAGAAACTATTTATTGTAGCAACTTTAGGTAATTACATTCAAGAAAATTCAAGAAATGATTACGGATAAAATTGTATAAATTATTTTCCTTAAACTCTCTTCGCTTATATAATCTTTATTGATTAAATCTACAGGCCTCTAAAAAGAACTAGAATACTGACTCCCATAAGCGCCGGTGTAATAAAACTGGTACACGCATGCGAAGGGACTCTCATGTATTTTTGGCAATAACTAGTACTTCTAGTGGCAACACTATAAATATGAACAAACTTTGTCATTTGTCAACTGTCATTGAGTTGATTTAGTCGATTTAGTTTTGTAAATAACGATGTGATGTGTTTTTATCCTGTGGCCGATTTATAATTTTGGAAATTTAATAGTTTTTTACTGTTTTGGATAATAGTAAATATAAGCAAAAACATTAAGGTTAAAAATGGTCCATATAAAACGCGGGTCCTGAGTGCCCAATTTCGCTGCAAGCGGAGACTACCTTTAGGGTACGTTTTTTAGATCGCTGATTCCGAATTTCGGGGTCCCGAAGCTCGTAAATTTTGACATTACCTCTAAAAATACAAAAACACCCTGTCTATAGGTTTTTTAACGAAAATCTTATAACAAACTTATGAAAATCGGAATCAGCGACCCAAAAACGTACCATGGAAGTATTTTCTAGGTGCCTAAAAATCATTTTCATAAGTTTTTTAATAAGATTTTCTTTAAAAAAAACTTAAAAAGGGTGTTTTTGCATTTTTAGGGGTAATGCCAAAATTTCCGAGCTGCGGGATTCCGAAATTCGCAATAAGGATCCAAAAACGTACCCTGAAGGGATCTGCACTTGCAGCAAAATTGGGGACCCAGGACCCGCGTTTTGAATGGAAAAAAAACATTGCTTTTTCCATTTATTTTTTAAAATAATAAAGATTTAATTTGCCCCCCCCCCCCCCCCCCCCCCCCCCCCCCCCCCCCAAAAAAAAAAAAAAAAAAAAAAAAAAAAAAAAAAAAAAAAAAAAAAAAAAAAAAAAAAAAAAAAAAAAAAAAAAAAAAAAAAAAAAAAAAAAAAAAAAAGGGAAAAAAAAAAGGATCTGCACTTGCAGGGGAAAATGGCACTCAGACCCGGTTTTAAATACTAAAACAACAATTCTTTTCCATTACATTTCTAAAAAAATAAGATTTATTTGAAAAAGTTATTTTTTCTTTTAAATTTAATAAAAATACACACCTAATTATTTAGCTGCAAAATCTTTCGGTCAATCACATTTAATATTGAGATATTTATATTATATTATTAAAAATTAAACCTAACTAATTAAACCCTATTTATAATTTTATGAATTAAAATAAATGTATGTAAATCAATCAATGTAAATCATTCATCACACGATGAAGTAAAACCTGATATCTGCACCGGACTCCTTCAGCAATCTGAGTTCTTGGATGTTTTTGGATGAGTTGCAAAAACCCTTGCCTTTAAATAGCCCCACAAAAAAAGTCTAAATTGACTTTTTGACCCCCTCTACATTATTTTTTTGGCGACGGCCCTGGCAAGAAATCATTCATGACACGATGAAGTAAAACCTGATCTCTGCACCGGACTCCTTCAGCAATCTGGACTTTGAGTTCTTGGATGTTTTCTGGACGAGTTGCAAAAACCCTTGCCTTTAAATGGCCCCACAGAAAAAAGTGTGGTGCAGTTAAGTCCAGAATAAAAAACGTCTCTTCCATATGTACGTAACGCTCGAACGTCACTGCTATAGGCCTGTTACTTCTATCTTCAGAAAAATATGAATCAATAATGCCAAATGACCCTACTGCACACCAAACAATAACTTTTGCATTATGGAGATTATTTGTGATAATATCTTGAGAATTTTTGTTTGACCCATATCTAAAATTTCGTTTTTTAACCATGCCGTTCAAATAAAGATTTGCCTCGTCACTTATTAAAAGATTGTGGATGTCGAATGGAAAGCTAATCAGGCTTGTTTACCTTGATCACTGCTGCTGTTTCCAAATTGGCGACGAAATACACGCCTTACATTTTCTATTGACTTACTTCTTATGTAAGTTTTACTCACAAAACTCGTTTCTGAACTGAACAATCCATAAGGATTAAACCTAAACATTATATTATGTGTTAAAGCCTAATGATAATTTATTTGAAAAATGCCATTTTACACAAATTAATTTTATCCTAGTTTTGTACAGGCGCCTACTAGATTAATAACATGTTCATTAAAACCCCAAAGGAAGTACCGTCCAAGGACGGTGGTCAAGAAGATAATGATATTCAAAAACGTACTGTCTTATCTCATATATATATATATATATATATATATATATATATATATATATATATATATATATATATATATATATATATATATATATATATATATATATATATATATATATATATATATATATATATATATATATATATATAATTTATTTTAATATCCAAATAAGTGGACTGTTATGGGAACCCTGTATATTAAAATCAGAGCAACGGTAGAATTATTTTACTAAGGGTTCGTTAATTTTTGGATACTATATTATTTCTTTAATGTAAAGATGATTGTTTTTAATAAATGTAATTGTTTTAGCAAAAATTGGATCATTTCTATAATAAGTAGTTTACAACATTAGAAATTTTTGACAAAAATATATAGCAAAATTAAAAAAATATTAAGTAAATGAAACAAAATTGGTACAAAAATAGTTATTGCTTCTTTGTCTTAATTTAAATTTTAATTGTTTCAAATTTTGAAACCCAATTTCTCGGTTTTCTTTTACGATTTTGTTTACTAGGTACAGGGCTATCCAACGAACTCAACAGGGCTTATTGATGGATATTTTATATTTAAAAAAAACGTGGAATAGCCTTCCTGTGTATTTTCCGTAGTATCTTAAATAAGGCTAAGGAATATGATTTTAATTAAAACAAAACGATGCGGCATAAAATTACCATTATATTAATGGAACACTCATTTACTTTTTTTTTATATATTTGTGATTTTTTTTTGATACATTTTAATTAAAGAGATAGGAAAAAATATTGACTTCTTGTTTTTTTGTATTTTAGTTATTTATTGCTACCTTTTTCCATTTTCTAATTTTTAATTGGAAAGGGCCTTGGCGCATAAAGGGGTAATCAACCTTTTCACTTTTTGATTGAGAATAAAAAGACTTGATTTTTCATTTTTTTTTTTTTTTGATTTACGTAGGTGCTTCAGAAACTGATTTATTGAATCATGAAGATTTTTCTTTTTTTTTCGCCGCATTAAAAAAAATAATTTTGTTTGCGCCAAATTAAAGGTCTTCGAAGCGCGGATGAAACATTTATTTTTTTTTATTTTGGGAAAAAAAATCATTAAAATGTTTTAATATAATAAAGCCTATTAACCCACATTATAATAAAAAAATATATTTATGATGTGTCTTTAGTAGATCTACTTTTCATAAATTTTTTCATAATTTTTAAAAGGTGATAGTTGGGTCAAAAAATATAAAATTATATTTTTGCGCTATTTTGCGATATTTAAATTTTCTGTTTTTCAAATAAATAAGAAAAAATAATAAAATTTAAAGTTTTTTTGAAAAAATATCGAAAAGAAGCAAAAAAAAAATAGATTGTCACTTTTTTTACCCCCTATAACCCTTTTAAAAATTATGAAAAAATTCATGAAGCTAGATCCATTAAAGACACGTCACATATATTTTTTTCATCATTACATTGGTCAGTAAAAAAAAATAATATTTTTTACCAAAGCCTAAACAAAATTGAATTTCCCGCCAAAAATGTTTGAAAAAAATTGTGTTTCATCCTCGCTTCGACGACCTTTAATTTGGCGCAAGCAAAACTAAAAAATATTTTAATGGGGCTGAGATACCTAAGAAAACGAAAAATTTTCATGATTCAACAAAACAGTTTTTGAAGCAACTAGTAAATAAAAATAAAGAAAAAAAGCACGTCTTTTTATTCTTAACAAGCCTAGCTGGTTGAGATTTCAAAAAGTGAAAAGGTCGATTACTCCTCCTCTTAAAAGCCAAGGCCCTTTCTAATATGAGTCTTTTTTAATTTTATTGCTACTTACAGTGGATACAAAACCCTTTTTATTAAAAACGTGTCGAAAAAAATAAGGCGCTTTCAAAAACCAACCAATAAATAAATAAGGTGCCCCATTCAGAAAATCTTAAATTTAGGTCGTCTTTTTTTGTGTCAACTGGAATTTTTTTTTTAGGTTTTCATCAAAATTTTACGGAAAAAGATACATAAGATGGCTAATTCACTTTTTTAAATAGAGAAAGCCACAAGTATGGCCCTGTTCAGTCCTAGTTGGAACACCCCATAGATGCATTAGCAAACGACAAATGATATAATATTTGACAATACCTATGTTCTTGTAAGAATTTTACACATTTTCTTAAGGAAATGATGAATGACTAACTTTAACAAAAATACTTTTATTCTTTTTTCTATCAAAACGTTACCACCGGGACTTATCAACTAATTTTTTTTAACACTGTATAAAGTAAAATCTACAGTCAATACAAAAATAGTAAAAACTTAATGTGCACCTTAGTTTCTTACTAATTTTCAAATATATATTTTAGTTATTTCAACCTTTTTTATTCTGTTCTATTTAGCCAACCTTTACCTGGTGATAAAAAAGTGTTTAGCTATGTTGTTTACGAAAGTCTATAGCTTATTTAATACCTTTTTATTAAGCTTCAGATACAATATTTTTTTTAGATAATCTATAATTAAACTATTGTAAAAAGGTAGATAGTAAGTTCTCTAAGCTTGGTATGCAATACACATTACGTTGGTTTACTCTCTAAAACATAAAAATCATACTTTGATATTATATCAAAATATTTAAATTCTCGTATCAAAAACTATATTTAAAAAATAATTTAAATTGCTATTACAAGTATTTTTACTACTAATCAGCCAATTTTCATAATTTAATTTTTGTTCGTACCTTTAAAAATAAACATAAACCTTAATTATAAATCAAATTTTAATTTTCGCCTCTAAACAGTGGCTTTTGACCACTGCATGACCATAAAGCTTTTGCTGAGAATGATGTAAAGCGCACCCCTTTTTGGAGTGGGTAAAATGGGTGGAGTTAGAGTCAAGGCTAGAGCCTCATTGGGGGTGGGAACTGGCTCTATCCTTTGGGTCGGCGGCTGTCAAATTTCATAGTCAGTCGTATCTTTTACTTCGGTCAGTGACAGTCGAGCGTATTCGATGAGGTCTGCGTTCTAATTTGTTGTAGTACAACCGTGCGCTGTTACGTGTTTTGTTATTGTGACGTGTTTACTACATTCATCTTTTGGATTACAAACAATTAGCTCAGTACGGCTTATTAGAGTGCTTAAACAGACTTTTTTTTAGTTTTTGACGACTTTTTTCTTAGAGATAAAATCGTATTTCTACTTTGATATCAGACTTTTATCAGCAGCCATTCAGTTTTTTTTTTATTTTTCGAGCCGAGAATAAATATTAAAAAACTGATATACAGTATATAAAGACTATTGAGTGCTGTACGTATGACATGAGGGGAGAAGGTAACGAGATGGCTACATCCTTTATACAAACGGTAGTTCCTCCTATGCAAAAATTCCAGCAACAAAACAACCCTTTAGCGAACAAGTCACCAGAACCAGGATGGCAATTCAATGGTACCATGGTGAGTTAACGTTTTTTTTCTATAAACAATGCGTATAATAAATTATTAATTAAAAACGTTTTTTTTTATTATGTTGCAAATGCAACTCAATTAGTTTATACAAATTTACTACTTATAAGCCTGCATATTGTTTACCAATATTCACATACATATTTCATAATCGTTATGAATTATTAAATATTATGCAGTTTTGCTGACCAAGGGTTCAAAGCCTCAACATAAAACAATGCCATTTTTATGAAAATCACTTTGATTTAAAAAAATAACACTGATTTTTTAAATACGTAAAAATAATTTATGAAAATACTACTGCATTTTTTATGTTACTGCTTGAACCTGAATCAAAAGATATTTATAGTGTTAAAAATATTGGGGGTTAATAGGTCGTGAAAAGGCCATTTTTTCGAGTATATTGGTTTAAGTAGGTTTAGTAAATTATCATTGGTGAGAATATTTATATTTTATTTGCTTACATGTCTCTTACTAGCGTTTAACTGTTAAAAGAAAATCTATTGTTTTGAAAAATGTTATATGTAATGTATTTAACAAAATACTACTAAGTAAATAACGCTTCTATAGGGAATAACTGCAAAATTCTCTTAGATAGGTAGAAATTCACTGATTACAATAATGTGTTTTCTTGTGGGTATACAATTTTTTAAAAGAAAAAGGGTTATAGCCTAAATACTCAAGTTGTTACTCCTTGATCCAAGATGTTGCTCTCTAATTTTTTATTTAAATTATCATATAAATACCGTTTTTACCATGGTTTACCATATGTCTGTATTTTTCAAAAAGTAAAAGGTTTCTTTGCCAAAAAATTCTGTATGAGTTATAAGTATACCAAAACATTTTATTACATATTTTAATGGGGATATATTAATAATATTTTACCTACTGTTAGGAAATAGGCCATAGTGATATTAAGATGTCATAGAGAGTTAAATTATTCCTATATATCTATAAGATTTGGAAATATATTTAATTAAATTTCACAAGGACTAACCATACTTAGACCAAATGAACTTGGACGATGTCCGAAATTAGGCCCGGTACACACGAAAATGAAAAACCGTCACGGTCGCGCCTCGTAGTTTACCGTCCGTTTTACAAATGTGGGGCTGGATAGTGCAGTGTCCAAAATACTGTCGACGCGCACGTGGAACCGTCGACCCCAATTCCATACTTTTGTAAAACGGACGACATTATACGCAGCGTCCACGCGACGTCTTTTTATCCCGTATACACTGGGCTTTAGAATTAACTTGCTGTAAGCTGTAAGGTGCACACCGAATCTAGTTGTCCATTCACAAAACGCGGCAAAATCAGAATGCACTTGAGTGAACACATTTGCTTGGGCTTTGTGAAAAAAGGTATATAAGAAAACTATGATAAATACCTTTGCACTTGCAAATAACATATAATTTATAGACCTGTCCTGTTCAGGTTTTCATACTCGAAATTATGTATTTTCTATTTACAAAAAGATGAGTTACACTACAGGGTAAACCAGATTTTGGATAATAAATTTTGACAGTCACTAGACTATGCGACTACCTTAGATTTTCTAGAAGTATTAAATCAAGTTTTCAAGTAAGGTAATCTTGTTTTGAATCAATATGATATACCGTTCGTGGATAAAATGTCATTAAAAATTTTAGTAAGAACAGTGTACCAACACTATGTGTAAGCACAGTACCTTTAGATAATATTATTAGACATTAAAAAAAGGTCGTCATTTTAAACAATTTCTGTATATTTGTTTCTTTTACACAGAATATTGTTAAACGTTCGGTATGAAATACAGTATACTAAGTATTATATTGTTGTTTCTAATTCATTATTTTTTTGCATTTTATTAAAAACAAATCTCCCTCTTTTTTCAAATAACACAAGATCACCTTTTCATGTAAAAAAATTAAAAACTAACTTTTTTAGTTTTAAAACTAATGTAGCCCAATAATGAATTTCTTTAAAAAAAACATTTTTTTATTTCATCATTTTATTACCTAAACCTTGTGAAGGATGGGTTTTTTTTATAAATAAAACTGCCAAGGTTTTAATACATTAGAAAACACCATCTTGATTACCTAAAATTAAACGCCCAGTATCCCAAAACTGAAGCATTTGCCGACAATTTTTTTTAAAAGTTTTCTTGATGAAAAGGTGTCCATCGACTGTTAAGTTTTTCATTTAAAATCATCCACTAAAAAAATGGAAAATTTATCCGCTTTAAATGATCTTTTAATTCAACATTTTTATTAAATCATTACCTGTATTTTTTATTATCTTTCTTCAAACTTCTCTCAAATATATTTTTAAAAATTCGGGTTTTAAAAAAAACTATATGTTTCAAAGATAATAATATGTTTTAAAGTATTGCCTTTAGAACAAAAATATAATAGAAAAAAAATGATTGTTAGGTATAATACCACTTTTCATTTAAGAATTTCTCTTTGACATAAAAGGAAAATTTCACATTTTTTTTTTTTTTCCCGTCACCCCTAATCTGCTGCTTGTTAAGCCACTTAAAGTTAATATTTAAAAATAGTCAGCTTAAAATTTCAAAATTGGTTGCTCATAGTGTTGAACAAAAATAGTTATGTAAAAATAGCTCGATAATAGAAACAAAAGAATGTTAATATATATATATATATATATATATATATATATATATATATAATATATATATATATATATATATATATATATATATATATATATATATATATATATATATATATATATATATATATATATATATATAAATTTTATAATATATAAATTTAAAATAAATATATAATATATTTTTTTTAATATTTATATATTATATATAATTAAAATTTATATAAAAACGGTTTTGGGGAAACAAAAGAATGGAAATTTTTAATTTATTTTTTTAACTTCTAAACCAATTCGCCCAAAATTTTTCCACAATTTTTGAAACCCCAATTTCCCCTTTTCCCCGTTAAGGGGGCATTTTTGAAAAAATTTTTAAAATTTAAATAGGGAAATGTTTTTTTAGGGGGAAAAATAAAATTTTTTTCATTTTTAAAATTTTTAAAATTAATTTTTTTTTAAAAAAACCTTTTTTAAAATTTATTTAACCGTTCCAGTTTAAAAATTTTTCAATCGGCCAACAAAAAAACTTTTAAAAAAAACCATTTTAAAGAAAATGGCCCCAAACAAAGGGGGAAAATTTTTGCCTCCTTTTTTAAAAAACCGGGAAATTTTTTCCACGAGTAAAAAGGTTGGGGAAACGGGTTGGAGGGAAAAAAACAAATTAAGGCCTTTTTCCTTTCGTGGAGGCAAAAACCTGGGCCCCAAAACGCAACCCCCCGAAATGGGGCCCCCCTTTAAACATACTATTTTAAATTTTCCATTGGGGGTTCGTTTAAAAAACTTTATTTAATAATAATATTTATATTAAAAAAAAAATTCTAATAATATTTATATATATATTTAAATATATAATAAAAAATAATTAAATTAAAATTTAATATAAATTTATTAAAAATTTTAAAAATTAAAAAAAATATTTAATTAAATAAAAATAAATAAAATATATTAAAAAAAAAATAATAAAATAAAAAAAAAATTTATAAAGGGGGGAAAACGAAATTACTAAAAAAACCCAAGGGGCCCTTTTTTATTTTCTTTTTAATAAAAAACCCCAATAGGGGTTTCCCCCCAAATTTTAGGAATGGCCGTTAATATAAGGGGGGAAAAATTTTTGGGGTTTTGGAAAAAAAAAATTTTAAATTTCCTAATCAACCCCTTCCCGGTAATAACCGGAAACCCCCAAAAAAACCTTTGATTTTTAATGGGAAATAAAAAACCCGGAAATTTTTTTAAAATTTTGGGAAAAATTCCTACCCGGAAAAACCAATTTTTCTGGTATAAAGTGTTAAAATTTTTATTGGGTTCAACCTTTTAAAAATTTTTTCTTTTTGGGTTTAAAAAAAATGGCGATTAAAAATGGGTCCAAACTAACCCCCAAATTTCGGTTTATGGGGGAAAACAAATTAAAAATATAAAAAATTCAAAAATTTTTTTATTTTTCCAAAAAGACCTTTATTTTTGAAAAAGGTTAATTTTAATTAAAACCCTTTCGAAAGGCTTTAAAACCGAAGTTTTTGGTTAAAAAATTTTTCCCCAAAATGGGTTTTTTTAAAATTGGGAAAAAAAGAAAAAACCCTGGGGGAAAAATTTTTTAAAAAATTTCCGTTTCTAAAAAATTTAAAATTCCTGGTTAAAAACTGTATAAATATCCCTATTACCCTTCCCCTTTGGAAAAATTTTGGGAAAAAAAATAAGCCCGATTTAAAGAAAGGGCCCCCAAACCCCAACCGCAAAAATTATGGGAAGTTTTCCCCCTTGGGGGGAAAACCCAAAAAAAATTTAAGGAAAATTTAAAAAAAATTTTTTAAAACCAAAAAAAGGCCCAAAAATTTCCTTCTTTTTTTTTGGAAAAAATTTTGTTATTTTAAAATTTTTAGTTTTTTAAATTTAAAAAAGGGGAAATTTAAAAAATTAAATTTTTGAATTTAAAATTTTAAAAAATATTAAATTTTTAACGTTTATTTTTGTTTCCCCTATAACTTGGCCCCTAAATTTGCGATCCGGGGTTTGGTTTTTTATCTTTTTAAATCGCCAAAAATTTTCCCTTTTAAAAACTGACCAAAAAAAATAGGGGAATTATACAAAATTTTTTAAAAAAAATTAAAAAATTGGGGCCCTTTTTTGGGGTTTTTCCAAAATTTTAAAAAAACCCTTTTGGGGGGGTATTTTGCCCTTTAAAAAATTTTTTGGAAAAAAGGGGGAATTTTTTTGGAAAAGTCAAATTTTTTTTAAATTTAAAAAAACCCAAAGTAATTTAATAATTTACCTCCACGGGTAGATCCCCCTTTTTTTTTTTAAAAATTTTTTAAATTTTTAAAAAAAAATTTTTAATATCTTTAATTTTTTAATTTTAAAAATAAAAAATAAAGGGAATTTAATTTTAAAATTTAAAATTTTTAAAAAAGGGGGGGGTTTTTTTTAATTAAAAAAATTTTTATTTTAATTTTTTAAAAAAAATTCCAAAAAATTTAAAATTAAAAAAAAAATAAAAATTTTTTAAAATTTTTCCCTTTTTCCGGTTTAAAAAAACCGGAGTGGAAAGGGGCAATAAATTTTTTTTCAAAAAATTCCCCGGGTTTTTTCCGGCGGGAAAAATTTCATTAAAATCCCTTTAAAAATTTAAATTAAAATTTTATTCAAGAAATAAAGGGTTTTTGGAAAAATTGGGTGATTTTTCCCGGGGGGGTTGGTCAACCCGGGGGTTTTTAAAATTTTTAAAAAATATATATATATTTTTTATATATATATATATATATATATATATATATATATATATATATATATATATATATATATATATATATATATATATATATATATATATATATATATATATATATATATATATATATATATATATATATATATATATATATATATATCATGACCCATGTTCTTTCTTTAAAAGTATATCTTCTCAGTAATTCTTGTTACTATTCAAATTACAAAAATTAGGGGATTTTCAGAATTATACCGTTAAAAAAATAGTCAGTATAAAATTTAATGATTCACAATTCTTCGGAAGACTGCATAACACAGAGAACAACTATCTATTTTTTGTGTTATAATTGGTGTCAAATAATTCACCTTGTGATAATGAATCATTGACATACATCGAACTCCCCACGATTTTGTTTTCCCATTTAAAAATGTTTTATAAGCAATAAAATAAAAATTTACATGTGCTGATAAACCATTTCCTTTTTGTTGTTTTTATCAAGCGTTGCATTTTTTATTGTAATAAAATTAAAATATTAATACGTAGTTGCTTCAAAATAAACAGCTTATATTGAAAACACATAAAACTTTTTCTTTAAATATATTTATTATACGATTAAATACTTTATCATCATATCCTGAATAGTTTTATTTACATTTAAAATTCTATACGAGATGAGCGTATAATACATAGATAATTTTTAATATATATATATATATATATATATATATATATATATATATATATATATATATATATATATAATATATTATATATATATATATATATATATATATATATATATATATATTTCATATATTCTTAATGTTTGGTCTGAAAAATATATTTTTAGTTTCGAAATTTCCGTTGCCTTGATTTTAAAAGTTGTTTTTTTCTATTTCTTAAAAAATGATGACTCAGAATGCTGTGGGTTAATATTTGTTATAAATCTATTTTCTAGTAAAAAATATTCCGAGGCGTCATTGAAACAAAATTAACTTCAAACCTAACTAATCATCGTAAACTTGTTTTTTAAAAATATATTAATAAAATTATTTAGGACACCGTTAAAATTTTACCATAAGAACATGAATTAACTTTAGGTAAATAACGTGCGTGTTGAACGGTCTGTTAAAAAATCCATAATATATTTATAGATAAGCCTGCTTTTATTACGTTTCCTTATCCACTATATTTGTGAAATATTTGTGGCTCTTTCTTAAAAAGATAACATAAACAAACATGTTATTTTGATCACATATTCTAAATATACCCAGCCGTTTTTCAAAGTTACGCAAATCCGTCTTTAATCTTTAAACAATTAGTCCAGTTACATAAACAGCTTTTTTATTGCTTCTTTTTACTGTTTCGATGTAACAGTCATATGTTTTTAGTGCTTTAGAGAATAATATTTACTTAGTTTCTTTTCTTTACAGAAACAAGAACCGTTAGATGAAGCACGAAACGATTCGGGAGTTACATCTGGCAGTGACTGCCCATCCGCCTCCCCGGGAAGTGACAGAAGTGACAATCATCAATATCCGTCACAAGATAACAATATGGCTGAACCGGCGATGTGTAAACCTATGTACCTAAATACTCAGGTTCCCTACCATACTTGGTACAGAAATAACTTTGTAGACTCACCAGTCACACCAACAAATAGAAGCAGTCTCGTAACCTCGCCAACCACTCCAACTACCAGCAAACAGTCAGAGTCAACCAATGATGAAGTGATGAGTCCAGCCGGATACCAAAATTCTCTTTCGCCGAAAGTTGAATCTAGTGATGAAAATTCAGTTGAATACGACGATCAAGGAATTAGAGTTCCAAAAGTAAATTCTCATGGGAAAATCAAAGTGCACAAATGCAAGCAGTGTGATTTTGTTGCTTATACAAAACTTGACTATTGGGAACATCACCAAACACATATTAAAGACGATAAAAAGCTACATTGTCCCCGGTGTCCTTTTGTGACTGAGTATAAGCACCATTTAGAGTATCATCTTCTAAATCATGTTGGTGCAAAGCCATATAAATGTGACCATTGCGACTATTCTTGTGTAAATAAATCTATGTTAAACTCACATTTGAAATCGCATTCCAAAATATATCAATACAGATGTGCTGACTGCCTGTACGAAACTAAATATTGCCATTCACTCAAATTGCATCTGAGAAAGTACAAACATAAACCAGCAATGGTTTTAAATCCCGATGGTTCTCCAAATCCTTTACCCATAATAGACGTTTATGGAACAAGGCGAGGACCAAAGGTCAAGAAAATTTCAGAGTCATCAAGCCCTTATCCTGCAACTACTGCACCCCAAAGCACGGAGCAGCAACCTCAAATGCCATTTAACCCACTGATAAATCCGCTTCTTCAACAAAATCCAATGTTGCCATTTCCGTTGATGCCCGGTATCCTGCCTAATCCTGAATTATTAGAAAACTTTCAGAAGATGATTAGGGAGCGCTTAGAACAAATGGCTCTCCAAAATCAAGAGCAACAGGAAACAAATAAACCACAAGAAGAAGGTGTCTTGGATTTAAGTAGTGCCAATAAGCCTACGAGTCATTCTTCTGAAGATGGTGAATTTGACGATGACGAAATGACTACCGCATTTGCAAATGTTGAAGTTGTTCCCAGTAAAGATGCCGAATTAGAACGGATACCTACACCCGAAAGTTCCAAACAAGTAAAAGAACAATTATCCTGAATCAAACAATAACATAAATGAAAACAACAGATACAATTTTGCTTGTCAGTATTGTGGCATCTGTTTTGAAGAAGAAGTTATGTTCAGAATCCATATGGGATACCATGGCTACAGTAATCCATTTACTTGCAATATGTGTGGTGAACAGTGTGACAATAAGGTAAATTTTTTCTTGCATATTGCGAGAGCGGCGCACTAGACATGATTGCTTTATGTGGACTTAATTTTTCAAATTGATTCATGAATGATTAACTTTAAAAATGTGTAAACAGTGTAAATACATAGTTCTGAAAGATAAAACTTTGCTTGCCAGTTTTGTGGCATTTCTTTGAGGAACAAGTGATTTTTAAAGTTATAATAATTCAAGATCTTTCTTGCATGTTGCATCAGCAGAACACTAGATTTTATTGCGCTTGATAAGAACTTAAATTTCGAATAAATTTAATTATATGAAGGTAGTGTAAATATATTCAATTATATGTAAATACTTTTTGTAAAATAATGTTGACTGATGTATATACTTAGGTATAGTCGTCCTAAACTACTAGTCACTTCTAAGTGCAATTAATTTAAGTCAGTAATTAACTCAAAGGCGACTTAGAAATCAAATGGATATTATCTATAAACTTATGTGTACATATATGAGTATGACTTAACCCTTATTATTCTAATTTTATTTATTGTGTTCTACCTCAGTCGAATTTTAAATGTATATGTATTTTATATGTTTTTCCAAAGATTTATTTGTAGTGTCACATGATATTCCTATTTCATTAACATTATTAATTTATTAGTACAAAGAAACTTGCACAAGTTTTGATCTCTTCGTTAAATGGTATTGTGTGTTTTTAATTGTTTATGTACAATTAACTTAATAGACTGTATTTTATATTCTTGTGAATATATAATAATTTTATATTCCATGTGGCCTGTAAAATTTAGTAAATTAGCCTATAAGTCAATAAAAATTGTGATTCTTTTTAGTATTTTTGTGAACAACTTTTTTTTTCTAAATCCATATTTTTGTATATGGTCTAAGTAAGACTGATACTGATATTGTGTTTAGACTTTCTGAGTGAACAATCAAAACTGTCCGTGTAGATTTGAAAAGTGCGTATGTATTTTTATGCAAATGATGACAAAAACCAAATATACGGTTTGCAATTTTAATTTGTTTTTGTTTTATTTCCTTTCTTGGATTTCAGGTTTTTCCAGCAGTTATGAAAACAAAATGGTAAAAATTGGATATTGAAATTTATTTAAATTTTATGATATATCCAAAAAACCAAAGTTTTGAAGACGTTTAGCTGCGAAGAAAATATTATCAAGTCATTAAAATCTGCTGAAATTAAGGCACCTATCGAATCTTCTGTTGTTTTTTTAACAATCTAGTAAATTATGTAAACATTTGGATTATTTGAAAAATGTTTGCACTTTTCAATAATCCACAAGATGGAATAATAAAATCAATAAAAAACATATTGCATGAAGCTTTAAAACTATTACACATAATTCACCTGCATTTTCTAAGCTACTTTAAGAGCGGAGCGTGTGTCAAATCAAAAATAAGTACTATTTAGAAAAGGGTTTCTAATAGCTACTCTTAAGGGATGTAAAGATAAGAATATTTGCTAAGCTAACCTGTCTTTGATATTCGTAAAAAAATATTTCTACAAAGTGGTCAAAAAATTGGAAAAATGGATTTTTTTCTAAGGTCTAAAATTAAAATTGAAAACGTTTTATTGCAAACTCTTTTTTGGCTACTCCAGATTTATAGTATATATACAGGGTCTTTAATTATATTTACGTGGCTTCTGGAGCCTTTATTTTTGAAGAAAAAAAATGTTTTATATAAAAATTGTAGTTTTTTCCATATTATCTTTTGAAATTATCAGTAAAAAAATATCGCAATAAAAAAATGGAAAAATATAGGCAACTTCAACTTTTTTAAATGGAACACCTTTATATTATGCGCTATAATAAAAGATCTTTTTTCTGATTTTAAATATATATACATTGATAATATTTGGATGAACCATTTTTGAGATATTTAAGCTTAAAATATAAATAAATTGAAAAAAAAAATCATATTAGTATCAAGAAAGCTATGAAAACAATAAAATTGTTTTAATTAATTTGACGTATTGATATTGTAAAAAGTTAAAATTTATCATTTTAACTATTAAAAGTAGTTTGTATTGCTTTTTTGTCGATGGGCTATTTAGAAGAACAAAAAATCGTTTTTTTTTATGGTAACAATAATAATAATGTGACGACAGTGCAAAGAGCATATTACTTATTATATCCTTAACAACGGGTACCATCTATAGATACTATTAAATACATAGTAAGAAGGTTTATTGAACCAAAAGGCTTTAAAATGAAGAAAAGGACTTCAGCACGAAATGAAAACAAAGTTTTGGATATCCTCATTTGTTCAGGATAATTATTATTCTTTTTCTATTGGACTAGCACTAACTACTTTTAATAATTTTGGAAAATCCTGAAATATCAATCTCGGATGCGGCATCTGAACTTAATGGAACAGATTATAAAATTTATTTAACCTTAAAATTATACAAATTTTATCCTTATAAATTTATGTCCGTTCAGAATCTTCCTGAACAAAACATACAGGACCGACCTAAGTATGCATTGGAAATAGCTAGGTTTATGCAGCAGGATCCAAAGTTTTTAAATAAAATTCTATTCACCGACAAGTCTGCCTTTGCTTTAGCAGAAAAATCGCAAAAATAAACATTATTGGTCCAGACAAAACCCTCACCAAATTCAGCAACATAACAATTTTATTGTTTCCATGGCTTTCTTGATACTAATATGAAACTTTTTTGTAATTAATAAATAATTTAACCTAAAATATCTCCAAAATGGTTAATCCAAATATTATCAATGTATGTATATTTGAAATCAGAAAAAAAGATCTTTCGTTGTAGCGCATAATATAAGTGTGTTTCATTTAAAAAGTTGAAGTTGCCTATATTTGTTTTATTTTTTTATTGCGATATTTTTTTACTGATAATTTTAAAAGAAAACATGGAAAAAATCCTACAATTTTTATATAAAACATTTTTTATGTCTTCAAAAATAAAGGCCTCTGAAGCCACGTAAATATAATTAAAGGCCCTGTACATTTAGTATTTGCTTTTAGATAGAGAGCATTGAAACAAGTAGTTTCAGTAATGGTAAAAAAATGTGAATAGATTATATCTCTGGATGATGTTACACAGACGGTAATGAGGTTTAGTTCAGAGGTAAAAGTTATTTGTATAACGTCCGCGTTATCTTAAAATTGTCGTGAAAATGCAATAACTGCAGGTACTTGGACAATTTGACGGACCTGAGGAAAAATGGGTTAAACATCTAAAACCAGCCACCCACAGTGCCGAGTACTTACACTTTATCAAGCTGTCGTGGACTGCCATAAGATAAAAAAAATGTTTGGATTTAAAATTACACAACAAATGCAATTAATTAATTTTTTGTGACAAAAAGAAAAAAATAAAACAATTTTTTGAAAGTTTATATTTTTCTTTGAAATTTAGTAAGTGAGCCAAAAACAAAATTCGAAACAGTTTGCCTATGAACTTTTTCTTTTTACCTATCACATGTTTTGAGTTTATAGTTAGTTTTAAGTTGCACATGTGCATCCAACATGCACAACTGACTACTGATTTTTTAATATCTCAGTAAAAAATATATATTTTAGCTTTTTGGGCCAGCCTGTATATACCCTCTATCAGAGCTGGGTAGGAATCGAATCCTTTAGGAATCGATTCCTTTTTAAGGATCCGAAGGTTGGAATCGGTTACTTTTTAAAATAGGATCCGTTGTCCGGAGTCGTTATATGACTTTAAAATGATCCGGAATCGATTCCTTTTTGAAAGGATCCGATTCCAAAAAGGAATCAGATTCTTTATATTTATAATTTGGGACAAATACCAAAATCCGCCATTTTGAATACGCCATTTCAAATTTCCAGCTTTTAGCTCCCCTAAAATCCTTATATCCCGAGTCTGAGGCAAATTGGTTTATAAATGCCAAAATCCGCCATTTTAAATCTTTCATTTTAGGTTTCCAAATTTTTACCCAACATCCTTAATCAGCATCTCATTGATTTTCGAAAATTAAGATAAATAATTTTGAAACATCTGCCTATTAAGATCTTGAAATAAGGAAACACACCTAACATGTGACTTTTAACTAAAATATGTGTTTTAGGTCCTAAGAAACATTTTTTTTAATAACCATAGACTGTGGTATCCAAAAACGGGCATACATTTTACTTGCAGTTATGTTAAAAGTTTTGAGTGCTCGATCTTCATAATTTTTGTTATCCTTGATATAGCCCTGTGGGAGTTTTAAATGAGAAATTTAATTATTTCTATTCAGGATGTCATACAAATTTTAATTTATTTTTATAAGATGTCCCATTTATAAGTCGCTTGAGAATCACATTTGAAATTCTTAAGAAAATCTGACATCGCAAGTTTTGAAATACAGTTCGAAAAAATGTTTCATTTAGGGTTGAATTTATGTTGATCTAGAATATTTACTAAAAACTAATTTGGCTAAGAGTTAAAGCACTTCAAAATGAGGCTAAAATTATAATTCGTGACTCGGCTCCGTGCTAAAATCTTTGATGCTTGATTAATCATCTGGATTATGTAGTATCATTCGTATCGTAATTAGCATTTGTAAGTATAAAAACTAAAGATGATCAGGATTCGTAATCCGATAAATAGCAATCGATTTCCTGGATTCGATTCATTTTTTCCTTAAAAAAGGAATCGTGATTCTTATTGGTAATTCAATTCCTTACGAGAAATAATAAAATATTGTTTATATCAGGGGTGGCCAACCGATCGATCGCGATCGACCGGTCGACTGCTGCTTTCAGTTTAATAGATTTTGGCAAGGCAAAAAAAAACATTTAAGATACCTAATAATGATATTTCAAAAAAAATAAGAAGTCGGTTGAATTCATTAATTATTTATGAAATGGTAAAAAAAGGAGATACTTTTCAAATGGACCAACGTAATTATTTTTCTGCGCTGTGATATATTTATAAAAGCAACGTCATCTTCTGGTTAAGATTTCTGGGTATAGCTATTTAACGAGAAATATCCAAATTTAGAGAAATATGTGTTGAACCACTGCATTCGTGTTTTGGTTCAGCATATTTATGAGAATTAGCATTTTTCTGTTTAAAACGCTAATATTTGATTCTTTAAGATTGGCAATTTCCAATCTGACTTTGCTAATCTAGCCGGAGATGCTCAGATGTAATGCTTAATTAAATAAATAATAATTACTAAGTATAATTTACAATTTTATGTTCTTCCTCGTAACAAAAAAATAAACAATACTACTGCTGTGTTCTTTAAAAAAAGTATGTAATTGGTAGATCGCACAAGGTTTTATCAGTAAACGGTAGATCTTAAGTCTTATCAAGTTGGCCAACCCTGGTTTATGTCAACCTATTATTTGATCACACCCACACATCCCGCAGGATGTCGAATGGAATATCTACATGGAACAAAACCCATTTTTTGTTTGATAGGCGGCAAGTAGTGTGAAGCGTTTTAAATTGTAGGTAACAATTGTATTGTTCTAAACGGTTTATGTATATTTATATAGCATGTTTTAAAAATGTATTAAAGCTTACCCCCTCCACCAAGACGAGCTTTAGTAAAGAAGACGTGGAGAAGGCGCAAAAAAAAACAGTTTTCAGCCAATAACTTGTTTTATTTTCATCGTACGGCAAAAATAGTTTTACACTAAATTAAAGCCGACTAATTTCTGTACAAAAAAGTCCAAATCATCTTTTTTGTAGGATGCATACTTTTATAGTAATAGTCGCGTGAAGTGCAGCAATGTTACACCGTAGAAAACACCAATGTTAGTTTACGTATTTAATAGACCAGGAAAATTACAGCAATTTAGGCGAAAATAAATCGATTTTCCCAGACAACTCGGATTGGGATGCGGTTTTCGACATTTTACTCGGGAAAGCACCGGAAATCCATATAAAAAGAGCTGGTCGACCCAAAGTGCATCTTGGGTGCATAATGTGCATCCCCGAAATGGATGAATTCTTTCAAAAATATACAAAGTGGATAAAATAAAAATAACGTAAAAATTACTCCTCTGGGGTTTTCGTGGGGGCTGATTCCGAATCTGACCTCCAAATACCCCTACGATGCTCAGGAGTGGCTCGGCGGGGGTGAATTTTGGTCAAAATTAAAATTGAAAAGTTTCTTGTAGTTAATCACCTGGGACAAAAGATCACCTCAAAATCTACAAAAATGGTCCTTACCATGTTTTTCTCAACACCAATATTTTTCGCAAAAACGGCTGTAGAAAAATCCATAACATTCTACATTGGATAGATGTGGTAGTAGTAGTCTCTTACTAAAAAATGCAGATGGGCAAAACAATTTTTTATAAAAACGCAAAAAAGATGGTGAAGGAAATTTTCTGGGATCATTAAACACTTGCCAAGGTCTCATTATAAAAAAGAAATGTTAATAACAAATCATTTGTTCAAAAAAATATCAATAAATTAATGAGATACTCTCAAAATATTGTGGAAAAAAACTTTGACTGCTTTTTTTAATATTCTAGAAAAATCAGAATGGACCCAAACTTATATACAATGATAGGTACGGGTTTTCCCATTTCGTGAAGTTTGAATGATTAAAAAATGTACATTATTGCCCGAGTAATGGAACAATTAGTCCGCCCGCTTTTTAAGTGAATCCATGAAGGCATTCTAGCGGTAGAGCGGCAGCTGAAATGAGGGGACTTTTGGGTCCCGTTATCTCGAAAACTATCGATTTTTCGAAAAAAAAAATATAGGGACCTTTTTGTAGACTACAAAGCGATCTTCATTTTTAGTCAAAAAAAAAATTCTCCAGTTCGCATATTTTGGCAGATATTAGCGGAAAACCCATTTTTTGGGCCTTGAGGGGCCATTTTCAGCCCTTTCCCATTGTTAATGTTGATAAACTTTTTTTCGCATGAAAGCATCTCCGAAGACCTAAGAATTGCGCTACAAGAGAAAACTGTACAGATTTATTTACAGCTTTGTCCCTTCATTTACTGGGCTAATATTAGCAATAGGATAGTTGAATATTGTGTCAAATAAACTGAGTAACAAGTGTGTCGTGTGTCAACTTGACAGGGTGTGGAAGGGTGTTATACCCACTCACTTTAAACCTACCACCTTGACACTCAAGCAGTTACCAGAACTTGACCCACCTGACAAAAAAAGTTTGTACAACAGACGACCAAAAAAGACTGTAAGTAATAATTTTAAAAAACGCACTTTTAAAGTTTATCCCACAAAAATAAAATAATGATAGCTAAAGTTGTGTAATAAATTGTGCAACGATTTTGATGCGTTTCAACTTAAAAACATATTTTGTAAAATTCTAAAAAAATCTGAGATAACATTGTAAGTGTATAAGTATTTACTAAAATAGTACTTTAATAAAAAACAAATTTAATCTATTTTTTGTTTGTATAGTAGATTTGTTTTTTTTTTCTTTTTAATAGATTGTTGGCGACACGTATAACCAAACAACACAAACTAAAATGCAATAAAGCTTTTTAAAACCCTGAATATTTTTAAAAAAAATTTTTTTTAAATTTTTATATATATATATATATATATATATATTTATATAAATATATATATATATATATATATATATATATATATATATATATATATATATATATATATATATATATATATATATATATATATATATATATATATTATATATATATATATATATATATATATATATTCATCATTTTATATATTATTATTTATTAAATTTTTATTTCAAACGTTCCCTTTAACCTACGGTGCATTTCAGAAAAATAATTTTGGTTATGCAGGTGTCGCAAAAAAGTGTGACGTACGATGGTGCATTTTTTAAATGGAACACTGTGTATTTTTTATATATTTAGGTACTTCTTGTAGTCAACTATCTTCCTATAAAATTTAGTCAACATCGGTTCAGTAATTTCAGAGAAAAAAAATTAAATATAAAAAAAAAAACTGTTTTGCACCATTGTATTTAAAAATGAATAAAAATACCCATAGGGCTTGATTAATAGAATTAAACAAGGAACTTATTAAGTAGGGTTATATCAGTCGCTTATGTCATGTTTGGTTAATTCAAACTGTACAGGGTGTCCAAAATTTAGTGTCAAACTCTTCAAATTTAAAGCACTTTATTTTTCTTATTTTAAATACGAGCCTTATATTTTTAGGTCGTTAGATGTAGAATTAAAAACAAACATTTTTCTAATTATAACCCTATCAAAATTCCTGACACATTAAAAGTTATTTGTTGAAAACTCATTTTCGCATCTATTTTAATAGCAATAACATTGAATAAAAATGATAGGTGGCTATGAAAAACAATTTATTAACATTGGAGTTTATTTAACTTACAAAATCTTAGTTTGACATACTATAAAAATTTCAGTAAATAATTATTATTTATTAATTGAAATAAAATTAATTTTAAAAAACCTTTAAATGTTAAATAAACCTAATTTTTAATACTTTCGGCTAACATTTATGTAACTTCAACCAATTACTAGGTAATAATTAACGTTATTAGGAAACTCTATTGTCAATAAATTGTTTTTCATAGCCACCTATCATTTTTATTTAATGGTATTACTATTAAAATACATGCAAACATGAGTTTTCAACGAATAACTTTTAATGTATTAGGAATTTCGATAGGGTTATAATTAGAAAAATGTTTGTTTTTTAATTCTACATCTAACGACCTAAAATATACAGGGGCTCGTATTTAAAATAAGAAAAATAAAGTGCTTTCAAATTTGAAGAGTTTGACACTAAATTTTGGACACCCTGTACAGTTCGAATTAACCAAACATGACATAAGCGACTGATATAACCCTACTTAGTAAGTTCCTTGTTTAATTGTATTAATCAAGCCCTATGGGTATTTTTATTCATTTTTAAATACAATGCTGCAAAACGGTTTTTTTTTTATATTTTATTTTTTTTCTCTGAAATTACTCAACCGATGTTGGCAAAATTTTAGAGGAAGATAGTTGACTACAACAGGTACCTAAATATATAAAAAAATACACAGTGTTCCATTTAAAAAAATGCACCATCGTGACGTCACACTTTTTTGCGACACCCTGTATAACCAAAATTGTTTTTCTGAAATGCACCGTAGGTTAAAGGTAACGTTTGCAAGATATGAAAATTTTACAGTGAATAATAAAAGAGCTACATAAGACGGGAGGTGAGCTGCAGGACCCTGTATATATATATATATATATATATATATATATATATATATATATATATATATATATATATATATATGTGTAGTTTTTTACGGTAAAAGTGACATCAAAGCTCGCATGTACTAATGTTATCTAGTTGGCGACTAATTTTGTGTCCAGTATGCTTTGCTGCAGTGGGGGTAGACGCCAATAAATTTGTTTCTTTATAAACCGTTAGGAAAAATAATAAACAGTGGTAGAAAGTTCGCGAAAACTACCTTAACTGTCGTTTTGCAAAAAATGTTATTTATGCTTAAAGTATTTGCAATAACAAAAAATAGGTTTGACATAGTAAAAAATTAAAAATAAGGTTGCCGTAAAATTCAAAAATTTGAAACTACGGAATTATTAAACTGGATACTCGAAAAATTAAATGGGTATTAAAAAGCATTAAAAACTATACAAAAAATGTTAATAAAGTTTTTTGGTCAAATTTACCTTTTCTTTGATAATTATTTCTAAAAATGCTAAAAAATCTAGTTTAAATAGGATTTTTGCATTATCAATCGTGAATTCCTCTTTAATTTATTTGTTACAACAAAAGGATTTATTTACATTTTTTGCATAGTTTTTTAAAATATTTTTCATTTGTTTCATTTAATTTTAAGAGAATCAATCTTTTTAGTGATCTTGCGTTTTTAAATTTTGTTTATAATAAGTATATAAACTTTGATTTTCTACTTTGTCAAACATATTTTTCCTTAATAAAATTTTTAGCAAAAATAAAATTTTGTGAAAAATGGGAATTGCCTGCATGTTGCGAACTTTCTGTCGGACACTGTAGTTTGTTGTCCGAAATAGCTTCTTTTGGCATACTAAACAATTTGGTTCATCAACATAAAAATATTATGTTTTTATAAATATTAAAAAAAAATCTTTGAATCTGGACTTTGGTATGATTCAGTAAACTTAAAAACAAATTGCTTACACATTATTTTTACTCTGATCAACGATATTGTTTGAAAAAATGCTCCCTTATAAGTGATACCATGAATAAAACATAAGGAATTTCTAGATATCTACAAAAAAAACTTTTTTGTGAAACGAAGCATCCTGTTTCAATATTTTTAGATATTTGGTATAATGGATTCTGGGCAATTAAAGATCTGAATTAAAAGAGTCTACTGGTTTAGCAAATGTCTGGTTTTTAGTCGTAATAAATAAAATGATATTAAGTTAAATTTACATTTTAAGAATCATACTTTTCATTAAAGTGACTTTTTGTCAATTAAACAGTATATTAACATTTCAAAATAGCAAATTTTATTTGTTTTTATATTCTTTTATAGAGTTGTGATAAAATAAAAATGCATTTAATATCTCCAAAAACCTTTGGTTACATCGAAAGGACAGGACTAATGTTACTTTGAATGTTTCAGGTACTGTTGGGTATTAAACAATTAAAAAAGAACGAAAAAAGGTTTATTAACTCTTCTCTTTAAAAAAAGAAAACATTAGTGATCGACATAATATGGGATTACAATAGGGAAATACAAGGCTGTACCCAGGATTTTGATTTTTTTTTAAATCTAAAAAGTGAGACATGGTATTCACACCAAATATATACCAGATGCTATTGACCTCAAGAAAAACACTTCGGTAAAGAAAATTTTTATTTTGGAAGTTGCAGAAAAAGTTGATTTTTTTGGGATCCACCCCCCAAAAAATCAGTTCCAAAAGCGAAACCCCTATTTGTATTTTTTGTACTTTTGATAAAAATATTATCGTTAAATCCCAAATTTCGCCAACATAATATCTGCTTTGTTAGTGAAATTAGAGGCATCTGAAATATTTTCATAAGAAAATTGTTGAGTGAAAAATTTTTAACTGGTTATGGTTTTTAGAAAACATAGATAATTTGGCAAAATTTAATCAAGTTCACGAAAAATACAAATGGAGGATTCTCTTTAAAAACTTACATTTTCGGAGGGGGGTTCTCAAAAAAATCAGCTTTTTTCGCAAATTCCAAAATTAAAATTATCTTTACCAAAGTGATTTCCCCTGAGGCCAATAGCATCTGGTATATATTTTGTATGGGTCCCATGTCTTACTTTTTAGATAAAAAAAAATTAAAATCCTAGATACGGCCTTGGGGACATAGATTTATGGATAATTTTACTGTAAATTCTAAATGATTTAAGATATTTTTTCCTAACAGTATTAAAAAACTTTATTTTTGATCAATAATGTATTTAAAATACTAAGTTTTTAAATTTCATTAAAATTTGAGGACAAATTTGACAAATGGGAAACCTATGTGATGTTTTTAGACTGAACCGACACTACACATACACACCTCGAAAATAGTTTTTCGCTGATTTTCGCATATTTTCTCAATTTCCTAAATTAAAATATAGAACATATTAAGTATTTTTATTTTAAAAATTAAAGTTAGCGATGATAAACGTCTAAAACACAAAATAATTAACTGTAAATTTGCGGCATAATTATGGCAATCATTTTCTATATAATACTCGTATATGTAACACAGCTCTAATTCTTTTTATAGTAGACAATCCTCTGTAGGTACATTGTCGGTGCTATGAAAAATGAGCAGTAGTATTTTTTACATATGTGTTTTAACTTGACGTAACCAGGCCCGTGCTGGCCCGGGGGGACAGGGGGACAAATCCATGCTCCTGCCTTTAAGATCATACGGCGTCCTTACGCCAGTGAAAAAAAGTGAGAATTTTTGTGGTTGTTCATCTCTTATAATAAAATAGACTTTTTTCCCTTTTCAACAAAAAAAAATTTGAGTTGACTTTAATAACGAGAAAAACGTTGTTCTTATAAGACATTTTGTAATTAACTTTTTAAGTTAGTTTAGTGTTCAGTCGATTTAATTGGATATTAGTGCTGTATTTAGGGCTAATTCAAAGTGATATTTATTTAGCTCAATATTAAAGCTAATACTTTAATATAATAGGTTACCTGCTATGATATTTCATAACATGTTACGTATTAAATAAGACTGCTTATTAGCAGTGTTTTTATCGATGTGGTTGTATTTTAGGTTAGTTATATGTATATTTTTATGATAGCTCATTACATAGACACACACAAAAAATAAAGTGGTCTGTGCATTTGACTAGACCCATCCATCCATATGAATTTTGATGCGCTGAATCCAAATCCGAGGTCCGTATACCCCCAAAATTTTGAGTAAATTGCGAAAAACTGCTAAAAATGGCTCAAAACTGCAGTTATGAAAATGAAGAAAATTTTATTAAGCAAGATTAAGTATGTTTCTATGTATTTCGATAGAATACATAAGAATGCGAAGTCCGTTTGGCTGTACATACTCCAAATTTACATACTTGATCAAGTGCAATAAAAAAATATTCATAACTGTAATTTTTCGCAATTTTTAGCAGTTTTTCGCAATCTACTCAAAATTTGGAGAGTGTACCGGCCAAACCATTTCGGATTTAGATACAGCGTATTAAAATACATAAGAAACATACTTGATCAAGTCCAATAAAAAAAAAAGTTTTCATAACTGCAATTTTAAGCGTTTTTTGCAATATACTTTAAATTTGAAGGATATACAGCCAAACGGACTTCCGATTTAGATTCAGCGTATCAAAATACATAAGAAACATACTTGATCGAGTTCAATAAAAAAACGTTTTTATTGAACTCAACTGAAATTTTTAACCATTTTTAGCAGTTTTTTGCAATGTACTTTAAATTTTAAGGGTGTATGGACGGATCCTGGATTTAGATTCAGCTCATCAAAATACATAAAGATTGATGGGTCTGGTCAAATGCACAGACCACTTTATTTTTTTTTGTAAGCCGGTATTATTAAAGGTTTTTCTTTAAAACTTTGGGGTATACCAAAGAAATAAGCAGTGTCTTTAATTTAATTAAGTTCATCGTACACTGGTTACAGTAACTTTTTATGATAGCTTAATATTTTAATGCGTTTACTGTATTAGGCCTTCTTTAGGTGTTATAAAATAAATAGTTGTTTTAATTCGCTGAGTTTAATTAATTTTCCTATTTTATAATTAACAGTTTTTTAAAATTTCGTAGGTTTGCTTGGATTAAATACTTCACAGTTTTAAAATACGTTAAAAGTCATTTGTTAACTACTTCAAATATTGAGTAAATAAACATTGGTTTTCAATATCTTTAATATACCTTACTAGTAAGGCAAAGTAAAATCAATTTCCTCATCAGCCCGAGATAAGTTTAAAGTGTAATAAAACATGTTATCATGAGTCCAGAGCTGCGTCGAAGAATTAGTACACTACATGCGCTATTGGACTACTCATGTTTACATTTTACGGGTCCGGGCCGATTCTGTGATGTTATGGGCGCCCTCACCACTCCTTGTCCCGCGCCCTTTAGAGGTACCCAGCACGGGCCTGGACGTAACATTTTAATAAATTATTGTTGGGTTACTCGCCTGAAAAGTTAAAAGAATGGGACCATTTCGGTCCTGATTCCAGGGTATAGCGAACCTACTGTGCTTAGTACTATTGACCCTGATCGCCTGAAACAGAAAAAAAAAACTAAAAACCCAAAAAATCAAAAACTTATCTACGTTTCGGTGGCAATTTTGGTCCAAAATTTAAGATGTTCTTAGAACTTTTCTTATTATTTATGACGTTTTGTTATAAATGACAAATAAGTTTGTTTTGACTGGAATATTTTTAGTTTTCAAAAAGATACAAAAGGGTGGTGTGCTTATTGATTTTATGTTTACCTACAATTACTCCAGAATCAAGCATAGGTAACCATGTATTATTTAATTTAACAGATATTAATGCTACACATTTATCTTCATTTAATAATGAAAATGCCCTTTCTTTTATTTCACGGTTTTTTTTTGAACAAGTTTTCTTAGCCAAAATACTAAAAGCATTCCAGTTTATTATGTGTTTGTTACCAAATGCGTGTTTACAGATTTTTGATTTGTGGGATTCTATGTTATTAATTTATGTTCTATGTTCTTTAATGCGTTTGGCTAATGGTCTGAAATTTGCACCTATATAAAATTTATTACATTCACAAGGGATCTTATAAATAACATTTTTGTATTTTCGTTTATATTGTATGCTTTTGTTTTTGTTAATTTAAATCTAATAGTATTTTGTATTTTAAAAATAGTACAAATATTAAATTTATTCGTTGAGTTTTATTTAATAAGCCAAAAAAAGTTTTAAGAATATCCTAAATTTAAGACCAAAATTCTTACAAATTTAGTTTTAATTTCTGTTTTATTTTTTATTTAAGTTTATCTAAATAAAGGAGGCAGACTTGTCACCAGAACGTAGATAAGTTTTTTAAATTTTTGGAATTTTTGGGTTTTTGGGGGATTTTTTTCTTGTTTCAGGCGTTCTACCAGCTCATAGGGGTCAATAGCTATATCCCGGGACCAGGACCAAAGTGGTATCATTCTTTAGAAATATTTCAGGTAAGTAATCCATCAAGAACCTATGAAAACATGAATTCGCCACATTTTTTTTAACTATTTACAATTGACGTAACATTTTAATTTAAAAAGTAAATCAAAACCAAATAAAGATACATTTAAAAATATTTTATAAAATAACTAATATATTTTTATGATTCTAATAGGTACCATTTAAAATATTCAACCTAAAATACGAATAAAAACTATTTACTTTGGTATGTTCATACCACCTATTTCGTATTTAGTAAACCATTACCAAATAACATTTATTTATTTTAAGAGATAATGTTACGAAAATATCATTTCTACGAAATGTATTTTTTCCAAATTTTATTTAAATGTTTAAAAAATACCGATTAGAAGATAAACAATATTATTGTTTAAAAAATTCCTTATACTTAGAAATAGATTAAAGGATGATTTATTTATTTACAAAAAAATACTAAATGACACAAGTAGAAGGTAAAGAACGGATTCGATATTTTCGTAAAGTTTAATACCAAAGATTTGTGATCTTTTATAATTAACATTTCATTGATCTTGAGTGAACGTCGATTTTCGCAGTAAGTCCAATCTACAGCTTATCGCAGGCTCTGAACAACGTAGTCGGAAAGCTCATGATGCATGTTTTACGAAATGTTTAATTCAGGTAGAAATTTCCTATTGTTTCTCAGATGTTTCGATAAGATAGATGAGTAGTAATAGACTGATTTCCTGACCTACCTGGATACACCAGGTGCTGTGCATACAGGATGTCCGCGCAACTTTTATTTTTATGATTGCCAATTCTTAAACTCAGGTAAAAGTGATTGGCGTTTTGCAAATATTTCTTTATATAAATAATTAAAACGCCAAAAATTGGGTCGTAAATTAAATACTTTCCTTTATATACAACTTCGGAGTGGTTTGCTTCAAAATTAACCAATCCCCCCCCCCTCACAGCGATTGATTGCCTTTTTTAGTTTTTAATTTAAAGTAACTTAACTTTCGAATGTTTCACACCTTTTCCGTATGCGCAGTACCTGGTGTCAGGCAATCAGTTGATCACTTACTCATCTATCCTACCTGGACTTTGTGAAATTTCTACCCAAATCAAACACTTCATAAAACATGTATCATGGGCTCTTGGACTAACACTCCTCCGTTATCGTAATCGACCTGCTTTGAACAAAATTTTATACTTGTAATTTTTGGTAAAAGACCTTACCACTGAATACCGACCGAAGAAACTTTAATCAGGGTTGCTTGTTTTCGTCTACGAAAAAATCTGGCCAAGGAGTACATAGTAATCACTAATCACATGGTATAGTACAAAGGTATAATATATTATACATTTATTTTATACTGTTTGGTAGACCTTTGATTACATTATTAATTTGAGTCCGGTAGGTTAGTCATTACAGTATCAGAGCCGGTACGTGTCGCTAAGCAACACTTGCCGGACTGTTTCATTTTCATACATCAAATTAGACAACATGAAATTTTCTTTCACTTTTTGACTCTTGCCACTGGGAAAAAGGCGATGCGACTTTCAGAATATAATGTGTTTTTTTAATTTTTGAAATCAAATAATGATACAGAACGGACTTGCAGTATGAAATAAAATACACAGTACAGTATACAGTTCCTAGCGTCGCCTCGTATATAGTGTACTATAACAAGCAACCTACTGGACTTAACGTAATTACTAAGGTACATTACACGTACTCATTATACAACACAAAGTGATACATGACAGACAGTACAAACTCTGTCACAAAAAATCCAGAGCAGATCCCCTTTACTATGTCCGAAATAATTATACCATTTTCCTCGGGTTCCTTCATGATTTCAAGATCATTGCACTTGACATATCTAAGGCTTTTGACCAGATCTTTGATAATCGCTCCTTAACAAATTTCCTATCTACATTTTTCGCCTCAACTTTATTCTTGGCTCTTTAGTTTCCTTTCTACTCGACGTATATCAGTTATTGTAGATGGTCTCTATTTAAGCTTTCACCAAGTAAACGTTAGCCTCAGGAGTCAGTACCGGCCCTCACTCTATTTGGGGGATCTTGATCTTAGATATCAACTTTTATTCCGATATATCGATTTGTTTAAACCTAATAGCTATTCATATTTGTGAGCAACATTTAGGTTTGTTCCAACAAGCATCCGGTATCGTTTCGAAATCGTTTTTGAACTGTTTTTTGGTGCGCTTCGACGCATGCGCGGACTTAAAATAGTTTCGTGACGGTACGAAAAGTAACAAACGGAATGAATTTTTTGTTTTGAAAATATAACCCTACTTTTCTACTTATTATTTTTGTGATCAAAGTTAGCAAATATCACTCATAATATCGTCACTTATCTTTAAAGATAATTAAATTTAATGATGTGCTTGTGAGGTGTAAAAATTAATGCTTTTGAATAATTAAACAAGCGAGGAAATAGGAAATGTTAAAGCACGTTGCACGCTATTCGCTAAATAAGTTAGGATTATGCAGAAAAATTAAAATAAGTTAAGTCACACAAGAAAACATAAACATTATGTGATCAAATGGTTTTAATTATACACGTAAATTAAAAATTAAGTTAAAAAGATCACCAACTTTTAACTTTCTTAACTTATTTTAATTTTTTAACGTTATCATAAAATGAAATAAACGTTTCCTTTTTAAAATAATTAAACTCCCACACAATAACATCATAAAATAGGCTTACACAAACTTGTCTTTCCCATGCGTTATAAAAAAATGTAACAAAATATATATTTTTTAGATAAATATTTATTTAAGAAGTAAACAAATTACCGGACAGCTGCCAGAGAGTGCACCAATAAAATAGAAATCACGGAAGTGATTTGCCCTACGTATGCTAAATTTTATTGTTATTTTTAAACTGATTGGCATGTTTTCACACAAACGTCTTAATTTATATTAACTTAATTTTTATTAACTTAACTTAACTTAACTTTTCTGCATAATCCTACCTTAACAGTAAAGATATGAAGATGAAATATGAAACAATAAACATGAAACAGCTGTTAAAAATCAAAAATCCAGTGCCAAGATGCTCAATGCGCAAGTCAACCCAAACAGTTTTCATTTGGGCCATGTATCGAAATTACCGTTCTGAAACCGTAACATAAACGATCCCAAGTTTTGTTGGTACACAAACAGGATCGTCCGATAACCGTCACGTCTCTGTTGGAACGCACTTTAATCACTGCGCATGAGCGTGATCGTTATTGCAATGCGATAGGAAGATGATAGGTTTGTTCCAGCACGTCGAAAAACCATCACCGAACGATCACGCTCATGCGTAGTGATTAAAGTGCGTTCCAACAAAACTTGGGATCGTTTATGTTACGGTTTCAGAACGGTAATTCCGATACATGGCCTAAATTGAAAACTGTTTGGGTCGCCTTGCGCATTGAACATCTTGACACTGGATTTTTGATTTTTAACAGCTGTTTTATGTTTATTGTTTCATATTTCATTTCATCTTCATATGTTTACTGTTAAGGTAGGATTATGCAGAAAAGTTAAGTTAATTTAAGTTAACAAAAATTAAGTTATTATAAATTAAGACATTTGTGTGAAAATATGCCAATCAGTTTAAAAATAACAATAAAATTTAGCATACGTAGGGCAAATCACTGTTAATAGGGGTTTCGTGATTTCTATTTTATTGGTGCACTCTCTGGCAGCTGTCCGGTAATTTGTTAACTTTTTAAATAAATATTTGTCCAAAAATATATAATTTTGTTACATTTTTTTATAACGCATGGAAAAGACGAGTTTCTGTAAGCCTATTTGTGATGTTATTGTGTGGGAGTTTAATTATTTTAAAAAGGAAACGTTTATTTCATTTTATGATAAGGTTAAAAAATTAAAATAAGTGAAGAAAGTTAAAAGTTGGTTATCTTTTTAACCTAACTTAATTTTTAATTTATGTGTATAATTAAAACCATTTGATCACATAATGTTTATCTTTTCTTGTGTGACTTTAACTTATTTTAACTTAATTTAATTTTTCTGCATAATCCTAACTTTATTTAGCGAATAGCGTGCAACGTGCTTTAGCATTTTCTATTTCCTCGCTTGTTTAGTTATTCGAAAACATTAATTTTTACACCTCCTAAGCACATCATTAAATTTAATTATTTTTAAAGATGAGTGACGATATTATGAGTGATATTTGCTAACTTTGATCACAAAAATAATAAGTAGAAAAGTAGGGTTATATTTTCAAAACAAAAAATTCAAAGACATTTGATTTGACAGTCCCGAAAACGATCCGCAAAGCGATCCAACGTTTGTTACTTTTCGTACCGTCACGAAACTATTTTAAGGCCGCGCATGCGTCGAAGCGCACCAAAAAACAGTTCAAAAACGATTTCGAAACGATACCGGATTTCTTGTTGGAACCACAGATTATCTATATTAATGTTGGAACAAACCTGATAATATGCTAAGAGGGAGTGTGTCTTTGACAGCTGATATGGGCTCTTTGCAGGTCGTAGCCTAGCATTGAGGTCGATAGATACCACTTTGAATATCATCGATTTAGATAAACAATGTAATTATTTTAATTTCTACAGATGCAGGACCAATCAGAATAAAAGTAGCAGTTTACAAACAATGTTTGTTTAGTGGTGTACAGCCAATTAAAGATCAATTCACAATTACGAACTTTGCATTGATTATTTTTAAATTTATAATCTAAGATTGAAATGAATGTATAGGTGCAAAATATTTAAAACATCACGCTGGAAGAATTAAGAATAGAATCCTACGTGTACGCTTTAAAATGCATGTCTCTGGTGCATTCTTCCAGTTTTTAGATATACCTATATACATTGTGAAACACAGACTGCGATTTTAGTTGCAAATAATTAATCTTGATGTGCGACCACACTTACAATGCGTGTTTGTTGACCCTTTGATATGATGGATTGTCATCATTTTTAGTACTAAGAACGACCAGAAGAATGAAGAGAAGAATTTACCACATTAAAATGAAAATTTGAATACTGTTGGTTACTGTCCGAAATTATTATTGCAATTTTTATTGCTGGTAGTAATACCGAAAAACTAGACGAGACGACCTCTCGCCTCGTCTCGTAAACTTGAGAGTAAATGGCTTTTTAATCTTGGCAAAAATGTCCTTATCTCACTCGCGAGGTTATTTTTTCTTGTCCCATTTCGTGACGTGACGCATTTGAATGAATTACTAAAGTATGTCAGAAGGCATAATTAACTTACAATCAAACAAAGTAACTCTTTAATAAAAAAATAAGCCCAATAGGCCATCCCTGGAGGCAATGTATAAAAGTAATAAAAAATAAAAACCATAACATATTAAGCAATCTAATAAGGCCAACATTTAATCAAATTATTTTTTAATGGTACTACTAACGAGTTAGTATAGAATTTTAAACCTAATAATATTGATTTATTTATAAAAAAATTGTTTAGGTTACATTTCTATTTTTCGTGATATATGCTAAAAAAAGGCATACAACATGTCAAATGACTTATAAAAGGCATTAGGTTGTGTATGTCTTTGAAAGATCAACAAACAAAAAATACTGATTAGCTAGTATTTTACAGTTAACTAAAGTAATTAAAACAATGAGATTTTTAACCAATCAGAGTCAGTCCCTAGGAAACTATCCTTTATAGTATTTTGTCCCAGCAATACACATACCTGTATCTTGTTATAGACTTTAGATAATCCAATGTACAAATGCTTCTTAGTATTTTGATATTGTATCATAGGTAATGAGATGGTGATAGGTCAAGTCAAATGATTTGGTCTCGCATGCCATTTGAAGGATCAATGGTTAACCCTAAGATAAGAAAGGAAATAGGATATTTGACCACCGCTCACATGCATGTCATAATGGAAATCGCATTTCCATTTGTGAATCATTTGAGTGCTTATGTTTAAAAGGCATGCTGTATAATATCATCAAAAAAGGCTCGAATTCACAAACGAAAATGCAATTTTATTATGACGTGCATCCGAGTGGTAGTCCAATACCTTATTTTCTTTCTTACCTTAGGGTTAACTATCAACCCTTAAAATGGCATGCAGGACCAAAACATTTTAGCCCACAGTACAGGCCTCCCCTGGCAAGTTGAATACCTTATACTTTATAATTCGTGAGGAACTTCGTTTCGACGAGTCTACCACACTTTTCCTCTGCGACTTTTCTCGATTCCTCCGCTTTTCCTCTCAAAAAAGCCCTATATTTTGGCGATTTCCCGAGGTTTAGAAAAGTTACAACCACAACTTTTTTTTTGCTAAAGTTACTGGAAACTTTGTTAAAAATATGAATTTAAACTTGTCCCAAAAATGTGTCGTACTTTTTTATGTCTACCGCTCGAAACATGCCTAAATGGCAGGATATTAAAAATCGATCACCACATAGGTAATTTTTGGTAAAATTTATTGTAAATAATTTATAAAACAATATCCTATTCTTTACCCTTCATACTCACGGGCTACCGCCGCGCCGTGCGGAATGAAAGGACAGCAAGCGTAGGTAGGTAGGTAGGTTTAAAGTGAGTGGACTTTTTACGCCCTCCACTGCGACCGCTCGGTCTATTGTGGCTTACACCTTTTTATATTTCTCCCAATAGGATCGGACTTCTAATGAATCCGATACCAGATTGGGAGAGAGTTCTTACATCTCCTCTTATTCGTGTCGCTACCGGACACGAGCACAATGTGTTCTGATGTGTCCTGGTGTCCCTGTCTCCTGGAGAGTATGACGAGCAGACGATTAGATCCATCATGCCCTCCTCTCCCGGTCTAGCGACGTGGGTAGCTACCGGTCCTTGTTACACGAACCAGATGTTCTTTCTGAGGCCGCATCTCCGGCCTTATTCTATGAAAACGGTCTTATTCGCTTTCTGTTTAAAGCCAGTGAACCCTTTTTCCTATAAAGGCGGTTCTGTCCGCCTTTTGTTTGGATTCAGGGAACCCTTCCTAAGCACCTGTTTGTTCGGAATGAATTAGACCTTCCCCGTGAAACAGGCGCCAGTGACTTCAGGGGCACCTTACGAAACGGATTCACCCGTTTCGGTCGGCGCACCTTTGTCTGCTTGTGACCTTGAGTGGCACCTCTCGAAACGGATTTATCCGTTTCGGTCAGGGCATCTTTGTCACTTTTTTCCTATGAAAGCGGTTCTGTCCGCTTTCTGTTTGGAGCTAGGGAAGTAATAGTCCACCACGGCAGAGCCCCGCATTACCGCAGTAAGGCTATATACTCTGAGAGGTCGCCCTGTATCTCAGAGGCACCGTTGGGGACACCTGTTTAAGGCACAGGATGTCATTCACTCATCAGCACGGTATGCTAACACCTTGAGTTAAAGCCTTGTGTTCATCTTAGCTTCGGATTCCGTTCCATACGGTGGCAACAAGAGTTGCCGATAACCAGCAACTTTAGCGCATGTTCTAACAGATTCTACTGGGCCCAACCACAACGACGATGTATGAACACAGCGGTTGGGCGACAGCAAACGTAAGCTCACCAACGAATAAAACGTACTTAAAGCTTATAAGTATATAAAAAGAGTTAGAGAAATTTAAATTGTAACGTGATGTCTCTACACTTCTCCCCCCTCTCTTAGAGTGTGACATAATTTATGGATGGCCCTTACAACGTATTTAATGATTTTTTATAATATGCGGACACTAAATTGTCGTACATCAGGTGTATCACTATTTTATACAATAAATTTAAAAGAAAAAAAAGTAAAAATTAGGTATGTGGTCAACGATGTTTTATACCCCGTCAAAATTTCGATTCCCAGCAGTCGGACTGAAAAAATGCGGCTTGAAATTTGTCGGACAAACATAAGATGCTATTTTATAAATTATTTACAATCAATTTTACCAAAAATTACCCTATGGTGATCGATTTTCAATACCCTGTCAATTGGGCATGTTTCGAGCGAAGACATGACATAGACATGAAAAAGTCGGACAAATTTTTGTCGGACAAGTTTAAATTCACATTTTCAACAAAATTTCCAGTACCTTGAGCTAAAAAAATGTGGTCGTGAATTTTCAGAACCTTGGGAAATCGCTATAATATAGGGCTTTTTCGAGCGGAAAAGCGGAGGAATCGAGAAAAGTCACAGAGGAAAAGTGTGGTAGACTCGTTGAAACGAAGTTCCTCCCGTATTATAAAGTGTGTGGTAATCAACTTACCAGGGGGGGCTGTACCGTGAACTATTTGACCTGACCTGTCACTATCTCATTACCTATTACGTTTCGTCCTTATAACAACACTAAATCAATACTATTATTTAACTTTTTTAACATTGGTAAGTGTCAAAATGGAATAATAGCCAACTGTTTAATTAAACAAATTTATATGTAAAAGCTCTGACCTTCCATATTAAAATAAATGACTATGCTAGTACCCTAATTTCCAAGATCGATTTCTTGCTCCTCGCCATTTGTCAATTTCAAGTGATCTAGTTTTTAGAGACGTGCGAAAAGTATTTTTTTATTACAATTTGCCTCTTTAAAGTATTATTAAGTTTTTAGTAGTCTATTGAGTATTCACTTCAATTTTTATGGAATAGCGCCGAATCCTTCTGAATAAAACTTAACGTTCATGCAATAATTATAAGGATTTAGAATGCATATTGACTACTTAAATGTAAGTCAAAAGTCACCGGTAGCTCATATATGACATCGGCAATACTAAGGTTAAACTATTTTTTAAGAATAAGTGCCAAATCACCCTATATAATAGTTTCCCAAATCAGTGTCAATAAGGGACGAAACGTTTTCCCCATACAAGTATGAAAAAAAAATGTTTACATAATATTGTTGAAGTAACCTTAGTAGCATCTAAATTTATTGGTCGTTTTAACACAGGTAAAAAATTCGACCACAACAAAAAAGTATCCCATTTATTTATATACCCGAATAAAGAACACATGCCTATTTACGGAAACCTCGGTATAAGATATCCACGTGCTGCACGGGTCAAATGTCATCAGTTTTGTCGCAAGCGGAAGTAACTAAGTCCTTTTACTATTACAATGTGTTCTTCAACTGCAAATTTTTTTCGGCGTCATTCATAACTTTTATGTGTATACGTGATGCAGTGGCGTGCCTAACTAACAATAAATAATATTCTTTTCGATATTGCTAGACTATATTAACAGTCAAATAAGTTTTAATGGAGTTTTTGTAATGCTGTCGAAGAGATTCTAGCCTCTCATCTCGTCTCGTTTTGTTTAAGAGCTTTAGACTAGACGAAAGAAGCCCTTTTCTCGCCTAGGATTGCATTTCTCTCAAAATCCCTTGTTTTGTCGTTTAATAAAAAAAATATTAGTCACGATTGAGTAGCCCATACATAATGAGACGTAAGCATAGTTTAGAAACAATTATTTAAGACCAGAAGGCGATTTCGTCTTTAAAAACTCTCTTAAAAAAGGTATGAATTGTGCATGTCAAAATTTACTTTCTGTTTTAATTTCTATTCAATTTTTTTTTAATTTATTAGAGTGGGAAACCAAATTATACGAAATCATTTTTTTCCTTTTAAAAATATTTATAATTTTAACGTAGTAAAAAATGACAAGTGACAAGTTGTATTCAGAATTTTTTTTTTTGGAATTTAAAAAAAAAGTAAAAGCATATAGGGTGTCCTATTTTAAAATCTAAAGTTCATGTTACTTCCGGTTAAACAGTAAGTTAGGTGATGTATAGCTACTTGTCAAAAAATGTTGTGTTGTCTTATATATATTTTTAAATTGAATTACACTTTCATTGATAAAAAAATAATTTTGGTGGGCAGCCACTTCTGAGCGGCATCCGGTACATAGTGTATATTATTTTTTTTGTGACTTTCATAAATATTAAAGAAACGTATTATTTGTTATCAAATTTTTACTTTAAAATCTATGAAGACATTTATATTTACATAAATCATAGTTTTATTACACAAGAAACAAGACATATAAGATAAGACGAGAGAGAGAGTGGCCAGTCGAGCCAGTTAAAGGCATTTTTGCCAAGACGAGATAAAAGAATGGCGTCTCTCGTCTCGTCTGGAACCAACACTAGTGGAAGATGCTTAAATAGAATTAAAAATCTAACTAACTATAAAAGCTACAGTAAGGATACAAAATAATACGCTTGTTACTTTAAAAGCCCGCATTCTTAACAATGATATTTAAGCATTGAATAGTTGATAGTGCAGTTTTACCAAACATAAGCGTAAAACCCCAAAATAATTTGAAGAGTATTGTGTCAATCATCAATTGAATTAGAAGATTGCAAAATAAAGTTTCATTACAGAAAGGGGGTGTAAAAAATAACTTGTTCCTTTAAAAAAGTTTGTGTTTAAAAAAGTATATTAAGTATTACGGTCAGTGAGTGTTAATAACTAGTTGAGGATGTGTTTGATGAATGAGATGCAGTCGAGATCTCCAAAACAACCGAAACCAGTAAAAACTTACTGACCATTATGTTTACGCTATTTTTTGCAGGCGTGCAAAATATTGAATTGATTAGGAATATAAAAATAGATAAAAATATATTGTTAGGTTTATCAAATAACTAGCTGGTATATTATGTTTTTATAACAAGAAATTTAGTATTTGTCATTAGTATGACATTTGTCACAAGTGTGTCAACTTAAGCTTGTCCAATTCGACTTTGTGTGAGATATAATGCAGCAAGAAAGTGACGATTCTGATCTGGTAGAGCCCAAACAATAAAAATAAAATTTGATTTATAAATAGGTCCATATTTCTATTTCTGATGTTAACAAATTACTGATCGGTAAGTAATTACTTACCGATCAGAAGTGAGTAAGTATTCACTTACCGATCAGTAATTTGTAAAAATCACTTACAGATGACATATAATCTGACCAGTAAAGTTGCAATACTACCTGAGCGTGCAAAAAAGAAGATAATGCATTTACATCCGTGTCGGGTGTAAACCCAGTGTTAATATAAAGGAATTTTAGGTTATTTTGACTTTCGTCAAACCCAGAATGTTATATACAAAAAGCCTAAATAGTTATTTAAAACATAAGTGTTAAAAGTACAATTTTAATGCAGGAATGTGAAAGTTAGCAGAATGAGTGAAGCAAGTTCTGCAACTTACATGAGTCCCTTAAAACATACTTTTAACACAAATATCTTACAATATTTTTTCTACACAGGCAATAATGCAGTTATAAATTAAATTATTCAAAAATTGGAAGATAAAGTTTTACATAGCATCGTATATAAAAATTATTGAAGTTGGCATTTATTAATGAATTCCAACAACCGTTATTAATGCTGGTTGGTTACGGCATGTTTACTTCGAACTTAAACATCGTGTCAGTTTTATCTCGTTTTAGTTTTTACTTAAAATCAACTTAAAATGGAAGAAAATATAGAATGTGGTTTTTCTGTTCAATTCACCTCAACTACGGAGAATGCTAGAACTGTGGAAGGAATTTGTATTCCAAGTAAATAAATAAACGTTGACGTTACCTTCCCAAATTTGACATTTCACTTTTGACACTAGTGCTTTAAAATGTTACTTTAAGGCACTAGTGCTTTAAAGTAACATTTTTAAGGCATCTAGATAGAGCTAAATTATTAACACATTTGTAGAAAAAAATATTTAAAATATAGAAATGAATTATTTTTTAAAATTTACGCATTGCATCATACTTATAAAAATACCGAAATTGTAGGAGCAAAGAAACTTTATAACTATGTATTTTAATTTCATTATTTTTTTTATAAACTATATATACAATTCATGATACTATTACTCGAGAAGATAAACCCACGCGCATGAGATAAGCCTATCTCTCTCGCACGCCTGAAGTCACTCGATGACAAATTTCCCCAGAAACAGCGAGTTTTAATATGGCATTCCGATTTCTGTTTAGATGTTAGATGGATTAAGTAATGCCAAAATACAATAAACGTTAAAAAAAGGCTTTAAAACACTGCTTTCCCAACCGACAAGCAGAATTTTTGTCATCGAGTGACGTCATGCGCAACGTCGTACGAAATTAAATCGCCAAGTGGGTTTATCTTCTAGTAATAGTATCATGTATAAAATTATTAGATAGCACATTGCAATAATAGAGTTATAAACCAAAACAAATCCTAATATATAAATACTTACCCCGCCACTGCTATAAAAGACAAGAGCCAGATGAAAGCAATAAGCTCGTGGTTTTAGAGATTCATTGGAATTTCTTATTTATTTCGTTTCTTAAGGGAAGCGACCGACTGAAGCTGAATTTAGGGGATTTTAAATACAATAATTGCAAGCACATGTGGTAATATTTGGGTGGTTTCTAACATGTTATAAACGGGCATGTCGTAAAAAAGTTAATATTTAAAAAATTAATAGGTTTAAACATTGGTTAAATACAGCAACGTGAGATATTAAATATATAATTCGTTTTTAGATATTGAATGGATATTTTTTCTTATTTAAACATCCTTCGAAGAAAATATTAAAGTTTTCTGATATACACTGTGGGCCTAAACCGATTTTAACCATTTTTGGATATGTAATAAAACAAACTTTTTTTAATTTAAATTATTTTTTATTTCGAAAAGGTACAGCGTGCGCCAAAAACATTGTGGTTTTTATAAAACAATGCATTTAGAGTCGTTGTGCGGGATTATGATTTGGGTAAATTATTAATTCTGTCTTAATTTTTTATCACAAGAGATTGGAAAATTAATAACCAATCGAATTATTTTGATAGGTTAGTTGGATATAGTTTATAATCAACATTTTTCTGAAACCTGTAACACCCTGTTTTCGTAATAATCAAATACCACTAACTAAATTGATAATGACTTTTCTAATAAGGGAAAGACGTGGATATAAAAACAGAGTTTTTTTGTTTTTATAAGGTTTTAGTATATTTTACAAAGAAAAATTAATTTGCAATCAAAAATAAAGAAACAATGTGACTTTATTTTTGTTTATTTTAAAAACAATAAAATGATTTTTTTAAAAGTTGTCGTAAAATTAGATTTAACATAGAAATATCTCTTTTTTTCTTTAGCGTTTTGTAAACCCTGTTATTTTGGGTATTTTAAGGTTGTCGTAACGAAAATAACTTTTCGTCGCTAAACCATGTTTTCCCGATCTGATCTTTAGTTCTAAATCTGCAAAGCAGTTGTTGGCATCTCTGCAGCCTTTTCTGCTAAACATTTTGTGTAATTTTTTGACAATAGTATTTTTATTTTTAACCCAAGGTCTTTTTTAATTTTCTCCTAACTGATTTTCTTTTGATATCTGTATTTTTACTTATTTTTCCCAAACTTGTTATTTCACCTAGTCTTAGATCTGTAATAATAATTATAAGCGATTCGATTAAGCTTTTACAATAATTTAAAAAAACTAGATTTCCGGAGGTTTGTAAATAAAAAATATGAAAAAAATTATTATTTAACAAATCAAATGACAAGCAACGACTCTAAATGCATTACTTTACAAAAACTACAAAATTTTTGGGGAACGCTGTATCTTTTTAGAATCAAAAATAGATTTAAATTTAAAAATGTGTGTTTAATCATATTTCCAGAAATGGTTAAAATCAGTTAAACTATAAAAAAGTAATGAATACATAAAAAGAGTGGACACTTTATTTGCCCCACAGTGTAGATAAAAAAGAACAAACCCATAAAAGCAAGTAAACGTATCTTCTGCTTACCACCAATACCACATATTTTCTTAAAAAAATACATAAATATAGAAATTTTATTTGATGCAATTAAAGCTACATCAAAATTTATTTATACAAAGCTATTTAGAGGATTCATTTGATTTTAAAATGTTTTAAACTACTGTTTAAAAATACATTATTTTTTAATCTAATGCATTTATTGCATATTTGCATATTTTTTTCGCATAATTTTGCATATTTCTTTGAAAATTCCTACATATATATGCGCCTATTTTTTACGCTTTTTTTGCATATATTCTGAAGTCTAGTAAACAGTCGATATTACGTTTAGACGTTCATGAATCGCTCACTGTCTGTCTTTGTGTCCTAATGAGTGCTCTCGAACTGAAAAATATTTTTTCTCCAACCGTCAAATAATATTGACATTTTTGTACTATTTTCAGGTGAAAAAGCTATCAATTCTCATACCGTTCAAAAATGTGCTCGTTGCTTAGCAACACTTTTAATCCAAGGATTAAAAGCAATTGCATTTGAGCTCTTTTGAATAACTAAATGTATTAATTTTGACTTGGTTGTAGAAAAAATAGTATGCCTCGCAACTGCAAAAATTGCTAGTACAAAAAAAGATGCACTTTTAATCCTTATAAAATAATATAATATACTATAACACCATCAACGATTTATATTTTCTCCACAATGGAAAAAGCTGTTTAAAATTGATGTACTTGTTTTAGACCTTACAAATACTGTGAGTGTTTGTACACAAAATCATTCATTAATAACCCTCATTATTGCATGCTATTTTATTATTAAACGATTTTAATATGGGTAACTAATTATACATTAATCTTAAACTCTATATACAAGTGTATACCTAAAATTTGATTACTTATACTCCAAAAAATGATTTTACTTGTTTACAGTTGCTTTGTTTATTTAAAACTACGCTAGGCTATCTTGATATTAATATGGTCTCCATATTTTTCCTAGGTATTATTCACATGTCCTGTTAACCATCATTTTAGATTCTTTATCGTCTAAAGCGACAATTATATTTTCCATTAATTTTAAATTGGCAAATTCCTAATTCATTAATTTTAATGATCAATCTAATTTTTAAAGTCAATCCCCATAAAAAGACCGAAATAAGAAGTGCCGTCTCTACCAAAAAGGGAGGTGCTTTCGTAGACACGATTTTAAATAAATTGAAGTACGGCTCGTGCCCTTTTCAAATTCTCTTGTCTACCACATAATTATAGATTTTCTGCAAAAAAGGTCCCGTAACATCTGGCATTGTTTTAACGTAATAGATTCTTCCGTTGTAAGGGTGGTAATCTTACAAGATTTTGCGGTGGTGCCAAAGTAATTAGGATCGATAGCTGCACCCCTAATTATTAAAGTAGAAAATGATGGCTTTTTGGATTGAGAACTAATAAAGCAATTTCTATTTGTAAATATGTTCTGTAACTTTGTAGCGGATTCATGTTTCAGTTTGTTTTATTTAGGATACTCGCCTTACTACTTTTTTGAAAATGGGACCTCTTCGGTCCCGGTCCCGGGGTATGCCAGCTGACCCTGTCCAGCCCTATTGACCCCTATAATCTTGCAGATCGCCCGCAACAAAAAAAAAAAGAAAACCCTCCCAAAAAAAAAACAAAAAATCACAAATATTAATCTACGTGTCGGTGGCAAGTCGGCCACCATTGTCAAGATAAAAACTAAAAACAAAAAATTACACTACTAAATTTAAAAAAAAAATTGATCTAAAAACTAATAGCTTTTTTACTTTTTTATGATGTTTTGCCATAAATGACATTAGGTTATTTGACTGCTGTATGTATAGCATTAAAAAAAAGTGGATGATATGGTGTGTTAATTGATTTTAAATTTACCTGAATTTACTTCAGCATCAAGCATAGGTAACCATGTATTATTCAAATTAACAAATATTGATGCTACACATTTGTCTTCATTTAATTAAATAAATACACTTTTCTTTATTTAACGTTTTTTTTTTATTAAATTTAGAAGCATTCCAGTTTATTATGTGGTCCTTTATATGGGATGTGGTTATTATCAAATGCGTGTTGACAGATTTTTGATTTGTGAATTTCTGTGTTTCTTATGTAAGTTCTATGTTGTTTTATGCGTTTGGCTAATGGCCTAAAAGTTTTACCTATATAAAATTTATTACATTCACAAGGGATCTTATAAATAACATTTTTTGTGTTTTCGTTTACATTGTATGGTTTTGTTTTTGTTACTTGGGATCTAATAGTGTTTTGTGTTTTAAAGATAGTTCGCATATTAAATTTATTCCTATTCGTTGAATTTTATTTGATAAGCCACGAATATATGGTAAAAACAGATCTGTAATAGGTCTATTTTGATTTTGTCTTAAATTTGGTTGTTTAAATTTTAGAAAGCATTTGTTTATAAAATCAAGAGGATAATTATTTTAAACTAAAATATCTTTTAAAAAATCTTTTTCATTTTCTTTGTGTTGATCAGAACAAATTATTTTAATTCTATCGAAAAACTTTTTACAACTTTTTTTACCTTTATTGGGTGATTTGTTTGTATGTGTAGATTTTTTGTAAATTTTAGTTTCAAAATTATTTACATCTCTTTTTAATTAGAATATCAAGAAAAGGAAGTTGTGAGTTTTGTTCTTTCTCTAAAGTGAAATAAATAATGGGTTCTTGTGTATTAATGTGTGTTAAAAAAATATTTAGACAATTTTCGTCATGTTGATAAATAGAAAAAATGTCATCTATATATCTTCACCAAATTAAAGGTTAATAATGATAATTTTGAACAAAATTGAATTTAAAAGTTTCTATAAAAATATTACTTTATAATGGTGATAATAATAATAACAATTTTTATTTATTTTACCATATTACAATTTTGCATTGAGATTTATGATGTATAAACATAAAACAAACATAACAAAAGGTTTTGAAAAGTTTATAAAACGCATCGATACCTAGATTGTGTCAGTCCGTCTATCAGTATTTATATAGGTCTCTTTCTATGTGGTCGCCATAACTAATAATAAGCTTTTTAGAGCAAACAGAAATTGCCTTTAAACTTTGAAAATTCTTTCATTTTTCGTCACCTAAATAGAAAATAAATAATAATTTTACATTTTTAAGGTTTTTGGGTCACGACATATAAAAATTATATCAATTTTTAAATATAATATTAAAATAATGGAATGTTTATTTGTATGTTTTTTAAATATCCTTTTCTGTTTCTTGTTTTAAATAAAAGTTGAACCTGTTCTTGTTTTTAATCTCCATTATTTTCATATACAAATCAAGTGGAGGAAACGAGAAGTTGGTCCTTTTTTGACATTTATATTTTCGGTCAGATTTCATCTAAAGAATTTTGCTTTATAGTGTTTTTGTATTAGCTAGAAAAATTTTTGGAAACAGTACTTTTTAATTTTTGAATGTTCTATTTTTTTAGTTTATCATAAACAGAAATATATGAGGCTACAAAGAATATTAAGTTATTATTGTAAAAATAATTTATTGAAAACAAAATTATTGCCAGTTATAGTCTAAATTGTTGTGGCGAATTCATGTTGCAAATAAATCTACTTTGGTTACTTTCCCAGATTGGACCGCTTGGGTCCTATCCCAGGGATGGATCTTGTAAATGCACATAATCGATCGACCTTGACGTTCTTGGAGATTGCCCAGAACCAACTTTAAAAATACTTTTAACAGTTAAAAAATATGCCAATGTTTCCCTGGCAAGTTAGGCCACCTATTTAAACAAGAGTAATCTAGAAAATTTATTTTAATTTAACTAATAATTAAAATTTTAAATAACAATAATTTTGTTAGAAATATTTAGAAAATTTTAAAAGGTTTTTTTTTTAAATGCATGACGTAATGTCACAAATGACATTTTAATATATCATTAACAATATTACAATACAGAATTTCTTAAATTTTTGTAACAAAATCAGTATAATTTGTAGTTTTAACGGCCGAGTGATGATCGAGTTGTTAAATTTAGCAATGTAATTAGCAATTGTTAAAAGTTAATAACGGTTTAGAATGTTTAACAAAACGTCATTGTCAGTGTTATTCAATAATTTTGGTAGGCAACCTGTCAAAATCTGACGTTTTTTTTAAGAGTTGGGGTTTTTTTTGTTTTTTTTTAAGTCTATTTTAGGTGATCTGAAAGTTTGTTAGGGTCAATTCATTCTGTGTATGCACAGAATCTATACCCTGGAGCAAGGACCAAAGCCGTCTTATCTGGCGAGTACCTAGATACTTTTTAACGAAATAATGCAAAAAATAAAATAAAAAGGAGAAGTTAAGCAAGTCCCGAACTTCTGCAATTTTGACCATGTTTAAATTTATACCGAGTGGTGCGTCGCCGACCGGAACATAGGAAATCCCATGTAAATTTTAAGGAGGTCAATTATTGGCTCTTCTGTACATTTTACAGAAAAAATGTAAGATAACTTTTTGAAAAGACCAATCTGACAAGCCCTGGTGCCAAGTTTCCAAAACTTTTAATAAGCGAATCTTGAATTATTTAATTAAATGTAATTGCAAAATTACCAAATTTTCGGTTCAGGTAAAACCAAACAGGCACCAGTAAAATGAATATTGTCCCTGACATGAGAAAAGTGTCAATAAATCAGTGACAGTCGGTATTTGAAAAAAATATGAATTATTCAATCGACGAAAAAGTATCCATAATTAAGTGGCATTATGCGGGAAACAGTTTTAGAGCAGTGTCTGAAATGTTTTTAGTTTATTTCCCCACCAAGCCCATTCCGTTCGTTTCAACTATTAAACGTGTATACCGTAATAAATAATTGTAAATATTCAACTCAGGATATCGAAAATAGAGAAGAAGAAAGAGAGAACAGAGATCTTAATATTCCACTCAGTGTGGAGGAAAACAAAATGGTTAGTACGAGGGTTCTTGGGCAAGAGGTAAATAAACATCATACAACGGTATTGCGCACTTTGAAAAAACACAAATATTATTCCTATTAATTCGAAAAACATCAAGAGCTGCAGGAAGGAGATGAAGAGCGAAGAATGGCATTTTGTTTTGCAATAATGGAAAGATCAAATAACGATAAGAATTTTTTAACAAATATTTGTTTTACCGATGAATGTACATTCACCCTCAACAATGAACCAAATGTTCAGAATTGCCGGTATTGGAGCCAAGAAAATGAACATCGCTTTGTTCATACTCGGACACAATATCCCCAAAAACAAATGTATTCGTGGAAAATATCGGACACCATATCATTGGACTCTGTTTTTATGGACTAAAACCTGACAGCAGAAACCTATTTGGACTTATTTCAAAAACAAATTGGACTCGCCTAGGAAGAAGTTGTTCGGGAAGAAGAGATCTGGTACCAAATGGATGGTTGCCCCGCCCATAATGCCCGTATGGTTAGAGGGTACCTGGAAAATACTTTTAACGGCAATATTATTGGTCCACGGTACCGGATACTTTGGCCAGCCAGGTCACCTGATCTTTCACCGAATGACTTCTTTCTGTGGGGTCACTTAAAAAGTTTCATTTATAAAAGTGTAAAATTTGAGAATCTTAACCAGTTACAAAAAGCTATTACGTTAGAATGTAATAAAATTGCGCAATATCAACTTAGCAACGTTTAAAATCAATTTTATGATCGGTTAGGATATTGTTTAGCTGTTAATGGGGGGTTGTTTGAACATATGATTATTTAATGTTTTTATATAATTCTCCATTATTTTTTAAAAAATATTGTATTTTATTTCATTTTATTTTTTGCACACCTAGTATAATATTAAGAGTTCAGTTCTTTTTTTTTCGGATCTATTTTCGATCTTCTGAGTTAAACAATTACAATTATTTATTGCGAAGGCTTTGGACTCGAATTTAATGGCATTACGTTTAATGGTTGAAAAGGACCAAATAGGCTTGATGGGAAAATAAATTGAAAATATTTCAGATACTGCTATTGGTTTTATTAAATTCTAGTATGATAATATATTTTTTTAATGATCGATAGTAATAAATGTTATTAGTTAAACTTAATTGTTACATTATGTCAGATTTGACAAAGCCTTATAACAAATTGTTTGCTGGTGGCTGGTGTCTGTTTGGTTTTACCTGAACCGAAAATTTGGTAATTTTGCAATTACATTTAATTGAATAATTCAAGATTCGCTTATTAAAATTTTAGAAATTTAGCACGAGGGTTTGTCAGATTGATCTCTTCAAAAAGTTATCCTACATTTTTTCTGTAAAATGTACGGGGGAGCCAATAATTAACCCCCTTACAATTTACATGGGATTTCCTATGTTCTTGCTCGGCGACGCACCACCCGGTATACATATTTTACATGTAATAGATGAAATAACTATATTTAGATCAAATAACCTGACACCCACCCTATTAATTTTCTAATAATTGAGTAATGTTAATAATAGATGTGTGACTCCAAAACATGTCTTTCTTCTTTATCAAATACCAATAAAATAGAGAAAACGCAGGAGAGAGTAGTACACTTATCTTTTTTAGTAATATAGTGACATTTAGACATCCTCAACCTAACAAACTTTTAGATTAAGCAAAGAAGAGGAAGTGGTATTCAAAAGAAAATTCTCGAACCGGATCTGTCGACATTAAACTTGCATCGCCATTACTAGAGGGGTAACGAGTAATTTTTGCAATAAGAAAAATATAGGAATGAATCATGCTGACCGTTGGTCAAGCAAGGCCAAGGGCAGGGGAGGAAGTGAATAATAGCCAGAGGCCGAACAAATAGCACAAAAGAAAAGAATATAATACCTATTTTCGATAGACAATATGTGCCGTTGTGAAGGATTATTAATCAGAACGAATTGTTGGGGATTTATTTCAATGGCAAAATTGTAGAATTTATAACACTTGTTTGTATGCATCAGGGTTGTAGTGGAAACGTTTTGAGAACTAAACTACTGAATTTACAATTATGGGACTGTTTTCACTCTACTCTCTCTTTAGTTCAAGAAGCAGTTTCTTTGAGTAACGACCTAAAAATCCTATTTTTGACTTGATTTGCTTTTTAATTGCCCTTTTAAGTCATCACACTAAACTTTTTACTTTCCTGAACAAATTGTTTTTCAATATGCCTTATTAGTCGAGGAAATATGGCCCAAAAATAAGCCTTTCAAGGGATTTTTTGTGCAGTAAGATGGATTTGAATGCGGTTTTTTGCATTCGATTCGTATAAACGTCTAGAATCTATGTGAACAAATTTAATTATAGGGAAATAAAAAACTGCATTTGTGCATTAAAAAAGTGCATTTTAAAGTTTGCAATTATAAAAAATTATAACAAATTTGTTACTCAAGGGTTTTGGAGGTCGCTGAACACGAAAATGATATTAATAAGGGCCTACGGAGTACCTGGTGCACGCTAAGGATGGTGTAAACGTAGTCTTTTGGAGTTTTACGACAATTCCTCCCATTATCAGCCCAATTTTGTAACTCGGAGATTTTCGAAGGTCGCTGAATACGAATATGACATTAACAAGGACCTTGGTGCACGGTAAGGGTGGTGTAAACGTCGTCTTCTGGAGTTTTATTACAAATGCTCCTAATATCAGCACAATTTTGTTACTGACAAGTGCTTGCGGAGTACCTGGTGCGCCTAATCTCACGTGGCTTTGCAAGAATTGTGCTGGCACAGACTGACAAAAATTGACTAAATATTATAGTAGAAAAGAAATATTTTCCGCTGAAAAAAGAAGTCCAAAATGCAGAATAAGAAAAAGAAGTAGAAGAAAGCAGCAAAATTGTATTTTTTATACTAAAATATTATTAAAAAACAATTTTATGGATAAATATCTTAAGCAATAATTATACTTTTTCATTTTTAACAAATTACCGCAAAATTCCAAAAGACTCCATTGATACCAATCTATCCGGACACCGGGTACCTTAAAGACCATGATCTGGTACCGGGTACTAGAATACGACGCGACGTTTGGGCTGATATTAGGAGGAACTGTCGTAATACTTTAGAAGACGACGTTTACATCATCCATAGCGCCCACCGGGTATCCGCATGCCCTTGTCAAAATAATATGTGTGACCAACGACCACAAAAACCCCCCGAATAACAAAGTTGGGCTGATATTAGGAGGATTTGTCGTAAAACTCCGGAAGACGTCGTTTACACTATCCTTAGCACGCACCAGGTACTCTGCAGGCCCTTGTTAATGTCATATTTGTGTTCAAGGACCTCGAAAACCTTTGAGAAACAAAATTGGGCTGATATTAGGAGGAATTGTCGTAAACCTCCAAAAGACTACGTTTACACCACCCCTAGCGCACACAAGGTATTCCATAGGCCCTTGCCAATGTCATATTCATGTTCTGCGACCTCGAAAACCCCCCGAGTAACAAATTCGGGCTCATTTCCATCATTATTTAGCTAGTTATAGACTTTTTATAATTACAAACTTTAAAATGCATTTCGAAAATACATTTTTATAATGCATCAATATAGTTTTTCATTTCCCATTAATTAAACTTTTTTCCAAACTTTGTTGACGTTCATAGGAATTCAATGCAAAAAACCACATTCAAATCCATCTTACTGCACAAAAAATTCCTCGTGCATTACTTCGTTTCCTCGACTATATAACTTGTGTCAAATATTCTTTTATTTTTTCTTTCTGTTTTTTTTTTGTGCATAAAAGTACTTATAAAAAAAGTATCTAAATAAATATTTAATAAAATATTTCCTAAGATTTTTTTAAACGTTTCTAGCTCACAAACCACGTTTTTTATTTATTTTTATGGACTAGTAAAGGTACAACTTACAACAAATTTTTCAGGAAAAAAACAAAAAAGAATCCAGTTACAAAAAAGGCGACATTACGGAAATTTGAAATGACAAGTTATATTTTAAAAACTATAATATAATTTTAAAACAGAACATTCTGTACGAGATTAATACAGTTTCATCTCAAAGAGTCTTAATTTTTTAAAGTTTTCTAAATATCTTACGACTTTTATTTTTAACGATTATAGTTTTCCACTAGTCAAATAAATAATATCAAGTGTTTATTTATTCCTATAGACTGTGAACCTATAGACCAAGCCTTAACTGTTTTTGATTGGATATACGAGGAGGCAGGCATGTTTTTGCTGGAAACGCATCGGGAAGATGTATATAACCACATCTCGATTTATATGCTTCCTCTCAAAAAGTTCCGAAGCATTTATTAAATACACAAAAAAAAAACATCCGAATAAATTTCGTGCTTGGTTTGATATTTTTTGCATAATAATTTTGCAAATGAAGTACGGAATATCCAACTTGGACATATTTATTTTTTTTTTTGACATATACTAGAACTCTTAAGCTTTTTTTAATAAAAATGGGATTATTTGGGCGTCCCAAAAAAATGTATAGAGTTTATTTATTTATATACAAACTGACTATCTCCATATATTTTCAATGAAAAATTTTACTTAAAATATGGCTTAAGAGTATTCGTTAAGATGATTCTTTAAATACAAATCGTCAATGAGTCAACTGGTTGCCAAGATAAAAGCTGCCACAATTGACCGGCGTACGGCCAATCTATTAACAATAATATTATTATTGTGCCCAAAAGTATCAAACGAACTTTGACAAGATTTGGCGTAATATTTTACAAAAGCAATAAATTTTATTTGGCGGAATATGGAGGTTCTCAGAGAACTCTAAGGGACTAAAAAATCCATGCAAAAGCTAAATTTTTTGCCTTATTTTTTTAAATTTATATAAGCTAAATACATTTTGCGATTTCTTTGTGAAAAATTCAGTTCTCCCTGTATATTTTTTGTTACTACCAATAGTTATAAAGTTATGAGCGATTTAAGCATTTTTTTATGTATTTTTGTTTTGGTCTATTTAAGAAATGTTCCAGACATTTTTGAAAGGGCACAATTAACGATTCTTACTACATGTTTCTGAAGGGTTTTCAGCAAAAAAAATGCCTGCCACCTCTTACATCCAACAACTCTAGTTTTTTTACGTATCAAACTTGTTCTACTAATAATCCTTACGTTATGGCCAACATTTTTGAAATAAACCAAAAATATGTAAAATATAATAAGATTTCTTAAAATTTTTGAGTTTTCAATTGATTGTGATAAATAATTGTTTTTAAAATAAGAAACAATATTTTTTTATTAGTTATCTGTTTTTCTATTGCATCACGTATTATTGTTTAGATAATCCTCGATATGACGAGTGACTATGTTGATACTTTGAAATTGTTAACAATTCTAAATGGTGCATATTTGTACAAAATCAATAAGGTAGGTCAGTTGCAATGACACACACTCTATTGTCAAATAAGGCCTTTTGGACTATTTTTATATCGTCTTTATCTCGTACTACGCCTGACCCCATAGCATCGTCGGCAACGATGGGTGTGAAGTTGGTAGATACTTGGATTTAACGTAAAATGGAACTCGTTTGTGTTTAGTGATGAGTGATGATAATCTTAAAATATGCTTTCTTTAGAAATGGAATACGATGAAAAAAATTGCGTAATCCCCAAAATCACTGGAGGGTCTACGAAACGAAGTTCAAGTAGTCTGAGATACAATACCCCGAGAAGACATCAGTCACCTTATACAATCAATGTCGGAATAACTTACGGAATGTGTAGTAAACAAAGAAGCTTTATCGGATCATTTACATTAAGGATACTTAACTTCACTTATTACCCAAAGAATTGAGTTTAAATTTTCATCCAGTTGATAAAACTTTATAAATAAACACATTGTAAAAGTATACGAACAAAATATAGGGTTTTATTTTCTAGGCACTCAGTACACAGTAAATTTAACAAAGTATATGGTTAAAATAATGCATGTTTTAAAAAATATTGCCAATAAAAGTAGCGATAAAATTAATTTCATGTTTAAATTACAACCAACTTTGACCATAACCTTCTTTATGTACTGTGACTATTTACCCAAAATTAGTCTAATTTTGCCATAGTTCATTTTAATTAAATTTTGGTATTAATATCGATAAATAAAATCATTGACATCAGAAACCGCGTCCTTAATAAATCTAAGTAAATCTAAAAACATTACACGAAATATAATACATTTAGTCAGTAAAAATAAGGGTAAAATCTTTATTTTCAAATTGGTCTTATACTGCTATAAGTGTACTTACGTTTTATTTACATTGAGATCCCACGGCTTCTTCTTCTTCTTCTTTTTCCTAGGAGCCGTCGTCATTCACTACTGGTGACAGCACAGCCATTTGGGCTTTTTGTGCCTAATCTCCCATCATCTTATATACCAATCCTCTCATTAGTCTAGATCCTTCTACAGGTCTGTATAACCACGAGACTGGTTGGTTGATATATTCCTGTGGGCTCATTTTCGGTTGTCCAAATTATGCCTGTCTTTTGTGATTCAACGCTTCACATTCGCACAGGATATGGTAGGCTGTTTCTTCCCCCTCGTCGCACATTCTGCAACTTGGGTTCCCATTGAATTAGATCTTGTGTAGGTGTCCTCTTAGGTTATCATGCCCTGATAGCAACCCTACTGTTACGCGAAGTCTTTTCCTACTTTGTCTGAGTAATTCTTTCGTTCTTTTGGATGGGCCCCTTATGAAGCTTTTTTCATGTCTTATTTTACTGAGGTTTTCCCAGGATTCCTCGTGTTTGTTTTGGATCCATTCCCTGATTTTCCCTCGTGCTGTGGTTTTGGTCACTCCAAGGGCAGGTTTTGGTCCAAAATATGGTGTGGATGATCCATGTCTCGCTAGCTCATCCGCTTTTTCGTTGCCTTCTGTTCCCAAATGTTCTGCTACCCACAGGATAGTTACCCTGTAGCGTCCTTTCAGGACTTACAGTTCTTTTTGGCATTCCCATGTTAGCTTGGACGTTACCTTGGGATTTACTAGTGCCCCTAGTGACGGCTGGCTGTCTGTTATTATGCAGATCCGTTTGTTTTTATAAGCCCTTCTTTTATTTTCTTTTGCACAGTGAAGTAAAGCATATGTTTACAAAACTGTGTGTTCCTAGTGAAATGGAGAATTGTGAATTCCTCATTTCACTGTAGATCAGCTCCCTCCTCGGTTTAGGAACCATCCGTATACGAGATGATGTCTCCAACCGTCTGGGGAGATCGGGTTGCTCCCACTCACTTTGATCTAGAACTTTTACCTCTAAGTTTTTGTTAAATGAGTATTGGGGAATCATCTGGTCTGTTCTCTCGTCCAGGATGTTGCCGCCACCCTGACTTTTTATGTTGTTGTGTCCCAAACTAGCGTAGACAACAGTCGGCCCACAGCCTTAAATAAAAAGTATAAATTTAAAAATTACATTTAGACGAATAATGTAAACTTTTGTTTTTATCTATAAAATAGGTTTGTTATCTATTATTTGATTCTAGTACTTATACATTCTTAAAGTAGAAATCTATTTTATGATTTTTTGATATCGAACTTGTTACTTCTTTTTGATACTGGTAATTTCTTTTGTAGAATGTTTTCATGTCAATTAGAATAAAACTATTACAAGCAATATAGATTTATCATTTAATAATCCCTTAGTAATTGAGATAATAATTGCATAAAATTATATCTAAAGAAACATATAATTTTAAAGTATATTTAATGATTCAGTTTATTATATATTTTGACGGGCATCTACATTATTTTAAAAAAAGCTAGACTAAGTACTTATTCTACATCTCTGATAAAGCAATATCAATAGAAATATAAACAAAATAGAATTTAAAAAAATCACTTATCAAACTTTTTTATTGCCAGATTGATTACAAATAAATTTAAACTTAAATCTTGTTTATTTTTACTACTACTTATCTTTTACTTTTAAGTATGGCATTTTTTTAAATATGGTTACAAGAAAACATAGTAATAAATATCGATAGCGATCTTTTTTTAAAATACTATAAATGTTGTAATGCTAGCGTTATCAAAAATGCCTCGAATCTAAACTCGGTAACGGTAGTTTTAACTGATAATGTATAGTTACCAATTTTTTTCTTTTAATTGTTAAATTTACTTAACCAGAAATTGCAATAACATTTGCAAATAATTCTTAAGGGGTATTTCAGTTAGAGCGTACTAGCTTATATTTTATGGTAATAAGGTACTATTTTTAAATATTTTTGGTCTTTAATTTTAAAATCATATTAGTAATAGGTGAGACAAAATATATAAAGAACATAATATCTCTTGCTAGTATTCATTTTTGAGTTTTCAGTAAAGAGATACGTAAGTAAGTATATAAATGTGAAGGTAAAAATCAGGGACGATTTTATAATTATCTTTATAAAATTGGCGTATTCTGTTTATGTAGCGAATTTAAGAATTAAATTTACTTATTGTTTAATTGCCAAATCCAATATTCACAAAATGAAATTGTATTAAATTCCCTAATTTTATACTATCAAATTTGCTACTGGAAATTTTAATTTCAATCAATATTAACATAATGTTGATACAAAATTATATTTATCTTTCACAAAACAAAGGCCAAAATATTTTAAAAATTTTATTCACAAAAAACTTAAAATTTAGGTAAAATACTACAACATATAGTACAGTGTGTGGGGAGGAAAAAGGTGTTTGACCTCCGAATTTTTTTGTACATTTTTAATTTTTATAAAAATTTAAAATTAAGTTGCTTTCACCCTTTGCATCAAAGTTTATATATGCATAAAGTGTGTTTTTCATTTTTAGGGAGTAAAAACCACCCATTATGCTAAAAAGTAAAAAAGCATAGAAATAGACATTATGTAAATTAAAATTATAGATAAACATGTAGAATAAATATATTTTTGTGTTGTGTATGTAATATTTGTAACGTTTCAACCCTTTAAGATCACCCTTAATAACGAAATTACAAAAAAAAATGTTTTTTTATCTAAAAATTATTTAATGAGGCTTATATGGGCGAAAAAAATATATATTTTATTAGTTTACGGTATAATAATTATTATTTTTTGTCCTGCATCTGTTCGCATGAAAATTTAGAATTAGGCTCATCTTACCCTCCATTTCAAATTCTATATCATGCCGATGAGTGCTGTTTCTTTTTTTAAAGGGAAAAACTACTCCTTATTATTAAATTCTTTATTTAGCACAAAGTACTAATTACAAAATTTTCCATAGGTACAGTCCTTAAAATTATACAAATTAAAATCTGTAAAAACCTTGTCCAAAACACGTAAAATTAAAAAATATAGTCACAAAAACAAAAAAAAAATATACAATAAAACAACAATTACAAAACAAACATCAACTTATAGAAAAATAGAAAAAAAAATATAAAGTCACCAAAATAATAAAAACTTATACGGATCATAATTTTAACCCTCCAAGAAATACAATTTTAATTTTCTTTTAAAAACATCAACAGACTTCGAAGATTTGATTTCATGCGGTAAATCATTAAATCTTATCAGACCCCTGTGGAAAACTGAATTTTCTCCCATTTTTTATTTTTTGGAAGAACAAAGAAATCATTTTGCCTTCTTGTGTTATAACGATGTACTTCCCTGGTGCGAACCAGCTTATTGACCAAATATGTGGGAGCCTGACCAATGTTAATTTTAAAAATAAAAACTAGTGTGAGGTATTCGAAATACAGCCTAACAGGTAACCATTTTAAACAGTCTAGCATGAATCTGATTGGAGTGCTTTTTGGACATGATAAAATCAATCTCATGGCTCGATTTTGCAATTTTTGAATTCTAGATAATTCATTTTGGTTCAGCAGATACAAGATGGTAGAACAGTAAGTTAAATGAGAAAGAACCAACGTATTATAAATAGTTATTTTTGTCCACATGGATAAATATGGAGCACACCTAGAAAGATAATTAATACTCTAACTTAATTTAGATATTATATAATTAGCATGTTCTTTAAACTTTAAATCTTTATCTATTATCACTCCTAAATACTTATTTTTTTTTGACACATTCAATACTAGAACCATTTATATGCACATTATAATTACCATTTACAAATTCACTATACATCCTTTCATTTCCTATTATCATACATTTACTCTTGTCAGCATTCACCTTTAATGAATTTTCACAAGTATATTTATATATTTTTTGAAGAACATTGTTTATTTTAATAACACTGCTCTCCAGATTTTTAATTGGTACATAAATTAGTGCATCATCAGCAAAGAGATGAATGCTAACATCATCCGCTACATCCACAATGTCATTTATATATAAAACAAACAGTAATGGTCCTAATATACTTCCCTGAGGTACTCCATGACTATTATCAATTTCATTTGATAACTCACCATTCAACCTCACTCTTTGTTTTCGGTTATCCAAATAACTTATAAACCATTTTAATACAGTACCCCTAATCCCATTTTTTGTAATTTTGAAATTAAAATTTCTCGGTCTATGGTTTCAAAAGCTCTTTTAAATCTAGAAAAACCGCCAACGTTCCTACACTCTCATCCAAACAACACTTCCACTCATCAAGCACACTTTGAATCACAGTTTCACAGTAATGTTTTCTTCTAAACCCCGATTGAAAATCATTTATTAAGCTGTTTGTTTCCACATGCTCTAAAAGTTGTTCATATACATATTTCTCTAGAGCTTTCTATAGCTGGTAACATGTTTACAGGACGGAGGTCTGCGGCCAAAATTGCATTTTTTTTTTGGGAACAGGGACAACACAAGCTACCTTAAGCGCCGAGGGTACCTCGCCCTGCTCTAAAGAAGAGTTTATTAAGTTTAGCAAAGGGTCCTCAATACTATCATACACATTCTTTAAAAATTCAACATGGATTTCATCAGGACTACTTCTGTTTGGAAGAGAAAAGATCATTTTTTAAGAGTTTCCCTGCTAAGAAGTTGAAATTCGTTAAAATTAGTTTTATTATTATGTAGATTGACAGAGTTTGGAATCAGTGTCCTTTTATCTATATTATCAACAATATCGGCTACACTTTCAATGTAATGCTTATTAAGTAAATCAGGTAATTTATTTGTGTCAGTTTCTACAAATTATTATTAAATTCTATTTCATTTAAATAGTTTTGTTTTTTATTTTGTGGCATAAATTCCTTAAGAGTCCTCCACATTTCAGTAGAATTATTTTTTACAATTATCTATTCTGCTTTCAAAAAAACTCTTTTTCATTACGTATCGTTTTGACCACTTTGTTTCTATTTTTTTTATAAAGTTGCTTGTTTTCCTCACTTTTATGTTGCATAAACTGCTTGTAACTTTGATCTCTATCAAAAACAGCCCTTTCAACCCTTTCATTCCACCATACTTTATATCTCGGTAAAATCCTGATTTGTTTTTTTGGGGCAACTTCATCCAAAACCCTTAAAATTGAAGTAAAAAAATGTGTAAACTTTACATTAATATCCCTTATATGGTAATCCCAATGCATTAATGATAGCCGTTCCTTGATCAATGTATAATTTAATCTTTTACCACGGGTTTCTAAAAAAATGGGAGAAATCTTCTGGTTATAAAAAATATCTATATCTATTTTTAACAATATAATGGTCACTAATCCTAGGGGTTTTAAGAACCTCACACTGTTTCATATTTACATTTTTCACAAAAACAAGATGTATAATTGAACCACCATGAATTGTTTCTCTAGTAAAACCAGTAACACATTGATTTAAAGCAACGTCATTTGTATATTTTTTTAATCTATTTGTATATATAAAATCACCCAACCAATTAATATTAAAATCTCCCACAATAATTACTGGTACATTAATATCACAGATATATTCATCACAATATTGTTCAAAAAAATTTAAAAACTGTGCATCACTACTACTACTAGGCGAATGATAAATACAAACTATGATAAGTTTTTTTTCATTCCATCTAACTAATACACTTAAAAGCCAGTAATTTTTTAAGTATTCAAATTTCCTTATTTTTGAAACAATTAAATCTTTTCTAACATACATCTGTACCCCTCCAGTATGCCTACTACAGCTATCTTGTCTAATATCTAAATAACCATCTATGTTTACTTCACACTCATTGATGTCATCAGTCAAGTGAGTCTCAGAAATACATGCAATACAAGGGTTACTCCTTATTACTAGAGAATTTATTGTCAAAACTTATACAATAAATTTTTAAACCTTAAGATGGGTAAAATTTGATTTAGATTAGTTGAATAATAATTGTTTAATGCTTTGGAATACAATTTCAGAATAAATCAGCCCTTTAAAATCAAGCATTGTTAGAGCTTAAAGTAAAAAAATATTTGGCCTAAAAAAATGATTAATTTATCATAGTTATTTAATTTTATAATAATGTTGCTTAAAATATGTACTAGACTTATTTTGAAACTTTTCAACCCTCATAAATCAACCCATAGCTTAAATAAAAAAAAAAGATTTACCCCAAAAAAATTAATAGCTTGACAGATTTATTAATTAAAAATATTACCGCCTAAAATATTTTATTGTTTTGCCAGTTTTTAATCCTTAAAATCCACCCCTTAAAAAATTGCAATTTTTATCAACTGATTTAAGATAAATAAGTAGAAAAAAAATGTAGAATTGCATAAAAAATTATATCGTTAAAACTATAGAGTATATTATTTGGTTTTTAAACATAGCTTTTTTAGTTTTACTGATAGAAAGATTTTTCAAAAATGATTTTGTAACAATTTTTAAGAGCTGCTAGGCTATGAAATTAAATCCCTTTAGATCCCTTACCTTTGAAACGGGGCGAGGTTAAAGGGCTCAAATAAGGTGACATTCTAAATATAACTGATGCTAAACTTATTCATATTTTTTAAAATACCAATCTAGAAAATAAAATACGTTAAAACGGTTAATTTTAAATTAAATAGCCATTGGAAAATAAATTAAATTATCTTTTGTTTTTTACGGCTTCTCCAGACAAAGTAAAAGTTTACAAAAGTTTATTTATGGCATTAAATATTTTTTTCAAATGCAACGAAGGTGGCTTGTTACCTAAAAGAGGCTTCATTGTATTTAAAATTTCATATCCTATTAAAATAAAAGAAAAAATACTGATTGATCATTTAAAATTTGAAACTACCAGTCACTTCCAGTTTTATGTTAGATACATAAAACATTTTTTTTACTTAAAAAATAAAAATGTTACAGGTAAAACATCTAGAATAAAAATTATTTATTAATAAAAGATAAATTTTATAAAAATTTTTACTATAATTTTTAAGTTAATAAAAATTGAATCTAATAAATTAATATATATTGTTTTGAAATTTCATGGCAATCGTAGCAATCATTGCAATCGCCTGCCAGGCATTATATTATAGTGATTATAGTGAACATTTTACACCTGTCACTTTAGGCCAATAATTGTACACTTTAATTTTAACAGGTAACTATGTCAACCTTTAAATTTTTCGTAAATTTTTCCCCTGCCTAGCTAGGCAAACAAAATTAATTAGTGTAATTGTTTTTTCACAGTTCATGTCAAATTTTATTTTTTTGTATTTTTGGGTATAAAGTTTCCTTACCGAATCCCCCACGTCCTTAAATTAATGTCCGAAAGTAATTTAAGCACTAGATTATAAGTGATTTTTTTTAAATTTATTTTGTATTCATAAATAATTTTCTTATTGGGTGTTTCCCCTGTAAAAATTTTTTAATTAAAAAAATAAAGGTTGTGTATCAGTATTTAACCTAACTATGCATTGTTTGATCTATTTATTTGTTTTGTATCACTTCCGGTTTAATCGGAATTCTCTGAATTTTTATCTGAAGAAGCTTAAAACTTCCCATTTGGTCGCAACTTCATCTTTAAAAAAATCTATAGGGTGTCCCATTAAAAAAATGTACGTTTATATTATATTTGAAAAACCAAAACTATTCAGGATAAGAGGAGTGCCTTAAAATTGCAAATTGTCAAAATTACCTGGATCTTCAAAACTAAAAATGCCATGAAAATATTGTCAATGGAATCTTTCATTTGACGAAAACCGCATTCCTCTACCTTTACTGCAAATATCGAAAATTGGACACCCTATATATTTTACTTTATATAAACTAAAAGCCAACAAAATTATTTTTATGGAGATAAAATGATCTCACAAATTATTTAATAAATATACCCAGTATGTTTTGGTGGTATTAAAAAAATCACAGAAAATTTGCTAGTTCCTGCTCTGGGGAAATCCCAATGATTGTTATTTATTTTTAGGGTATAAGAAATATAGCCAACAACGAAAGCATAAATAACAGAACGTTTGGTGCATTAGGAATATTACTGTAAATAGAGTATGTGATGTGTTTAAGGGTGTGAAAAAGAGGGTGGAGAACTTAAGAGCGGTCAGTTCCGATTTTCAACAGTCATGGAAAGGGATAAACAATGTCCATATTATAGACCTACGCTTTGATATTTTTTCTCAAAAAAATATATTTTTTATTTTAACATTTAGTGGTTTCAATTTACGTTCAAATAAATTAGTAAATCTTATTTATGTAATTTTACTAAATAAACCTTATTGGATCTAAAAAATCCCATATTGTATACAGCAAGCCTAATAAATGGGAACACCGTTTAGGGTTCTGTCTTTTTTGTTATTTGGAAGAGGCGAACAAAGTTTTTTTTTCCTAAAAGTAGCTATAATACTTATTTAAAAAAATTCATGGAAAGTACAATACATTTAGTTAAATTTAACATCGCTTGCCCTACCTGAAAAGGTTTAAAAATTATCACATTTCTTTCTTTCCAATCTGTATACCCTCTATGTACCCCAAACCAGACCCTTTTTGGAATATTTTTCTATGTCTGGGGAATGGCGTCTTCCACAACTCTTAGCATTCTAGATTTCTAAGAAGAGCTTTATTGATGATTCCACTCTTAAAAACAGGCTTTCTCTTCTTGCTCACAGACGAGCTGTAGGGGATCTGTCGCTCTTTTGTAGGTATTTTCGCGCTCTCTGCTCCAATGAATCAGCCAATACATTTTCTCCGCTAGCATTCCACCATAGAGCAACGACTCGGGCATTTTTTCAGAGAGCTGAAAAGCTATATGTGTCCAACCTGTCCCCAAGAAACGATGCAAAACTCTCCCTTGTAACAATAACACTAAAATCTTGGACTTCCATTGTCTTTATTTGTTAATTGTTACACAACGTTTTCAGGTTAGTGGTGTATCTCCAACCGTTTTCAAGTGATAACTAAAAGCTATTCCTAAAGGCTACGGCCTGCTATCCTTGTTCACTGAAGGCTTGACCGACTTTCTACGGTTCAGCAACGGCAGCCAGATAATTCGGAATTTCTACACTAGGTTTGCTAAATACATTTTGGTTGTTTACAATAATTGCAGCTTTCCTTAAATTTTCTTTTCTTCCAGTGGGTTTCTTTATGAATGGTTTTTGCTTCCGACCATTGTATGCGGTGTTTTTTGACCAAGCGTGTCCGGCAATACCTGACTTCGACGTTTCACCTCGTTCCGTATGTTTTGTGTTCTTTAACTCTTACTTCGAGAGAGGTCTCTTTGTTTTCCCGATGTATACCTCACCACAATCACAGGGAATTTGGTAGATACAGTCATTGTTTACATTTCGGTATTGTCTGGTCTCGTTTTGGTGAGAATACTTCTTAGAGTAGTTTGGGATTTAAATGCCGTTTTAATATTGTACTTATTCGTATTCGTTCGTTCTTATTCGTATTATTAAAACGGCATTTAAATCCCAAACTCTCTAAATATAAAGACCGAAAATTAATAATATTTCAAACAATGATGTCTACCAAATTCCCTAATGTTGGTGAATCGAAATGAATTTATGCGAAATTAAGTTAAAATCCATTTCCACTGGCGGCCATATTGAAAAACGTAACATTTTACACATGAAAAGAACCTCTCAGTTAGGTACCAAACACTTAAGTAAAAGCAAGAGGACTTGCAGTTTTGCAAGGATATTCAAGGAAGAACTAACGACCAAGTACGGGCATCTTTTTTCGTCCGTTTCATTCATAAATAGTTGGTTTTTATAATTCCTAAAACACCGATTTTTGTACAATTCAATAGTCAATACAAAACAAGCGCGATTCTTACGACTGGCGCACAAAATAAGAAATTCCAGTAGCGAATGCAAATTTCCAACCTCTTTAAGATGTGATTTCTTCAAAAAGTCCACCAAACTTTTTGTTTTTGTTAATATTTGGTACCCTAAGTATCGAAAACACGAAAAATCAACATTTTGTGCTTATGTCAAATTTCCCCTACGCTTGCGTCACCGATCACACCGGCTCGGGAAGTATATCCGTCTCTTTTGCTTATCTTGTAAGAGAAGCATATGCGCACAGTATTCTGCGCGGTTGACCAACTAATTCCAGTTAATTGAATATTCACGCCCTTAGGTTCAAGCCTTCTCGCCAGAGGGGCGATGTCATTCATAATTTCCATTCATGATTACACGTGCTCAGGGTCGGACTTAGCGCTTTTTAAATTCTTAAAATATTTATTTTATTTATTACAAAATACTGTCTGTTACCCTAGACTGATAAATTAGGCATTTTTTATATAAAAAAATATATATTTATTACAAAGAACACTTTTTTTATCGTGTACAGGGTTTTTATCATGTCCCTACAGGGTGCACGATTTATTAATTAACCAACAAATATACAGTCAGTAGGCCTAAATATAATATGTTATGTCAGTTACTATTATAACCTATAAGAAATGTCGTAACTTGGCAGTAACTCATTTATACATACAGTGTATCCCCCAAAATTCATTTTTAGATACCGGGTAGACAAAATTATATGGCAGTTTTATTTATATTTTTTCCAGTCATACGCAATTCAGTTGTAGTAGTAGTAGAATATTGCACAATAAAGTAAAATAAGGGTTTGCTTGCGCAGAAGTTCGAAATAGGGAACAGTTCATCAAAAGAGACATGTAGACAATTTTACAAATCGGTGCTAATCCCCAATTAAAGAGCATTGTACAATTTTATACTCCGACTACACATATTTAAAAGCGCCAAACGGCTCCAATTTAAGAATACAAAAGGAGGTCATTTTCAATGCAAGAGGTATACTTTATTTTAACTTACGTCAAGGTGGTGGTGCATGGGTAAAATATTGTTACGGACTTTCTTTAGTTAGTGTTTAGTTATTAGAAATGTAAAAGGTTACTTTATTTTATTTAGGTTAATAATTTATTTGAAATAGGTTACCTTAGTTTTTCCCTTTTTCGACGGTCATTGCGGATTATCCTGAGGGCGCTGGAGACATTCATTTTACACTTTTCTCACATCCTGTAGTAAAAGAATTCTTCCAGCTAATTCTAGACTTTTCCAGACTTTTCTATTCTTTTCCACTTTACTATAAAAAGCGCGAGGAAAGTCCGCACGGGCCAGTTTTGTTTTTGCATTTCAAAGAGATAAGTTGACAGATAGTTAAAGGTTAAACAGTTGTCACAATAACGTTACGTTGAATTTTTGTTACCTTAGAAACGTTTGTGAACTTGATTTGCAATAAAAAAGGTGTAAAACCAGGATACGTGTTTTTATACGGGGTGTCACAGGAACAATATGGAAAATAATAATATTGATTTTCCCTGTTTTGCCTATAGACTATGTTATTTCTAAAACATTTGGTACCTATCAAGTGGGGCTTTCTTCAGCTTATATTCGAGATACCGCTGAAAGGGAACCAAATAATGAATATATTTTTCAAGTTCAACAATTTGAACCTGGCTTAATAACAGCAAAGATATTTTTTCAAGGTTTACGCAAGCTATTAAGCATAGTATTTTTCATTTTTATATTTGCTTTCTCCATTCCAAGAAAATGGTAATCCTATTTCGGGTACCTATTGCACATGCAAAGTGGTGCCAGAACGCTTGGCGTATGTGCCCATGTTGCCAGTGTAATATGACACCTGGGATATGCTTGGTATCAACAGGTTGTTAAATATTTAACAAAAACTGTTTTGCTCAACTGTTTTGGACGCTACACATAGAGGCATTCAAATTCAAATTCAAATTATTTATTCATGTCAATATTCAAATTGCATTTACACACGTCAACATTGTTGCAGCAACCACAAGTTCTTGACTATTTATGATCTTTTATCTCTGTTTCTTATAAATAGTTTAGTTTACTTTTAAAAACATTTTAATATTAAGTTTAATAAGGCTTAACAATGGCCTTAGTTTGATTTAAATGAATAAAACTAACCACAACTAATTAATACATTATTGTTGTTATGAGTGCTAATAAAAATATGTCCCTCTTCAAACAGTATCTAACTTGTTACTGTTTGAAGTTTATATAGTGTTTATTTTTTATATTTATTTATTTTTTTTTTTTTTGAAATGATTTAGGGTCACCTTAAAACCCGTAATTTGTATTTTACTGTAAGACATTATTCATTGATTATTATTCATGTTTGTATTAAATTGCGACATTTTACGTAATACTAAGTCACTTTTCGAAACATCTGTTTACATCGCCAGTATATTTATATTAAAGATCGGTGAAAAAAAAACAACTTTTTACAACAGCAGTTTCAGAATGACTGGAAAAAAATATAAATAAAACCGCCATATAATTTGGTTCACCGGTTTCTAAAAAGGTATTTTGGAGGGACACGCTATGTATGAATGAGTTACTGAAAAGTTACGAAATTCCTATAGGTTATAATAACTGACGTAATATATTTTTTCTACTCCTATATTAGTAAGAACCTAATTACACACCGTCTACTTTATCAGTAAATCTCTAATTACAAACACTATACTGTAAAAGCCAAACTGTGCGTAAGGGCAGTTACATAATATATATATATATATATATATATATATATATATATATATATATATATATATATATATATATATATATATATATATATATATATATATATATATATATATATATATATATATATATATATATATATATATATATATATATATATATATATATATATATATATATATATATATATATATTACGTAACAGTTCCACAATCGCATTAGCCGCGAGCCCCCAAAATCTTGAAAACTTTCAATAGATTTTACGTAAAGCTGGCTATGAAACAAATAGCATCGCCTTGACAACGCAAATGTTTGTATTATTATTTATATTGTTACTCAAAGTTTACATAATCTTCTGCTTTTATTTATAAAAAAACTAAACATAAAGTCGTAGAAAAAGTATAATTACACAACTCGAGTGGTAAGCCCATTCATTACACACTCTTTCGAATTACGGTACTCGCTCAGGCTCGTACCGTAATTTTCGAAATCGTGTAATGGAAGCTCTTACCACTCTCGGTATGTAATATACTAATATTTAGTCCGACTAGACTATATTTGTTGGTTCATTAATAAATCGTACACCCTGTAGGACAAGACAGCTAAAAACCCTGTACACGATAAAAAAAGTACTGGTATAAAATATATATTTTTTATATAAAAAATGCCTAATTTTACCAGTCTATAGGGTAACAGACAGTATTTTGTAATAAATAAAATAATAATTTTAAGAATTTTTGGCTTTATTTTATGGTATCACCCTGTATAGCTACAAGGTTGGTGCAATGAAAGAAAATGCTTATTCGGACTTCAAATAAAATACTAAAATTTCAAAAGAATACTGTCGGTGACTCAAATCCATAACAAGTGTGCCATGTCCTTTAAAATACTTTTGATATACGTTCTTCTTTGAGTTAATTCCAAAAATAAATCGAAAGTAATGGCGGGCTTAAGTTTATTTTCGTTCCTTTAATTACAAATTTGCCTGTCGATTGAATTTGAACAATTTTTCGTGGTATTATCATTAGTTTTGTTGTTAACGGCAGCACAGCCTGTTCTCCAGGCAGCCACATTCCACCCTTTTTGTGTTGAGATTTCCTTGAAAATTTACAACCGATTTACGCAAAGAAATAAATTATTGAAATTCGACACGTGTACGCCATCTGGATTAAAATATTTAAACTAATTGCATTTGACATAAAAAGAACCGAAAATGGCGGCGGTAATAGAGCCTTAAAACACAAAAAACATACGGAACGAGGTGAAACGTCGAAGTCAGGTATTGCCAGAACACGCTTGGTCAAAACAACGCACGCATACAATAGTCGGAAGCAAAAACATTCATAAAGAAACCCACTGGAAGAAAAGAAAATTTAAGGAAGCTGCAATTATTGTAAACAACCAAAAGTATTTAGCAAACCAGTGTAGAAATTCCGAATATCTGGCTGCCGTTGCTGAACCGTGAAAAGTCGGTCAAGCTTCAGTGAACAAGGGATAGTATATGGCAAAAAGTAGCCTTTAGGAATAGCTTTTAGTTATCACTTGAAAACTGGTTTGATACACCACTAACCGAAGCGTTGTGTAACAATTAACAAATAAAGACAATGGAAGTCCAAGATTTTAGTGTTATTGAAACCATTACATTGTCTAACACTTTCAAAGAAACGTCTCCCTTGTAACTATAGACCTATATCTCTTCTTGTTTTTTGTAAGATATGGAAAAAATTATTAATTCCCAAATCTTAAAGTATTTGAAAAACACAAAATTTTACATGACAGACAGCATGGATTCGGTCACAGAAGATCCACATCTTATCTTCTTTCCTTTGTCTCACACAACTGGAACAAGTTAAGTTTCTTGGTAAATCCTTGCTCTTGACATAGCTCTTGACATATCCAAAGCTTTTAATCAGGTCTGGCATGATGGGCTTCTTAACAAACTTTTTGCTACGGTCTTTCACCTAAGCTTTGTTCTTGGCTCACCAGTTTCCTTTCAAATCGACGTATATCAGTTATTGTAGATTTTTAAAATACTAGGCATAATTTAATATATTTTAATATGATGGTTACTAGATAAGTCTTTTTAAAAAATGAACCCAATAAATCACATTTGGCTTATTTAAGTTTTGCATCATCGACGGACTAGCTCTAACACAATAATAGCAATTTTTTTAAACCATGTATGATAAAAAGGCTTAACAATATTATTTTTGGATAGCTTAAACCTTAAACTAAAAAAGGTATTTCTGATTGACATCGATAAAATCACTATTACGAGATATAAATATCATGTTTGGTAATTTTTGTGCTCACAGGGTGTTTTCTAATTGTACGTCAATATTTAAGTAGGTAATTTTGGGTCTATTTTAAGAAGAAAACTTCGTATAAACGTATGTCAACGATATAACTTTTTTGAGATACAGGGTAGTAAAATTTTTAAAAATAAATCATTTATTATTAATATCTGTAATACCACTTTTAGATATTTTAATAAAATTTGACATACATGTCCTATGTAATAAAAAGCATTTTTTAGTGTACTATAATTTTTTATTTGCCAAATTAGGCAGGTCAAATTCTGTACGAACGGCACTGGTTGAAATAAAATATGGTACACTAAAAAATGCTTCTTAATCCATTGTACATTTATGCCAAATTTCATTAAAATATCTTAAGTACTATTACCAATAATAAATGAGTTATTTTTAGTGCCACCACCCTGTATCAAAAATTTCCTTTTTTTAGTTCGGGGTTAAAGCTATCCAAAAATAACTTTTATCATACAGGGTTTGTTAAATTGCTAAATGTTAAACCAAACGTCCAACTAAATAACCAAATATGATTTAATGTTCATTTTAAGAAGACTTAGGAAATAACCATCATATAAAAAAATATTAAATTACCGGTATTTTAAAAGTTTTTAAAAAAAAAGATTTCCAGAGTCGTCTGTTATGTACCTGTATCTCCGTAGGAAGGCTTGGGAAAAAGTTTATGGGAACTTGTCATAATTTTTTTGGGTTTTCTATTAGATTCCGAGGATTGCCCTATTTTCCCCGGACACCATGTATAAAATAAACTGGGACCCGGGGTTACCCTATTTACTTGGAGGCCTCGTAACTTTAAGCTTAATAGTTATATCTACCAGGTTTTTTAAGTTTTCTTTTTTTTTTTTTCTTTAAAGGGAAAAAAAAAGCTTTTAAAAATTTTTTTTAAAAAAAAATTTTTAATTTTTTTATTATATATATATATATATATATATATATATATATATATATATATATATATATATATATATATATATATATATATATATATATATATATATATATATATTTTTTTTTTTGTAGTTTTTCCCCTGTCACTTGCCCTATTAATTTTCTAACCGACCTGGTTTTTTGTAGGTCAAAGTAATAACCAACCCTTAAAGAAATAAATGCAGTGGAAAAGGAACCTACTAGCAAAAAGTAAACACTTCCGTTTTTAAAGAATCTTATGTTAAAAAACAACCAACCTGCTGACAGTCCCTTATTATCATTCGTTTATATTTTTAAATCACTTCCCTCGAATTCTTTTATATGTCCTAAGGGTTTTAGTTCCGCTTTTTAGGGTGAAAAAGATCAGCCACGTGCGGTTTTTTATAATGCCACGGTGTTTTCACGCAGGTTGATGATTTTTTATCTTCGAGGGTTGTTTGTATAACACACGCGTATTAGGGGTGGATTACGGTGCAAAAAAATAACCCCCAGGCCGAGGTGATTAATGAAAAAATATACCTACCTGTTCTTGATAGATCCTTTTTGAAGATAAGGTACTTAAAATTAGGGCAAATTTATAATATAATATTAAAATAGTTTTAATAGTTTTTACGTTTCTTTTGTTTTGATGCATTAGTTGTGTACAAAAATCATAGTGTCTTCTATTTAGAAGCCTTATGCATCTTAAGAGATATAAACTTTACTGTTCACTAGCGGTCACCCATCCAGTTACTGACCATGCCCAGTCTTGCTTAACTTCGCCAATCTTCAGGAGGCGGTATTTCAACGGAGTAAAAGTCGTACCTATATAAGCATCAACACACCTTTAACATTTTCTTTCGCGCCCCTTTACTGTACTCTACATCTTACTACATATACAAAAAGATTACTTTAAGAGACTTTAAATTATTCTAGCAATTAGTAAAAACTCTGGGAGTGACATATTATTTTTATAAAAAATATTAACTTTAATATTTTTTATGTGAGTAATAAGTTCGAAGAGCCCAATAACTTTAGTAATATTATCAGCACAGTTGCTTCTCGAACTTGATTATAACATATTGTGAAAACATTTTTCTATATCCTAGAAATTAATGAGCAATTTGAATTTTTGGCATTACAGCAAGAGTTTTATAATTTAGCCAAAAAAATACTTAAGGCAATCTTAATTTAAATTCGTAGGAAAGAGGAACTACTACCCCAAGAGCGAGATCGCTTGATCACCGTAATGTTTAAAGACGATTTTTACACTTTTTACTAAATGTATATGGAAATCGAAAATATAAAAGTTGTTGAATAAAATATGAAGTTTAATAATCCGTTTACTACATTCAAATTGGACAATTATAGTTAATATGCTGAATGGTCTAAAATATCACTGCAACATATCTAAACTGTAATTTTGAAAAAAAAACATCAGACAGCGCCCGCCTTTAGCCCTTTTAAACAACATGTTATAAAAATTCATGTTTCCGAATATCAGCTTTCCAACTTAAAAATGGTCCAGGTTATAAATTTTTAAAAAGTCAATTTAAGCGGTTTCTCCGACTTTTCTCAGCGAAAAATGCACCAATAAGGATTATCAAAAAACCATTTTGTTTGTTTTTGATTCTCTACAAAAATCCTATTGGCAGTATCGTAAATAAATTCAAACTAAACTAAAAAAAAAATTTCATATAAAAAAACAGAAAAAGGCTAACTTTTGTACAGATTTTGGTTTCTTAGGTTCTATGTGCCTTTTTTTAAAAGATGGTACTGGTGGTTTGCTCAGTTTGCTGTTAAATTTCAACTACCAAAAAATCCCTATGAACTGCGCTAAACCCAAAAACGTGTTGCTCTATGCGCACTGAGCACTGCCAGATACAGAGTCAGCATAATGTTAATTTTGTAAACTCTTTTTCTTTTAATAGAAAATCATCCAGGGGGTGAATATGAAATAACTTAGTTGATTAATAATAATAATATCCTGATGACAATAATATTTATACCACTTATTATACTACTATTGACTATACAAGGAAGTAAAAGGAGATATAAGAATCAAATTAGTAAGAACAATTTAATGATTAATTAGTTTTTTAAAGTGCCTTAATGTGAAGACATTACAAAGTGCTGTTAAATACAGGTTTGCTTTTTTGTAGAGAATAAAACTTTCTACTGAAGTGTCACCTTCTTATGTTAAAAAAATATAAATTTGAGAAAAAAAAAAAAAAATAGCAGTTTTGATTTTTTTTTTTTTTAGGTTTTTGTTCACAACTTTTTACTGAGGAGGCAAGATAGGTAGACATTGCTTTGCGAAAAAGAAAGCAGATGTCAAAAACTTTTAAATAATTGCTGCAAAAGTATTTTCATTAAAATTTGAGACAGATGTGATTTTTTGAATTATACAACATGCAACTTTTCATCAATTTTTGTAAATTTTTCCTTATTTTTTAGATTAATTTTATTTTCTATAAAAAAGGTATTTTTATCTAAAAAAAAGTATTTTTCTACATTAGGCATTAAAACATAGTTTAAAATAGTTTTTTGAAATATGTGGAAATACCACGTTGCCTAGACAACGTTGGTATTTCCCTTTCATAAAACACAGAACAATCAAACCTGTTAGTTTGTATTGTCAATTAGAAACGTCAAAATCAGTCAAAATGAGTCAATTTGGTCATGTACACGATGAAGAAATAGATAAAGTAATTAAAAAAACGATTTCAGTTATAGTTTTAATTACGTTGCATGAAATTGAAAATTGTATGACAAAAAAAAACATTTAAATAGTATAATCTTTTCATATTTCTCCATTCTGGAAATATTCTCCCTAAATACCGCTCGTGCATAAAAATTAACCAGCTTGTTATAAAAATTATAAATAACAAGCTTTCATGAAAATTATCGGTTATTTTTAAGCACTCGTGGTATTACCCCCGAAAATAATTTTGGCAACGCTTAGTTTAAAGGATCTAATGCCAGCTTTCTCTTTTGTAAGGCAATACCTATACCTCTCTTACGTCAAAAAAAGGTACGGACAAAAATCCAAAAAAAAACTTGAGATTTTATTGGTTTTTTTGTTATTCGTTTATTTCTCTATGAAAAAAAAATAGCTAAGAATGCACCACTTTGATAAGAAATTTTGTTTAAAAAAAAAAGCTCTCCACCTATTTTTTTCTAGAAATACATTTTTTAGATAATTTAGATTTTTTAAAACGACAAAAGCCCATCCTTAGAAACGCAAGCCTTAATTAATCATAAAATTAGTCTTACGAATTTCTTTCTTATTCAAAGTGATAGTCAACAGCCTAAATGTTTATTATGTAAAGTTTAATTTTTCTTTCTTTTAATAAAAACACTTTCATATACGTACACTTCAAGAATTAACTTCATTAATATCCCGATGACGTAATAATATGTATATCAACTATCATCAGTTCAATTCGTTTGAAGTCGGATTATACAATAAATAGACCGTCAAAAATCGAATCCGACTTTATACCGACAACCCCAAGTTTATATATTTATACAAGGGTAGTTTTTTAGGTCCCTTTTTTAGATTGACGACCAATAATATTACCTGCCATGATATGGGCCTAATAAAAAGGGGGTGGCCCTAAAATATATTTACACATAAGGGTTAAAAATAACAGCGGAGGGTTTTTTATGTTTTTTAGCCACGCCTATAGCGTTTTATAAAATGGAAGACCGCTAAAGAAGGATTTATGGCGAATAAAGGCTTACAGCGGTGTAAAGAGGAAGTTATTTTTGGAATTAAGAAGGGTTGTGTTGTGTGCAGAGCCATTAAGTAAGCTTATGTTAATGGTTGTCTTAATTGATTGTAAGAAAGCTGAAAAAATACATAAGGTGACATAAAGTACATTTAAATGTCTGTTGCAAAGAAAATGTGTATGTTTTAAATGGGAGAACAATAAAATACACTTATTACTTTTTGTTTAGTAGGGATTTTCGTCATTTATTTTAAAATTACCATACAAACTATATTAACGTTTCGGTTTATTTGGTTAAGCTATCCTCAGAATTTCTAAAATATGAATTTGCTTTTTGAACTTATTACTTAGTATATGGGCAAATAAACAAAAAAGATAGAAAGCAACATTGACAAAAAGATAACACAATATAAATAAACATTAATCCACAAATTTTTTGATATACACAAAAAAATGTATATAATTACAAACTTTTGTATTTATTAAATAATTAAGTTGGCTAGTGTTTACTTATATTGTGTTATCTTTTGTCAATATCGTAAGTATATCTGTTTTTTACCCTTTGGTTATATTTATAAAAATAAAATTCTTATATCGCATATTCTAATGATTATTATATTGGTTATACCGCAAACTAAAAAAAAACAGAATGTAATAAGTATTTTAAATGGTCAGAAAAATAAGTTCAATTTTAAGTTAAAGTACATCTTTTAAAATGACCTTTTTTGTTGTTTTTATAGGATTATTTAGTATCATATACCTACCAGCACAAACCTTAGGCTAAACTTGGAAGAAGTGTCTTATGCATCGCTACTGATATACAAAATGTATCTTTACAAAAAAAACCAAATCAACAACCAATAGTTTTAATAAAAAATACAATTTAACACAAACAGTTTTTGTAGCCCGTGTTTGGGCTAGTCTATGGTTTTATACTTTAAAAAAATTTGTTAAGATCATCGTTGTATGAAAGAATAATTGCTGTCACTATATTTTAAAAATCAAACAACGTGCATAGCTAAAAATTGCAACAAGAAAAAAAATCACGCAAGAAATGTTTTACACTTCAAAACACACTTAGAACTTTACAAAATAATTTTATCTAAAAAAACAATGATTTATTAGTTTAACTGGGAAAAAGCATCGATTTGGCATAAGCGTGGCATCATAAACGCACATTCTAAGGGTCTGCCTAGCGATGAATGAACCTCTGCACTAAAAGCAATAAATCCACCCGGGAAAATGGTGTCAAAAATTAAAAAAAAAAAACTAAACCAAAACAAACCCAAAAACCCCAACACAATTAACCAAGATTATTAGTTTTAACCAAAATTTTTGGCCAAAAGTTGTTAGTTTTGGTTATTTTTTTTTATTTTTTGACATTCACCGGCGAATTTCGACATTCAACCATTTTCGGACTTTTACAGTAACATATACATTTACTTTCCTATTTATAACTGGATGCCAATTAAATTTAAAAAAGAATATCGTACTTTATTCGGTGACATAAAAAGCTCCAAAAACACCCTAAAAAAACTTCACCCCTCATTCAATAATGATTTTCTAATTTGTGAGCACCCAAAAGGCTTTAATTTTTAAAAGAGGGAGGTTTAAGTCTTGTGCCATTTTTTATTCAGGTTTAGGGTGACCTGCAGGCTAAGGGTGTTTTTTATGTGAAATTATTTAGGGGATGCTTTGGTTGATAGTATACACTTTAGTTTATATTTTACGTAAGTCGTATCGGAAAGCTTTGTATTGAAGTAAAATATAAAAATAAAGATTTTTTTTAATGAGCTAACATCATAGATAGAGAAAGCATTTCATTCATAAACCCAATCGAGTGCTGCGGCCGTCATGTTTTTGTTTATTATTGGCGATAGAATGGTACAAGCATAGTTTGTACTTACTTGTGAAATGATAATTCAGGAATCATATCCGTCACTTTACACACTTGGCACTGCCTTGCCATTTTAATTTATTAAAAGTACTTACACAAAACTGAAATTTTTACAATTGTCACAAAAATTACCCAAACAACAAAAACCATTTACACTAAAACGCCATATTGAATGTGTCATCTGTCGAGCGAACCTGAAGGTGGCGGAAGTACGCTTCTACAAAAAATCCGCTGTTGTCACGTTGTCGCGCCTTTATTAGTAGCTGTCCGAAAAGAAAATAGTATTTTGACATCATTACTTGTCTGTGTTATACCGTTGATTGAGTAGAGGCACTACTCAATCAACGGTTATACTTTATAGTAATAAAGTAATAAATATAACAAATATTATTCACAGTTTAAAATACAATAGTAGAGCTTATTTTGATATAATTTTAGAAATAAATTAAGTAAAATTTAATCATAATATACTATTAAGTAAATGAAACCGAAAGATACTTGGCAGAGACGCTTTACGACAAAATAGTATCAGTAGTAACCATTTTCCCGGGTTTTGGTGGATTTTATTGCTTGAGTGCAGAGGTTCATTCATCGCTAGGCAGAACCTTAGAATGTGCGTTTATGAAGCCACGCTTATGCCAAATCGATGCTTTCTCCAGTTAAACTAACAAATCATTGATTTTTTTGCAAAATAATTTTATCTAAAAAAATCAATGATTTTTTTACCCACTGGGGAAAACCTGGTTCTAAAAAGGGTTTTCCAACAATAAAATCCACCAAAACCCCGGGAAAATGGTTACTTTATGATAATATTTTGTGTAAAAAATCTCTGCCAAGTATCTTTCATTTGCTAATAATATATTATGATTAAATTTTAAATTTTTTCAAAATTATATCAAAATCTTAATTATTTTAAACTGGAATAATATTTTTATATTACTATAAAGTTAACAAGAAAAGTATGATGTAAAATATATTTTTTACAGCAATAAAACGCGCACTGATAACGGGACAACACGGATTTTCGTAAAAATCCACCATTCAAATTAGGTTTTTGTTTTTTTTATTTTTTTTGTTTTTTTGTAAATTAAAATTTCGTTTTGTTAATTTTTAATAAATTAAAAAAGCGGAAAAAAAAAAACGGATATGTTATATTTCCAAATAAACTTTATCCGCACAAAAAATAAAACAAAAACGCAAAAATTAATGCTTTTATAATCAGAAAAAAAATCTTAATTTTTATATTTTACTTCAATACAAAAAAATTTTCCCAACGACTTTTTAAAAAATAAAACTAAAACTATCAAAAAAACCCAATTTCTGACTTTCACGGTAACATATACACACAAAATGTGTATGGTTGCAGTAGCAAAATGTGTTCTAATTCTCCATTAAATTAAGTCATTCATATTGAAAATTAATTAGGCACAGTTTGTATACTTTTTTCACTTAACCTATTGTTTATTCTATCAATAATAATAAATCTTGAAAATAAACTACAAAGTATTTATTTATCAAATTGATGAATAATTCAGAAACACATTTGTAATATTTACACATTTTAAGAGAGTACCTATGCTGTAGAAACTTCTACCCGCGGATATTTTTTACCAAATCTTTAACTATTTAAGTCTTGTGTTAATAAACTACCTCTTACCACACTCAAAACACCCACGGTACGTTAGTACCTCCTAGGCGTTAAGCCTTCGTAAATAGGGTGATTCTTAACTTTTTCTTACAAATTTAAGGTTTCATTTTCCATGAACAAGTCAATATCAATAAAAATATATATATTTTTAAATTGCTCAGTAAAAAAAATATATCTTTTTATATATAGTATAGTCAACTTACAACGATAGCAGCGTTGCACTCCGATGCACTTTTAATAAACGTCTGACATTTTAGCAGTGAATTCGCTAAATATGCGTTCTAACGTTTTACAGTATTCCTTTTTTTAAAGTTATTATTTTAATTTAGTTCTAATTTTGTTTAAAGTCTACTTTTTCTTTGTTTTTTTATTTTTGTTTGTATTAAACTTTTGTATTTAAAAACAAATTTAGTGTGTAAAAAAATTGCTATGCTGATACTTTAATTTGCAAGGAAAAAGCACTCGGCGATTTTATTTTATCGATATTAGGTTTTTATTAAGCTTGTTTTTTTTTTTAAATATTGCAACAAAAATTTGCTAGAAATATTTTTGGTAAATTATTAATCTTCGATTTTTCTATTTTTTCTACGGAAAAGTTTCTGATACTTATTAAAAAAATAATAAACTGGTTTGTGAAAATCATTTGCTGTCCTTAAACTGCTAAATAAGATTTTTATATTTTAATTAACAAAAAACAGTTAGAATTTTATACAGTGTGTCCCAAATTGGTGGGGAATGTATTGGGATCTTGGAAACCACGATATATAGAAAATCGGTTAAATGGGGAAAGTTTTGGACAATTATGGTAGTAAGCTAATCCCGTTTACTACATGGTTTTATCTATTCAGGTTTTTGAGAAATTTAGAAAAAACCTGAAACATGCATTTTTGAAAATCGGCCATATTTTTTTTATAAGTGAAAATTTTTCAAATCTGTAAAAACTTCTTCAAAGCAACTTTTTTTGTAGAATATGACCAAGTAGTCAATTTTTATTTTCTACGTTTCGGGTTTTTAGAATCATCATCAACTCTATTTTTTCATATGGGCGCCATATTGGATTTTTACGCAGCCAAACAGTGTTTTTTATTCTGATTTCAACAATGTATAACATGTTATAATTTAAGAATTTATAACCTCATTTATTTCAAAAAACAAATATTTTCTCAGTTGGCCTTCATTCCGGCGAACGTCATTTTTTTTGTAAACAATAAAATATTAGTAATTGGCAAAATAGATAAGCTGAACAGATATTTTACAGAAATGGGTTCGCGAACATAGCTATAACGTCTATACCGTGTTACAACAAAATGTAATGGCGCCCATATAAAAAAGTAAAGTTGATGAATCATCATCAACTTTACTTTTTTATATGGGCGCCATATTTGATTTTTCGCCAACTAGTGCTTTTTATTTTTATTTTAACAATGTATTATGTTATAGTTTAGAAGTTTATAACCTCATCCACTTCAAAAAACAAATATTCATGAACAAGTCACCTAGCGTCATTATCAAGTTAGCTCGGGTACGTTATTAAAATTTTTTGAACTTTGTAAAATGGCTAATTATTTAAAGAAAAACTTGATATTATGCAACGCTATTTCCAAAGCAATAGAAATGTTAATATAGCTGTGCAAACAAATTTCGACAATTTTCCTGAAAGGCAGCATCCTAACATACTTTCGAAAACTGGTTAAAAAGTTAAAAAAAAACACGACCTAGGAAGACCGTTGAAGAAAATCGACAACGAGATGCTGCAGTTAACCAACATTTTAAAGAAAATCCAACATCTTTAGCCAGGGATGTTGATGGAGAATTCCACATACCTAAGTCAACCATTTATAGGGTAGTTAGGACTATTCAAAAAATTACGTTAATATGTTGAAAAATATGGACAACATTTTGAATTTTAGGTCGTTATTATAAATCTTCATTTTAGTAGGAATATTAGTTTAGCCACTTTTCATTGTTTTTGTTTTTACTTGTTTCAATTAACTTGTTACGTGTAGTTTTGTTGTTACACGGTATTAACGTTATAGCTATGTTCGCGAAACCCATTTCTGTAAAATATTTGTTCAGCTTATCTATTTTGCCAATTACTAATATTTTATTGTTTACAAAAAAAATGACGTTCGCCGGAATCAAGGCCAACTGAGAAAATATTTATTTTTTGAAATAAATGAGGTTATAAACTCTTAAGTTATAACATGTTATACATTACTGAAATCAGAATAAAAAGCACTATTTGGCTGCGTAAAAATCCAATATGGCGTCCATATGAAAAAATAAAGTTGATGATGATTCTAAAAACCCGAAACGTAGAAAATAAAAATTGACTACTTGGTCATATTCTACAAAAAAAGTTGCTTTGGAAAGTTTTACAGATTTGAAAAATTTTCCATAAAAATATGGCCGATTTTCAAAAATGCATGTTTCAGGTTTTTTCTAAATTTCTCAAAAACCTGAATAGATAAAACCTTAGTAAACGGGATTACACTAAATAGTTGTCAAAACTTTCCCCATTTAACCGATTTTCTATCTATCGTGGTTTCCAAGATCCCAATACATTCCCCAAATTTGGGACACACTGTATTTATTAATTGTATTAATTATATTTTTTAATTTTAAAAGTAAATTTAGGTAAATCCGCGAGTTTATGAGGTCAATTGACTAAGCATGTACCCGTCTATATCCTAAAATCGTAACAGCAATATAGAACATATCATTAAAAAAGCGTGTTTATCCATGCTTGCTTAATAATGTGACAAAGCTTGATTTTTTTCAGTAATAATAAAGATACAAAAAAATTGTAATAACTTCTACAGGTTTTAAGCATATAACCAAAAATAATTTTTATCCATAAAGATACTCCTAAAGATAAATATGGACCTTTGTTTTAAGTTTTTTTTAATCTAAAAATGCTTTATATTTTACCTTTTATAATTCTGTTTAAATTTCTGATAAACTGTATGTTTATAATATACAGAAGGTCCACTTAGTAGAAACATAGGAAACACTTAGGCGAATTGACTTACATTCGCCTGACTCAACTCGAAACAAAACTCCAAAAAAATGCGATAAATGTGGAATGTTTTTGAAGATATAATTTTGATTTAAATATTATTTGCTCTCTTGCAGCCGCAGCCATTGCAAATACGTGGTAAGTTCTCTTGGAAACTCGTTTCTTCACTAAAAATAAATAATAATGGATGTTTACGAACTTCGTGAAAAGGTTCAAATTTAAAATAGTATTTCCAAGAAAAATCATTGACAAATTCATGAATCTTTTCCCGAAAGCATTTGAAAAAGACCTACAATTCTGAAAACAATTTTTAAATTATCCAAAATTTTAGACCCACGGTTGTTGTCTCCCCAAAACCATAAAAACAGGAACTCGTAAATGAAGAACGGGAATTAAAAGAGGTTAATTTGTATTACTGTGAATAAGACCCCTGTAACCAGTAGACAACTTGCTGAGGTAACAGATTCATCGCCAACGACAGTTAAAAGGTCCTTAAAAAATGGTTTCCGATCCTACAAGCCCGAAAAACACATGAAATTTTTCGCGAAGACCAATTTCGACGTATGGAGTTTTGCGAATTAATAATGGAAAGGGCAAATAGAGATGAAAACTTTCTTAGACCGATTGTTTTTACCGATGAATCGACCTTTCCATTTTAAATCGACATAATCCAACCAAGTTCGATATTGGTCTCGTGCCTCACAGGTATTTTGAGGTTCGAACCAGTATCTTTAAAAATTGAACGTTTGGGCTGGTATGGTGGGAGAACACCTTATTGGACCATTTTTTATGGAAAGCAATTTAACTGCAGCAATTTATTTGGATCTGTTACAACAAAAATTGAACCGGCAATTCGCCAATTATTAGGAGTAAGATTTGGTAATATCTGGTTTCAGCAAGATGGTTGTCCGCTCACAATGGACGTATTGTTTAAGAATATTTGAACAATACGTTTCCTAACCGTTTGATTAGTGGACGTGGAACCATTTTGTGGTTCCACGTCCACTAATCAGACCTTGCTCCTAATGATATCTTTTTTTGGGGTGATTTAAAAAATAGGGATTATGGCCATGATAGGGCTAATAATTTAGAAGAACTTCGAATAAAAATCGAAGAAGCTTTTTTTTACGATCGTTTGGGATATTGCGCAAGAAGGAGGTTTGTTTAAATATTTATTATAATCAACGAACTCAAGGACTAGAATTAGAGGCAGGGTGTTTGGTATAGTGATTTGTTTGTTTTTTTTTTTGGAAAAACGTAAACAAATTCCAGATCTTAAAAACCAAAATCAGGAAATTACCTTGAAAATGTAAGAAAATTATTCAAAAATATTGGTTTTTATGTTAATATAGGCAACATCGATTTAAATATAAACATTTATTAATATGACAGTTCCAAGCATTCGTTTAATAAAAAATGATAGTAAATCAGGTGTTGTACGGCACTCCAATATCATTTTATCTCTTTCTAGTGTTGATTATTCAATGACACGTTTTGTAAACTCACTTGATCAACAGTAATCGAATTGGGCATCTAAAGTAAATGTCATTTGTCTGTCACTTCAGATATAAACAAAATAGTTTTCCGGCTTTAAAATTAATTTTTAACAATAAAGAATCATCGATTTATAAAAATGTAATTTATGGGGCAATTATAAACATTGAAAAAGTTATTATTTCCGGGTGATGTTATTTGTGTGTTATTGTGCCGTGTGTTTACAAGAACTATCCCTCCTTGCCCCCTAACATATTAATGCCAAACAAGGTTTGTTTACTTTATTTCTATCCAAGAATTCGTTGATTATAATTTTATTTTAGAGTATTTTTTTATGTTTATAATTATTTATTTTTTCATTGCGTACTATTTTAATTTTAGAAATGAGTTTTGGCTTTAGAGAACTTACTTTTTTATTTTTCAAATTTTTCAATTAATGAACTGATAAATAAAGCTGTTGGTATTTAATTCCCTATTTATAAATAACGGTATTAAGTATCAACTGTTTTCTCAACAGATTAGACCGCATAAATTTATTTTTCGTAATTTTCAAGCGCGCCTTAAACCTTACAACACACCCGTCTGAAAGCATATTACAAACTAAGATCTCGTTCGGTTTATCATGCATACGGATATTTATCGATCGAAGCGGACAGTAGTAAATTCATCAGTTCCCTGCCTATGTTTCTACTACACTGGACCTGTCTGTATAAAAACCTACAACCAGTTCCTAAAATGTCAAGATTTAAAGGAAAAATACACACCCTAAATTTGTACCCACTATGTATTTTAGACAAGTCATCAAATATATAAAAAAATAACTTTTAAAATACCTTCTCTTTCCTAAATATAAAATAAGAATTAAAGTAATAAAAAATAAATCATAATAATAAAATGATTTAAAGGAGTCACATATCTCGAATCAGAATAAAAAAAACGTTTTTATTCCCATTTAAAAACACCCTAACTTGTTGACAGAACATGTATAAAAAAACACCCCTAAAAAACTTTACCTATAACAACATACACTAGCAGGTAATTTGTAAGCGCTCAAAGGTGTAAGCTTTCATTTTTAAACGAGGGGTGATTAAATCACGTGCCTTTTTTTTATAGGGTTCGCAGGTTAATGGTGATTTTTACGCGATATAATATAGGGGATAATTTAAGAGGTAACATTTTGGGATTGGATCAACTGGGGCGGGTTTAAGGGTTTGTATTTTGAAATAGTTCAGAAAACTTAAAAAAAAAGAAAGATACTTTTTAGATGTACCAAGTTGTCAGGTTGCTAATAGTTCTAAAAAGGGCTATTTTTTGAGTTTTTATTAGTCTTCTTTGTACTTTATTTTTTATTATATTTACTTTCCAAAAAGTTTTAGCAAAGACGAGTTTTAGAAATGTCAAAAAGAAAAATTAACCAAGTCTTTCATCGAAATTTAGAAATGCAACAAAAAATCTTTGTTATGTACAAAATAAAGAAAATACCTCAAAAACTCCTGAACAATCAGAAAATCTATTATGATTTTGGCAAGTCTACCACCTTCTTTAAAATGAAATCAAATTTTGTGTGTCACTTTAGTTTAAAAATCATAAATTGTGTGCAAAAAAAGGGGGCATATAGTGAAAATGAGGTTAGTTTGATTTTTAATTTTGATGATGAATATCTCAAAAACGAAACGTTTCCGACTAATTTTTTCAAAATTAGTCGGAATGAGTCAAAATCGGAGTTGAGGTCACTTTTGAAACAATTACAGTCTAATAAATATTTCGTCCATTTAAAATCTTTGGTATATATTGGGTATAGTTCCTCTGCGTACACAGAATCCATTGACCCTTATGAACTTGCGGCTCGCCTGGAACAAAATAAAGAAAATACCTCAAAAACCTCTTAACAAACAGAAAACCTAATAACGTTTCGGGAAGTCTACCACCGTTTTGAAAATGAAATTATTCTAAAAAAAATACTACAACTTAAATAATATTTAAAATTATATGATAATATTTTCAGGGCTTTTTTTATGTAATGTCATAAATGACTTACTAAAATTAATTTTACTTAGAATATCTTTTATTTTTGTTCAAAAGTTTAAATAATTTTAATTTTAATTAATACGTATTTTATAATAACTTTTTTTGATTAATTTTAACGGATAAAGATTTGCCACCGAGACGTTAATAGGCTTTTAATAGTTAAGGCACCGAACAATAAAGGGGTTTATGTTTATTTAAGGCAATCTGCAAGTTCATAAACCAGGACCAGAACCAAAGAGATCCCATTTTGGCGAATACCTAATCAAGATATTTTGATACATTAATCTGCCACAATAATTTAGAAAATATCAACAATTTGGAAGGTAATTAAAGATTCTTTTAGTTTCAAATCTTTACTAGTGTCCAACCATGGAGAAAGGCAGGATCTACCAAAAAATCAAAAAATTAACTTTTTGATATCTTTGCATACCTAGGATTGTTTTACACCTACTTGCACTTTAAAAAGCAATATATTTATGTCTACATAAAAATCAAATCAAAAATTTTAAAAGCATTATTTTCATTTCATTCTGAAGTAACTTCGGTTTTAAAATTTCTTCACATTATATTTACCAATAATGTTAAAAAATTTAAAACATATCAAACAATAAGAACTGACTTACAGTGAATATTGTACAGGACCTTTGATTATATTTACGTGGCTTCTGGGGCCTTTATTTTTAAAGACAGAAAAAAAATGTTTTATATAAAAATTGTAGGATTTTTTCCATATTATCTTTTGAAATTATCAGTAAAAAAATATCGCAATAAAAAAATGGAAAAATGTAAGCAACTTAACTTTTTTAAATGAAACACCCTGTATATTATGCGCTACAACGAAATATCTTTTTTTCTGATTTCAAATATATATATATATATATATATATATATATATATATATATATATATATATATATATATATATATAGATAAAATATATATATATATATATATATATATATATATATATATATATATATATATATATATATATATATAATTATGATATTGGGAAAGAACCATTTTTGAGATATTTTAGGTTAAATTATTAAAAAAAGTTTCATATTAGTATCAAGAAAGCCATGGAAACAATAGAATTTTATGTTTTCAAAATTTGGTGAGGTTTTCTCTGGGCCCATAATGTTTATTTTGTGATTAAACATTACTGCTAAAAAAAAAGGAAGACTTGTCGGTGAATAGAATTAAAACACTTTGGACCTGCTGCATAAACTGGGTTTCTAATGCATACTTAGGTCGGTCTCGTATTTTTTTTCAGGAAGGTTCTGAACGGACATAAAATTATGAAGATAAAATTTGTAAAATTTAAGGTTAAAAATTTTATAATCTGTTTTATTAAATTTAGATGCCGCATCCGAGATTGATATTTCCCGGATTTTCTAAAATTATTAAAATTATTTAGTGCAAGTCCAATAGAAAAAGTATAATAATTTCCTAAAAAACAGGGATATCCAAAACCTTGTTTTCATGTCGTGCTGCATCCTTTCTTCATTTTAAAGCTTTTTTATCCTTTGTTATATGTTAGTATCTATAGATGGTACCCGTTTTGAGGATATAATAAGTAATGTTCCCTTAGCACTGTCGCCACATTATTACCATAAAAAAGACCATAATAGGATTTTTTGTTCTTCTGAAAAGCCCATCGACAAAAAGGCAATACAACCCTTTTAATAGTTCAAATATATTTTAACTTTTTACAATATCAATACGTCAAATTTATTAAAACAATTTTTTTTGTTTTCATTGCTCTTGATATTAATATGATTTTTTAAAAATTATTTATATTTAGCTTAATTATTTCAAAAATGGTTCATACAAATATCATCAATGTATATATATTTGAAATGAGAAAAAAATGATATTTTATTGTAGCGCATAATATACACGGTTTCCATTTAAAAAAGTTAAGTTGCCTATATTTTTTTTTTCTGGCGTTTTTTTTTTACAGATAATTTAAAGATAACAGGGAAAAAAAACCTACAACTTTTATATAAACATTTTTTTCTGTCTTTAAAAATAAAGGTTCCAGAAGCCACGTAAATATAATCAAAGACCCTGTACACTGAGTGAAAATTTTCCACAAAATTACAGTGAAGCATCTTGATAGTTCCTATTTATTACAAATTTTTAGGTCTTTACGCATTATATTTTCTTCTTGAAATAGTATAGGTAATTATCTCGAAAGTGGCCTCAACTTTGATTTTAACCAAATTTGGTATACGGGATTTTTTTGGGGCGCTGATAACAAAAATGTTTAGTCGGAAACATTTCGTTTTCGAGATCATCAAACTTGAAAATCAATCTAACCCCATTTACACTGTTCCTCCTTCTTTTTGCACATAATTCTTAATATTTAGTGTAAATATTAAGAATTATATTGGCACACAATAATTTATAAACATCTTTTAAAAACTTGTTTTTATATTTATTTTATACCTTTTTTTCTGCTAGATAAACATATAAATCTGGTTTTAAAGGGTGTTTATAAAATTTTATGTGCCACTTTAATTTAAAAATCATAAATTGTGTGCAAAAAAAAGGGAATATAGCGAAAATGAGGTTAGTGATTTTCACCTGATAACGGATATCTTAAAAAACGAAACTTTTCCCGGGCAAATTTTAGGGGGGCCTCAAAAAACTTATTAAATTGGGTGAAAATCGGGATTGCCCCTAAAATTATCAAGTCTATAAATGTTTCTCTTTTTAAAATGTACTAAATTTTCTTTAAGAATCCGCATTCATTCATTTTCATTGTTGTTTAAAAAATGACAACTTTTTGTTAAACAGTAATGAAAATAAATTCAAAGGTTTCTAGGCAACATTTTTTTGCAAAATTTTTAATAATTTTGAATGCACTTAACATATTTCTGCAGAAAATATCGCTCTTCAAGGTCTTACTTAGTTTTTTCTTACCTTGCTATGTGGAAAGTATCATAATTGCAAAAAAATCGCATCCCAAGATTTATGTAGACCTTTAAGTACTCAACGGATTACGAAGACCAATTCCCGTCTGTTTTTCAGTTTATATGTTAATTTTTTTAGTATGAAAATGGGCTAACTTTATAAATGATTTAACATCTACCTATTTAGGCTGTAAAAGGGGCTAAATATGGAGTTAAAAAAGTCTACTTTGGTAGATAGTTTAGTATTTTTAATTAAATCTTCTGTGGTCAAAGAATATACCAATTCCAATATTTTTACAATATCATAAATATTTATATAACTGATATTATTTTAATAATTTTATTTCCTAAAATTAAATGATTTTTATCGTTATTTTACTTGAAAATTATAAAAATTAAAAACAGTAAATATATAGATCTTGGGAAAAAGGAGACGGCTTTCGTTACTTCGTCGTTGGTTTTTTAAACTAAAAAAGTTCGAAATGAACACCAAAGAAGGAACAAAGCTGACAAAAAGTAGGGTGGTGGCCATTATTTTCTGGCATCGTTATTTATTATAGGCACAATCGCACAATTGAAAGTACGAGCTTTGCATTTAAAGAAACGCGCGTAAATTTCCCGCTTACTGGACAATTTAATAGCTATCTTTAATTGTCGAGTTTTGATTGGACCCCTCGGACATTCGGATTACCCTTCGAACTTTTGTTAAAAATAATGACTGCGTGGGATGCGAGCCATCTGCGATTGTGGAAAGAAATTAATTAAAGAGGGTGGAGGACTTTAAAACTTGCAATTTTAGGGTAAAATAAGCCTGTAAATGGTTTATTTGGTGCAACTGTATTACATTACATAATGGAAACCAAGTAAGTAACTAAAATGGTTTTTTATGGTTTGTATTGTGTTTATCGATGCAGTGATATTCCTTCTATATTATTGTATTGTATTTTTTTACCGATTATAATTAAATTTGGCATATATAAAAAAGCAAATAATATTTTTATTTTAGAACAAGTTTTTTATCGAAACTTGCAATTTTAGGGTAAAATGAGCCAGTAAATTGTGTCTTTGTTGTTATTTTTATAACGTTACAAAATGAAAGCCAAGTAACCACAGTATTTTTTAAGAGTTTGTATAGAATACTCTTTCTTGGATATTTTACTGGTAGCTTTTCTAAGGTATGTACCGGGTGTCCAAATAAGAAAGGACGCTGGCTGTATCTTAGAAACTATGTATCGTACAGCATTGGGGAACAATATTTTTAGTTAAAGTGGTCAAGAGAAATAGCTGGAAATTATGTTCAAACTTCTAAAACTACCGCGAGATGGCGCATCCGCAACGGTAAATTTAAAAACCTTTTCCAAGCACCAAAATTAGCCAGTATTAGGTACAGTTTTGATAACATCAACAAAAACTCTTACCAATTCTACATCAGTTTGGTTCAGGTCTTTTTGTCATATTTCCAATAAAAATGATGGGGGAAAATGACAGATAATGCAACTTTCAAATAGCTCTATCTCTCACACCTTTTATCGATAGTAATTCAAGTTACTCGTTTGAAAGAAAATTTAAATCTCTTTTAAATGTCCTCCTTTTTCGTGTCGGCTAGTTTGAAGGTTACCAACTAGAGGGCGTTGTTTAAGGAAAACTCGTCGAGATTTTTTTGAGAAAGTTAAATACAACAATATAATTTTTTATCGAAGGTTTAGAAAAGGAAAAAAATACCCACACTTTGGTGATAACTGCGTTTTGACGGACCAAAAAACAATACTGTAAACAAGTTTAAAGTTTGTTTTGTATCCACTACAGAACAGAATGAGCAATCAAAAGCATAAAAATGCCGTCATTGGAGCATTTATTAACTCTAACTTAAATACTAGTCAAGAAGGCTTGAAAATAAAAACAAGAACAAAATATTAAAAAACGACATGACTTATTTAAGTTAACAGTTGTCAATTCCAATTCAATTTTCAAATAGGTATGGCCTTATTAGGATCTTATCTGCATAAAAAATGCTAATTAACATACAAACATAGGTACAAACATACAAACATACAAACATACAAACATACAAACATACAAAAATACAAACATACGAACATACGAACATACGAACATACGATCATACGAACATACGAACATACGAACATACGAACATACGAACATACGAACATACGAACATACGAACATACGAACATACGAACATACGAACATACGAACATACGAACATACTAACTTACGAACATACGAACATACGAACATACGAACATACAAACATACAAACATACAAACATACAAACATACAAACATACAAACACACAAACATACAAACATACAAACATACAAACATACAAACATACAAGATTATTATCATATGTGAATATTTTACAATTTCAATAATATTACATATGTATATATATGTATGTCGAACCGATAACCTCCTTTTTTTAAGTCTATTAAAATTGATTTTTTCCAAATTCGGCGCGCAAGCTGGCCACCATAATTAAAAAATTAGCTTCATATTAAGTGACCATTAAAAATTTACCACTATGTTCTTATTAAGCAGATTCGAATTCCTTAACCGCGTTGTGTATTTGGTTTTACTACACCTGCGTGGAAAGTTCGAATATTTTCCTGTTTTCAGGGAAGAAAATGCCTCATTTCTACTCGGGTAAAAATAATTTTTATTTCACCACACCTGCGTGGAAAGTTCGAATTTTTTTCCTGTTTTCAGGTAAATAAATGCCTCATTTCTACTTCGGTAAAAATATGTTTTATTTCAACACACCTGCGTGGAAAGTTCGAATTTTTTTCCTGTTTTCAGGGAAGAAAATGCCTCATTTCTACTCCGGTAAAAATAATTTCATTAAATGTGCGATGAGTCAGCTTTTTTCCCTGACGGATACAAATAATTATAAAAATTAAATATTAAATTATTTAATAAATAACTTTCCACGCAGGTGTGGCAAAAAGAAGTGTTGAAATGACATATTTTTTCCCTAGGTTTCCAGTATACTATTAATTAACTAGTTATTAAGCTTTTAGTACATTTACCGAACATAGGCAACTTATTTTTTACACAGAGTTTTTAATTTTTTTAAATAAAATTCATTATTATGGAACACTTTTTTACGGAATCTCAAGTTTTAGCAGTAGTTAGTCAAGCACTTGTTCGTCTAATTGTTCAATCTTATATCACTGAAAATAGGAATTATAATTTCTATGGATATAACGCGTAGGTAAGCCAAAATAATCAACTGCGCCATAAATCATACCCACAAAAAGGACAAATAGAGATAAATATTTTTGAGAAATTTCGAATTAATATCATCAACAAATATCGTTTCTCAGCATCCCCGAATCGAACAAAGCTAATTTTTTACATTCGTTTGAATAGAGAAAAAATATGTTAAAACATCCACCTTTTTCTTTTATAACTCAGGTTCCAATATATCTAAAACGTGTATATTTTATTTAACTATCTCTATAACTCTATTTAACTTTTTAATAAGAAAATGTATAATAAAGATACTTAAAAATATCGCCAATACATCTAAAATAATACCATCAAAACAATATAGTTACTTACCAGTCAATAGTTTACAATGTTGCAATGCAAAAATATTTAAATACAACGAACCTCATGTGTAAAAAAGCCAATTTTTACTTCAGAATAGATAATCTACGACAGGGGCGGAAACTTTCCCTTGACCAGCACACTTACCCTTCGTTGTCTTATTTCCAATTAGTGGCGGCTCTTTTGGGAATGGTGGGTGTGTTGTTTTTCACGATAAATTATTACCGGCCGGATAAAACGATTTTTGTTGGTAGTAAAAGCAGAAAGTTTTCTATCGTTGAATTAATACTTCAGTAGCTCAGGCAGAACCGTGAACATTAGGAAGTAGATTTTAAGTGGAAAAATAAATAACTTCTTAAAAACTCCTCATAGGAAACTCTAAAATCAGCCAATATCAGTACTAGCAGTAAAAAGATTTATTTTGCATTCTGCTTTATATTACATATTTTTAAAAAACTTTTACAAATATGTCGATATTTTAAACATTTTTTTAAAAAACTAATAAATATGTCATGTTAGAAACTTCGCCTATATTAGCGTTATTTGTTACCCTCTTGGTCTTAATAATAAGTAATAATATTCAGCTAGGTTTCCTTAAAAGTATTGTAATAACTATTCTTAATTTACATCAATGACTAGCCTTCGGAATGTATAAAAAATCCATATATTTTAATTTATGCACGATTTACGTTTTTTAAAGTTAATTATTAACAATTTTAATTTGCATATATTGCATTTTGCGTTCGTTCTTCATATATTATTAAATTGTTCATATTTGAGTATAACTTTGGTGGTTTACCCGATCATTTTTTAGTTAGGATTAAGAAATGAACATTTTTGTTTGTTTTTTTTTTTAATATGCCAAATGCCATGAAGGAGCACTTCTGAAATAAAAAGAACGGTGGTATCAATTATCTCTATATTATATTTAATAAAATTACAGATTCTTCAGGCCACTACATTGCACACTTATTGATTCATGTTCATAGTGAAAAATCATAAAAAATGTCTTATTTAACTGCGTCAAAATAGCTGAAAAAAACAAATAATTTGTCATTTATACGTTTTGTCCTTGACAGCTTGGCGTCTTTTTATTTACCAGATAGTGTGCCAAGCAAAAAGTTTTTAATATTTCTGACAGATGCCGCGTTGTATATCACTAAAATAGCCCAGAATTACAAAAATATATTTCACCATAGGTCTGTTTGTAATTCAGAAATAGTGTACACCATTATACACTCTTTCAATTTCAAATCCAAAAATATTATGACAAGTTCCCATAAACTTTTTTCCCACGAGCCTTCCCTACGGAGATACAGGTACATAACGGACGCCCCTGGAAATCGTTTTGGTTTAAATAACTTTTAAAATACTAAGCGTAATTTAATATTTTTTAATATGATGATTACTAGATAAATCTTCTTAAAATAAACCCATTAAATCATATTTGACTTATTTAGTTTGCTAGGGACGGACTAGCTCTAACACAATAATAGCAATTTTTTTAACACCCTGTATGATAAAGGCTTAACAATATTATTTTTGGCTAGCTTTAACCTTAAACTAAAAAAAAAGGTGTTCTTAATTAAAATCGATAAAATCAACTGTTTACGAGAAATAAAATATCATGATTGGTAATTTTTTTACATTATATAGGGTGTTTTCTAAGTGTACATCAATATTTAGGAAAGCAATTTTTGGGTCCATTTTAAGAAAAAAACTTCATATAAACGTATGTCCTAAACGTCCTAACTTTTGAGATACAGGGTGGTAAAATTTTCAAAAATAAATCATTTATTGCTAATATCTGTAATACCACTTTAGATATTTTAATTAAATTTGGCATAAAGGTACTATGTATCAAGAAGCATTTTTAGTGTACCACATTTTTTTTATTTCCACTAGTGGCGTTCGTACAGAATTTGACCTGCCTATTTTGCATATCTGTATATTTTATTCGTATAAGTTTGCATATTTCTTGAAACATTTTTGCTTATATATGTGCATATTTCTTGGATTTTTCTTTGCATGTAGCCCTAAGTCTATTAATGACCTATAAAAAATAATATTTGAGGGAAACTTACTCTATTTGTGAATAACTCTACTATTCAATGGGTGGGTACTAATACAAATGAGCTGGAGACTGAGTAATATTAACGGTGATCTTGCTTAACTTTAAGAATGGACTGACGCCAATTTTAGCTATCCTTAAATGTCTCTAAAACAAAACTTATTACGTTTAAATGTTCACTTGGTGATGTTAGTTTGGAAAATTAAACATTGACTAGAGGGTGTAGATATAAGTTTTTAAGTGGATATATAGATAATAAGGTAATGTCTTAGTTCCACACAATGCATCTAATTAAAAATCTATAATCCCACTGTTATGCAACAAAAGGTATTTTAAGGTCCAGGACATAGCAGTAACAAAGAGTACATATTTCTCACTCACAGAATTTTATTTAAGAAATGACGAGTTATGCTTTTGGGAAAGCTATTTTACAAAAAAAGGTCTTAAAGTATATGTTTAAACGAAAATTAGAGAGTCGAGTAAACAGCTGTTTATACCTTCATCAAATTTTGACATTGCTCTGTTAATTTGTTTATTGGAGACCTGTTGTTTGATTTTTAAAAAACGTAAAGTTGAGTTTTAAAATGTACGGGAGACAGTTTCTATATCTACTAATAAATAGGCATAAAAAGAGATATTTGAACTGCTACCTGCGGGGTCCCAGTTTACCAAGACCCCTTTAAACATGATCGTACCTACTTTATAAATGAACTTATATTTTTATTAAAAATGTCTAAGACTATTTTAAGAGGAACTATATTATTAACCCAAACTAGATTTTAGCGTCACCTTACCAAATATAATAATATAATTATATGACAAGATACAATAAGCTGTTTAACAACACCTGGGTAAAAGGATTTTAAGTCTGCGATTACAACACAATGATTTAATTAATTACGTCGAATTGTTGGTTATCTCAGTAAAACAACAAAAATATTTTCATAGTTTTTAAAAAAATATTTTTTAGTTAAAAATTGATTATAGTTGTGGGTAATGTTATCAAACCATTTTGGTTAAAATTAATTTTCTCATGCGAAGCGGTGTGATAAAGATTTTATTTTTTATAAACATATTTTTAATTTAGGTAAAAATAGTCTGTGGTTTTGGAATTATAATAAGTTTAAAATAATAATACAAAATATTAATAAGAAATATTGAATAGACACCTATCTTAGTTGATAATAATAATTAATGATTTTTCAAGAACCATACTCTGACAATAAACTTTTTCTAACTCTTTTTCCAAATATTTTAACAGCTTCTGCTCTAAGAAATTAATCAGTATAATTTCTTACCCTTACCCTTACCAGTTTTAATAAAGTAACTTGAGGTGCCCTTCTTACGCATCTTTTTACAGTTCATTTAGAGAGTCTCGAACCCACTTCATCCGCTTCTTTATCCATAGAGTATCTAAACTATCTGCAGAGATCTTTTGTTCTCCTCAGATACCCCAAATCCGCAGGTAAATGTGATAAATTATCCGATGGTGATTTGATTTTCAATTTTATAGGTATTATAAACCATCATCTACCTAGTCGTTTTTAACTTTGTATTGTATTTAAGTCAAATAAACAATCTGCATCCTTTATTTTCTGTTTTATTATTAGGTCATATTTCATTCTTATTATACTTTTCTTCGGCTGCATTTTCCTCCTTACCCCGATGGAGGCTGTGATTGATACTGTATACATTTAATCTATTTACCTATTTTACTATGTCTTAGTCTTCCCAACCGCTGTGTTCACACATCGTCGTTGTGGTTGGGCCCAGTAGGATCTTTTGGAACATGCGCTAGAGTTGCTGGTTATCGGCAACTCTTGTTGCCACCGTATGGAACGGGATTCGAAGCTAAGATGAACACAAGGCTTTAACTCAAGGTGTTAGCATACCGTGCTGATGAGTGAATGACATCCTGTGCCTTAAACAGGTGTCCCCAACGGTGCCTGAGATACAGGGCGACCTCTCAGAGTATCTAACCTTACTGCGGTAATGCGGGGCTCTGCCGTGGTGGACTATTGCTTCCCTAGCTCCAAACAGAAAGCGGACAGAACCGCTTTCATAGAAAAAAAAATGACAAAGGTGCCCTGACCGAAACGGATAAATCCGTTTCGAGAGGTGCCACTCAAGGTCACAAGCAGATAAAGGTGCGTCGACCGAAACGGGTAAATCCGTTTCGTAAGGTGCCCCTGAAGTCACCGGCGCCTGTATCACGGGGAAGGGCTATTCCATCCCGAACAAACAGGTGCTTAGGAAGGGTTTCCTGAATCCAAACAGAAAGCGGACAGGACCGCCTTTATAGGAAAAAGGGCTCCCTGGCTTTAAACAGAAAGCGGATAGGACCGTTTTCATAGGATAAGGCCGGAGATGCGGCCTCAGAAAGAACATCTGGTTCCTGTAACAAGAACCTGGTAGCTACCCACGTCACTAGACCGGGAGAGGAGGGCATGATGCATCTAACCGTCTGCTCGTCATACTCTCCAGGAGACAGGGACACCAGAACACATCAGAACACATTGTGCTCGTGTCCGGTAGCGACACGAGTAAGAGGAGATGTAAGAACTCTCTCCCAATCTGGTATCGGATTCATTATAAGTCCGATCCTATTGGGAAAAAATATAAAGGTATGAGCTACAATAGACCGAGCGGTCGCAGTGGAGTGGCTCACTTTAAACCTACCTACCTACCTATGTCTTAGTCTTTATACGTATTGGTTCTGTTGATTCTTGATTCATGTTTATTTAGTATGGTTCTCATGCTTTCCTACTAATCCAAATATAGAGCTTGATCTTTGCGAAGGTACATAAATAAGAATTATTGTTTTATAAATTTTAATACCAATTTGTTGAAAATCTTTCGTTATCAATTGTTTAGTGTATATCGCCAATTATTTTCAATTTTAGTACTTCCTAACTTCCTTAAAATTGTAGTTTTCTTTAATGGTTGCTTGCCTCAGTCTACCCTTTTGTTCACCTTTGTTAACATGCGTATATTTAGTCTTTTTTATATTTTTAGACTAACTTTCTGAATCGATGTTTTTGCACTTTTTCAAAATCGTTCTCGGTAAATTAGTATAAAATCTACTATTATGTAATTTTTTATTTGTCTTGTTTTTTTATCCAGTTCTGAAAATATCTGTACAGTAGGTTCCACAATTATATTAGTTGTAGGACGATATTAGAGATGTACGCCTTTTTTAACGCCAAACCCACGTACTTTGAATTAATCCTCAGAGGAAAAATTGCGCCGGTCAGAATGAACAGTCCGAAGAACAAAGGCGTCCTCAGATACACACGCTTCAGAAATGCTAGGACTGCGCATTTTTTCTTTGAGGATTTCCTCAATGTGTGTGTCTGGCATAAGGGACACTCGGTATAGAACTTGGTCAAAAATATTTTCAATATGCATATTTTTGCTTAAAAATTAAAAAAACACTTTATATGACTTTGCAAATACACGTTATTTTATTTGTTTATGTGAAAAATAAAATACTTAAAGTTTAAGGACTTTTCTATTTTTTTCTGATAATAATGGTCTAATAGTAAGGGTGTAAGGTGTTTTCTGTAATACATTTTTTTGTTAATTAAAATGGATATTGACGGTATTATTATTTATTATGTTACAAAATTTATGACACTTGACCGATTTATCCCAAAGCTCCGTTTAAAAATCTAGAGCGAAAAGATTTGCTCAAATCGCTCCGAATTTACATTAAGGAACTCGCATTGATTTCCTGCTTTTGCTTGTAATGTATCTAATAATAAGATAAGTTTTTGAGCAAGCGGAACAAAAAATTGTAATACTGAACTTAATCTTTGCAAATGCGTTTGTTTATAGTCAGTTATATGACACACTTTACCAGCTTGCCTTGCAAACCCTTTTTAAAAGTCATATTTGTTATATCGATTGCAGTAAAACTGGCCTTTAATTTTATAGAGTGAAGCTCCCTAAGAAGATAGGCATCATATTTGAAACCAAAACGTCTGAACATATCCATTTTACTCAGTTAAAAAAACGAAAGACCACGATTTTTATTTGACTAATACTGGTTTTTTATTATCCGATATATTTTGATTTCTTCTTCGAGTTACCAGTCACTCTTACATGATGTTATGAAATATTGAGTAATATTATAATCATGTAATAATTCGAAATATTTTTTCAGGGTGCACTCAAAAAAATGTTTTTTTTTAAGTACTTTAATAGGTTTTTATCGTATTCGTTGCAAGTTGTTGCAATTTATAGAAGTGTTTATTTAATTTGCCTACTTAAAGTTGTTAAATTTTAAATGATCTGTGATATTATTATTTTTTTAAAAACCCATAAAAATTAGAAACAATTTTGTTTTGTATTTTATTATATAGTGTGTCCCAAATTGGTGATGCATGGGTTCTAGGAAACTTTAAGAGATAGGAGAATAGTTAAATGGGGAATTTTTTTTCAGATATTTTAAAAATAGTTACACGTTCCACTTTTGCAATAATGCGGTACTTTGTTTCCGAAATGTTTTTAAAACTTTTTTCGTAAAATCTTATACAATACACATTTTGGTTTTGTTAAAGCATCACCAATCTTTTTTATTTTCTCCGTTCTGTTTTCTTTTAGGTTTTAAAAGTAATCGATTTTATCTTTTTAATAATGCATCATTTCACATGGGCTACAAAATGATAATAACTCAAAAAAACATTCTTAATTATATTTTAATAAGAATGTGGCAACACAACAACACCTTATTGGCGTGATAAGTAAGTTCCAAGCACTTTTTTTTAAGTGTTATTTTTTTTAATTTCTAATGAGGTTTTTTAAACTAAGCCATGACTTCTTTCATATGGCCTAAAATTGTCAAAAATGTTAAATCAACAATTGCCGTCATTTTAAACGGTAAATCATTTCTTTATATTTGGGTTTTGTTTTCTAGATACTTTTAAAAATTTATTTACTTTTAGCTTCGTGAAGCTTTAAAGTTTATTTTATTAATAACTTAACGGCCAAGTGATGATCGCGTTGTTAACTTTAGCAATGGACTTAGCAATTGTTAAAAGTTAACAACGGTTTAGAATGTTTAACAAAATGTCAGATTTTGACAGGTTGCCTACTAAAATCATTGACTAACACTGACAATGACGTTTTGTTAAACATTCTAAACCGTTGTTAACTTTTAACAATTGCTAAGTCCATTGCTAAATTTAACAACGCGATCATCACTTGGCCGATAGTAAATTAAATTTTCTAACAATGGTTACTTCTAAGGTGATTTGTTTTGCTAGGCTTAAAATTAAACATAATTTTAATTGTTTTGACGCATAGATGACTTTGTTGTCCACGCACCACTAAAAATATGTAATTGACTTTACAGTTAAATGGTACAAAAAACTTGTTTTTTTTTTTAATTTATAGGAATTTACAAAATTTTGAGGGATAAAAAAAGTTTTAGCATATTTTCAAAGATTTATTCTTGTGTTGTACACTAGCGTTTCGTACACCTCAAATATTTCTCCCACATATTCTTATTTTGTACACAAAATTAATTATTCAGTTTTCGACATCTCGTTTCGTACACCAAAAACTGAGGCAGGTTTCTATCACATATTTATAAGATGCAGAAATATAAAATATTTATTTGGATAATAGTGACATTAAAATAATTTAATAATAATATATGTTTTAACTATCTACCTAAACGGAAAAGTTTACTGTTCCTGCTTTTAGTGATTTATCTTGTCTGAAATATAATTGGGGAAAATAAAAAGCCGCTTTAACTAACCAGAACTAACCATGACCGACCAGAACTGAGGGCTTTTAAATTTGTCTAAATTATCCCTACGTTTGATTAAAGCATGGCAGAGTTGCGGCCTAAACGGCAAAGTTTACTGTGCTGGTGATTTATCATGTCTAAAGGCTCTCACCTCTTGCTCACCGACATCCCACGAGGTGTAGTAGACCTGTCGCTCTTCGCCTGAATTATAATTGGGGAAAATAAAAGGCCGCTTTAACTAACCAGAACTAACCAAGACCGACAAGAACCAAGGGCTTTTAAATTTGTCTAAATTACCCTTACGAAAAAGTTATTAACAAAATTTGAATTATTTTCAATATGGTATCTGTTTGGTTGGTTATTTGGGTCGTCACAATGGTCGGTGTACGAAACGAAAAGCATAAAAATAATTAAATAATTCAGTGTACAAAACGAGAATATTTCAGGTAAATTTCTGAAGTGTACGAAACGCAGTTGTACGAACTAAGAAAACACCTTTTCAAAATAGCAACATTTTAGTTTTTTAAAAAATTAAAAAGGTAAAACCACACCGCAGACGTAAAAAAAATACCAAAACAATGGCTTCATGCATCATTACATTACTTTAGAACAGACTGTATATTTATAATCCGCAAAAAAAAACTAAAGCAATTTTTTAACTAATAAAATCCAAAGTAGTTCATGTGTACCTAACGTAAGTAATCCCAAAGGATCCCGTTAACTTATTTTAGAATACGTTTTTTCTTTACTCTTTATGGGTTCCAATGGTTACCCTTCTATCTAATAAAACGGTACCTATTTTTTTATAACTGTAAAAATTATACAAGGGTTAAGTACAGTAAGGGCTGTTAAATAAAATAACGGATTGGGCAAGGTTGTTGACCGAGCCCAACAAAAGCATTGTAACGGTTTTAATTTTTTATGGTTATATCTTAATGGGCTTGCATTTAATATTCATAAAATTATAAATTGATTTTTTTTATAAAAAAAATACAATTATGGCTTAAATAAATTTCCAGTGGTCAATTCCGGTGATTTTTGGTTGCTGTAAGTGGTGTCAGTATTTTGAGATCAACAGAATACATCAAAAATTAAATATTTTTACAGAGAAAAAGAGTAAATAAATTCCATTCTTTTCCTAAATTTTCTTTGTATATTTTAGAGTTTTGGTAGTTTATTTTCTTTTTATATACGATTTTATGTTTATAATTTGTATATTATTATTTAACTGACCTATATTATTTCAGTTAAAACACCTAAAAATTTAAACAATTTAGACAATTAAGTGAATATAGCGGCATGAGTTTTATATCCTTAAGGAACGACGCGACGCTTAAAATTATTTTTATAACATTATCAGTGATTACACTAATAAATAGCAGAGCTGTATCTAGGTATGGTCGCGCCCTTGGCGGGGCTTAACATTTGCGCCCCCCACACACCGGGATATTGGAGGAGTATGGAATACCTCCCAATGAAAACGGGAATCCCGGGGGTTATTCTCCGAAAATTTTACAAAATTAAAGTGCAAAGTTGTTGCTTTAAAGTTTTTTGAACCAAGAATTTCGTTCCTTTAAAATACCAATTTTGTGGTGGAATTTGTGTCAAATTACAACTGTTTGTATCTGGGTGAAATGTAAATTAACTATACATCCCTATTTAGGGATAATTAATTTTGAAATAAATTTTCTTAACAATAAAATCGTAGTTACAAAAATACTGTGCATAGCAGGCCTACTAAAACATAGCATTTATGATTTATTAAATTAAACACTATGCAACAAAAAAAGAACCAGTTCTGCCCCCGATTTATAAAATACTAATTTATTCGCAGCTTAAATATTAAAAAAATTAGAGTTACATTCTCGCTGTAGGTATCAGGATAAATT
>JAHBCN010000444.1:0-60000 GCA_019359885.1 Listronotus oregonensis | reverse complement strand
ATATTATCTTTGTGATGAGGAGCCCGGTTTTGGGTTTTGGGTTTTGGTCTTGGTCTTGCAGAAAGGGCCGGAAAAACCAAGACCGCCTTTTCGCTTGCAAGACCAAGACCAAGACCAGGGTATGCAAGACCAAGACCAAGACCAAGACCGGGGTGTGCAAGACTACGCAAGACCAAGACCGACCTGCAAGACTCTTGCACTTCTGCGACTTTTTTTTTAATATTATATTATTTAATTTTCAAATTCAATATACAGAGAAATGTGTCAAGAACTGCCAAAAAAGGCGATTATTTAATAAAAAAAAATTAATAAAATAATAATTAAATCGATCACTGGTTCTTTTATATCTATAGTTTTCCAACAACGATAACGAGTAAATTTAATAACATGTTTTAAAAATAATGAGTTGGTGACTCAATGGTCCGACAAAGCTCCGTATCTCCGAAACCGTTCATGACATAGAAAAACTAGGGGTACAAAAGTTAAAGAAGCTTAAAATTACTTTGATATTCCTAATGTTTTTTTTTTTTAATTTGCTATCTAGTGATGCTACTTACAGGATGGATCAATAGTTTCCAAAATCCAGAAATACATTTTTTTTCCACACTGTAAGAAGTGACACCATTAAATTGCTTTTTAAAACTAAGATATAAATGTGAAAGTAATGGATTAATAAAAAAAATATTTGTTATGTCATAAAAAAATATTTTTATATAAATGGATTTTAAATATTACTTCCGGTTTAGACGGAAGAGTCACAACAATGCCAAAAGAATAATGATGACGTTATTTTTGTTAAAACCGAAAATGATATTTAAAAACCATCTACGTCAACATATTTCCTATTTGACAGTTCAACAATTTCCAGCATAATATACAGGGTGGCGATTTTTTTAAATAGATTTTTCGTAATAAATTTTTCTTTTTAGTTTAAAACCTAAAAATAAGGGAGTTTTCTTGAGTGGTAGTGAATTGTTTGGAAAATTCTAGAATGGAAAATAATTTCACATTTTATGCCTTTTTTGTCTATAATTTTTGTATGTTGAGTTTTTTACTATCATGAACGATTTTAAAGATATCACACTATTCAGCAACCTTGTATATGCAGAATGTTTATAAAGTATTTTTACAAACTTTTTATGGCAAATGTTTAACTAATTTGAAGTTAAAAAGTTTTTATGAACTACAAAGTTTTTTAAATAACTTTTTTTTTTAAATTCAGAAACCAATGTTTACATATCAGAATCACGGAAATTTCACATCTGGTTGAAATTAAAAGTTTTTTTTCTGCTCATTCAGTACACAGTTTTGTATTTGCTTTAATTACATATACTTTTTTTAAGAAAATTAATATAATTCTTATCACTAAAATGTTTCTATATGCCACTAAATATATAAAAGCAGATTGTGTCTTAATTCAACTAAAAATAAAGCGCTATAAATAAATAAACTCCTACATTTAAAATATGCTTTTGAATCAAATAAATGTACGTTTAGAGTTAACATTGGTATATTTTAAAATTTTAAAGCAAAAATAAACATATAAAAGATAAAATTCCTTATATATCATTTAAAAATAGAAAAATAAATAATTCTACTAGTATAAAATTTTTAGGATTATTTATTGATGAAAATTTAAGTTACAGAAAACATATAGACTATCTTCGAAATTATCTATCAAATTTAATAGGAATTTTGTTTAAGATTCGGAATTATATACCCTTAAAATTGCTTAAAAGTATATATTATAGTTTAGTATACTCAAAATTACAACATTTAATTTCAGTATGGGGTTCAGCAAACTCAAAAATATTGACACCTTTAAAAAGACTTCAAAATAAAATTATTAAATGTATTCATAAATTACCATATCTTGAACCAACAATTAATTTGTACAAACCAAATAATTATTTTGATATTAATCATATTATAAATTAAAAACATGCATATTCATTCATTCCCTAAAATTAAAAGAAAAAAATTCAAATATCATACTTAAAAATATTAGTAACTTACATGGGCATAATACTAGGCAAACAGATTTTTTAGAAACAATTCAAATTAAAAGTAATTTTGGAATGAGATCAATACTTCATAACGGAATTAAAATGTACAATAATCTACCAATAAAAAACACATATAAAAAAATATTTAAAATTAATTTGACTGTTTTATTAATTAGTTCTTGTTAAAATTATATATTGTTCTTTTTTTATGTTATATTCCCTGTAATAAACTGTATAGTTGGTTGGGAATTAAATAAATAAAAAAAATATATATAGTCTCCATCTTTATTTATACTTAAGTATTAAAAAAATATATATTTTTTCAAAATTGCTTAGATTAAATTATTACTACCAAAAAAAAGCAAGACCAGCAAGACTCTTGCAGCAAGACCAAGACCAAGACCAAGACCGGGTGCTGCAAGACCAAGACCAAGACCAAGACCTTCTTTTGGCTTGCAAGACCAAGACCAAGACCAGGCTTGCAAGACCAAGACCAAGACCAGCCCGGTCTTGGCCTTGGTCTTGCTTTGCTCATCACTAATTATCTTTTGAAATTATCAGTAAAAAATTATCGCATTAAACAAATTGAAAAATATGGGTAAATTTAACTTTTTTAAATGGAATATTATTCGCTACAATGAAAGATCTTTTTTTTCTGATTTCAAATATAATATATACATTGATGATATTTAAATGAACCATTTTTGAGATATTTAAGCTTAAAATATAAATAAATTGAAAAAAAAATCATATTAGTATCAAGAAAGCTATGAAAACAATAACATTGTTTTAATAAATTTGACGTATTGGTATTGTTAAAAGTTAAAATTTATAATTTTAACTACTAAAAGTAGTTTGTATTGCTTTTTTGTCGATGGGCTATTCAGAAGAACAAAAAATCGCTATTATGCGTGTTTTTTATGGTAACAATAATAATGTGCAAAGGGTATATTACTTATTATATTCTTAACAACGGGTACCATCTATAGATACTATTAAATACATAGTAAGAAAGTTTATTGAACGAAAAAGCTATAAAATGAAGAAAAGTACTGCAGCACGAAATGAAAAAAAAGTTTTGGATATCCTCGTTTTTTTCAGGATAATTATTATACTTTTTCTGTTGGACTAGCACTAACTACTTTTAATAATTTTAGAATATCCTGAAAAATCAATCTCGGATGCGGCATCTGAACTTAATAAAACAGATTATAAAATTTATTTTGCCTTAAAATTTTACAAATTTTATCCTTATAAATTTATGTCCGTTCAAAATCTTCCTGACCTTTGTATGCATTGGAAATAGCTTGGTTTATGCAGCAGGATCCAAAGTTTTGAAATAAAATTCTATTCATCGACAAGTCTTCCCTCACTTTAGCAGGAATGTTTAATCACAAAAATAAACATTATTATTCCAAAGAAAACCTCTTACCAAATTCAGCAACATAACAATTTTATTGTTTCCATGGCTTTCTTGATACTAATATAAAACTTTTTTTGTAATTTATTAATAATTTTACCTAAAATATCTCAAAAATGGTTTATCCAAATATCATCAATGTATATATATATATTTGAAATCAGAAAAAAGATCTTTTGTTGTAGCGCATAATATACAGGGTGTTTCATTTAAAAAAGTTAAAGTTGCCTATATTTTTCCATTTTTTTATTGCAATATTCTTTTACTGATAATTTCAAAAGATAATATGGAAAAAACCCTCAGAAGCCACGTAAATATAATCAAAGACCCTGTACAGTCCTTCTCTTCAAACTAATATTTTTAACAATGCAGCCCATATTTCTATTTAATATCAGCTTGGTTTACCTATAATAAATAAAAATATACTAGTTGCACTAATACAACGAACAAATATTATTCTAAAGTTCAATTGACAAGTGTCATTATTTAGTGATATTTCTCTTCGGAAAAAAATAAGCAGCCATAAGCAAACATAATTTTCATGAGTCTGAAAGAATTTTCATTAATTAAAAATTGGCTAAGGGAGCGTTTAAGTATTACGTAACGAATTTGAGGGGAGAGGGGGTCTTGTAAAACGTAACGATCCGTTACAGGGGCGTGAGGGGGGTTTTCAGCTGCGAGGTACGTACCATTGTTTTTTTAACCCTTTAGAACGGTCTCATAGAGAGAATGTCTCACGCATTTTTTAAAACGTTTTTTTTTCTTAAAATTTGAATTTTATTTTATTTTAACGAATTTCTGGTACTTTACGCCACATAATGGTAACTTTTAGATAAAAATGGTCTCTTGGTGGTTACGTAACGTTTTACTTGGGGGAAGGGGTACAAAAAAACGTTACGGCGCGTTACATGGTGGGAGGGGGATTAAAAATCTCCAAAAATTGCGTTATGTAATACTTGAATGCTCCCTAAGTGTCAAAAGGAAAAAACTGGATTCAATTTGGTAAATGTTAGTGTATTTGGTTAAAATGTAATTGCCTAATCAGTGTATGTTTGCATTTGAAAGTAATCAGTTTCAGGAAGATGGAATTTTAGAAAGTATTGTCAATTTTGAGGCAAGTCCACTTGGCGGCCACATATCTCAAAAACCAAAGGTTGCCGATTTTTTTTTAGATTCGTGATCAGCGCCCCAAAAAAACCCGTTTGCAAAAAATCATCAAAATCGGCCTCATGTCTGATAAGTAAAATTTTACCAAAGGAATTTGTCATGAAGTAGAATTTATATTTCCTGAAGTTATTTAAAATAATATATAGAATTTATTCATAATCTGTCTACTGTTAAGCAGCCAACGGTGTTCCATTTGAGCATTTTAAAATTTTAAGAGCATTTAAAAAAATATATTTAGTCCATACTCAGGAAGATGGAATTTTAGAAAGTATTGTCCACTTGGCGGCCACATAACTCAAAAACCAGAGGTTGCCGATTTTTTTTTTAGATTCTTGATCAGCGCCCCAAAAAAAAACCCGTTTGCAAGAAATCATCAAAATCGGCCTGATATCTGATAAGTAAAATTTTACCGAAGGAATTTGTCATGTATATATATTATATATATATATATATATATATATATATATATATATATATATATATATATATATATATATATATATATATATATATATATATTAAAATATATAAATTAATTATATTTAATGTAAAAAAGGTGTTCTTTTAAACCTTGTAAGAAAAAATGGGGGTTGCCAAAAAAAATATCTATGACGTCATACCACCTACAGGAATCGCCTGTATGTATTCATTTTATGTGAAAAAATGCGCGAAAAAAATTAAATCTTTACGGGTTTAAGCATCTTTCCTAAAAGTTTGTCCTGATATTTTTAACGAATTTATCCAATGCACTGTTTAAATAATACCTTGTCGCTATCATCAGGTAAATTTTATGAATGAACCAAAAACACAATACGATTATTTTTTTCATATCAAATTTCAGCACGAGCTATTCTCAATTCTGTGGCTGTCAGTTTTTTATTTTTGATATACCCACTTCACGAGGCTTATTGAGTTGTCAGACCAGCGCCCGTGCGTGTTTTGTAACAACATAATAAGCCGTATAGAAGTAAAATTATATAGGGTCTTACTATTTTTTAATTGAATGTCCATTTTTGTAAGCCAAACATTAGTTCTATTTGACTAGATTTGAGAAAGTATGTTGTAAATAAGAATCTCACCAATTCGTTAATATAAAGGCCAAGTTTTTGATCTAAAAATTTCTGCCTTTTAAAGTACTGAGATCTAAAATTAGACCAAGTTCTCTCCACAATTTTTGAAATGCATTTTGTTGCAAGTTTGCAATTATGAAAAAATTATAACTATGGTAAATAATGATGAAAATGAGCCCGAATTTGTTACTTGAGGGTATTCGAGGTCGCTGAACACGAATATGACATTGAAAAGGGCCTACAGAGTACCTGGCGCGCGTTGAGGATGGTGTAAACATCGTCTTCTGGAGTTTAACGACAATTTATAAATAAATAAATAAATAAATAAATTTATTAGCACACGTTACATATCAAGATACATTTATGATTGTCAAAGGATACTAAGTACATTGAATACAAAAATACTATCTAGTCTTTTTAATAACAAATAAAACACACAGCAAAGACAAGAATATGTAAACATATAAATTAAAAATCCAAAAAATTATAAGTCAAAAACTCTTGATAATTATAGAAAGCTTGATTAATTAAAAAATTCTTTATCTTAGGCTTAAATTTCTTTAAGTCTAAGTCCTTGACATAATCTGGCAGTACGTTAAAAAGTTTAATGGCGGTAAAAGTAACAGGTTGCTGTGTTCTCGAGAGTCGATGAAATGGTATTACCAAATGATGTTTGTTTCTGGTATTATAATTGTGAAAATCTGAATTCAAAGCAGAATTATAAAAAATAAACAATTAAATTTCTCCTAATCTGAGCCCAATTTTGTTACTCGGGGGTTTTTAAGGTCGCTAAACACGAATATGACATTAACAAGGGCCTGCAGAGTACCTGGTGCGCGCTTAGGATGGTGTAAACGTCGTCTTCTGAAGTTTTACGACAATTCCTTCTAATGTCAGCCCAATTTTGTTACTGAGGGGGTTTTCGAGGTCGCTGAACACGAATATGATATAAACAAGGGCCTAAGGAGTACCTGGTGCGCGCTAAGGATAGTGTATACGTCGTCTTCTGGAGTTTTAGGACAAATCCTGCTAATATCAGTCGAATTTCTTTACTCGGGGGGTTTTTGTGTTCGCTAAACACGAATATGATATGAACAAGGGCCTAAGGAGTAGCTGGTGCGCTTAAGGATGGTGTAAACGTCGTCTTCTGGATTTTTACGACAAATCCTGCTAATATCAGTCCAATTTCTTTACTCTGGGGAGTTTTTGTGTTCGCTAAACACGAATCACGAATATGACATTGGCAAGGGCCTGCGGAGTACCCGGTGCGCCTAATCTTATGTGGATGCAAAAAATATGTGTTGATCTGCAATTTAACTTGCAAAAATTGTGCTGTCACAGACTGCACAAACATTGACTTTTATGGTAGAAAAGAAATATTTTCCGCTGAAATAGAAGTGCAGAATAAAAAAGAAGAAGAAATAGTAGAAGAAAGCAGTAAAAATGATAAATAAATTATTTTTAATACCCATATATTCAAATTTAAAAAAAAGTTTTTTTATAGTAAAATATTATCAAAAAACAATTTTATGAATGAGTACCATAAGCAGCAATTACAATTTTTGATTTTTAACAAATTACCATCAAATTCCAGAAGACGACATTGAAACCAACCTATTCGAATACCGAGTACCTCGAAGACCATGATCTAGTACCGGGTACTAGAATATGACGTTATATATTCGTGTTCAGCGACCATAATAACCCCCGAGTAAAGAAATTGGGCTGATATTGGGAGGAATTGTCGTAAAACTCCAGAAGACGACGTTTACACCATTCTTAGCGCGCACCAGGTAATCCGCAGGCCCTTATCAATGTCATATTTTTTGTGTTCAGCGACCATAAAAACCCTTAGAGTAAATAAAATGGGCTGATATTAGGATGATATGTCGTAAACTCCAGAAGACGACGTTAACACCATCCTTAGCGCGCACCAGGTATTCCGTAGGCCCCTGCCTTATTTTCTTTAATATTTACCTAGTTATATTTTTTTTATAATTTTATAATATAATTTAAAATGCATTTTCTAATGCACAAATGCAGTTTTTCATTCCCCATTAATTAAATTTGTTCACAAAGTTTGTAGACAATCATACGAATCGAATGCAAAAAACCGCATTCAAATACATCTTACTGCACAAAAAATCCCTCGTGTATTACTTTCCTTGACTATAATACATACAGGCAGAGATCAATAAAGACCTTGTTAACTCAAAAAAGAGTGGAACAAAGTTGTGGACAGAACTTGGTTTAATTTTAGATCTCGGTACATTAAGACGGCCGAGATTTTTGGATAGAAACTTGGCTCTTATTTTATAAAAGTGTTTTTGGTAGGATCAACTCTCTCTTTCTCTGAGTTTTAGGAAAGGAAAAAATTGGGGTTTTTTTCAGTCGACCCTGCGCTATGGATAGAACCTAACCATTGGACTGAATGGAAAGTACGAAAATTGCTCAGTGTAATGTTTATTAAATCGCGCCAAGTTTGGGGTCTAATAGGTCAGTGTGGCATTTTTATTTGTTTAGCGAATAAAATTCTGCCTGTATTTTAAATTTTGAGACAATTACCTCAGAAAGTCAAATTCTAAAATACCCCCTAGAAATACGATATTACGGCCTTGTTCCAAGGATTTCCAAGTAAAACTGTGCATGTGCATAATTTTGATGAGTAATCCTGTAAAATGGCGTAATTGTCTATTTCATGAACTGAATGTCCAGTTCCTGAAGTGGAACCAGATAGTGTAATAATATTTTATTTCACCATATGGACAATATTTTTGTCTAGTTTATGAAATGGATATACCATTTTTCTACTTGGTGAAACGAGACGGTATTACATCATCTGGACACAAAAATCATCCAGTCCCTGTACTGTATATTTGGCCTTTATCTATTTACTGTAATACAATGCAAAGAATAAACATTTGTGGTTAGTTTTTCCGTGTAATGTTGATCAAGAAGCGTATAAAAATTATCTTTGATATTAAACATTTTTGCTTTAGTAGTTCAATATAATGTTCATGCCATTCAAAACACCGCCGACTGATTGTTTCACTAAGTGGACAAATGCTAAATATACAGTACAGGAACGGGATGATTTTTGTGTCCAAATGGTGTAATATAGTCTCGCTTTTTCAAGTGAAAAAATTACATATCCATTTCATGAACTGGACATAAAAATTGTCCAGAAAGTGAAATAAAATATTATTACACCTATCTGGTTCCACCTACGCCAAATATCTCAGAAATTACTTGATACAATTTTCTCAATTTTTGCACAGGTAATAAAAATACTTATGTGAATTTACATACCAAATCTCATACCTTTATGTGGAACAAGACCGAAGTTATAATGAAGGAAAGAATAGGCCGAAACATTTCGTGTAATTTACACACATTCGTGCGGTAGGCCGGAACTTGGCCTGGCGCCTACCGTGCGCTTAGATATGTCTTGCGGGTCCTGGTGTTATTAGAAATACAAGAGCGCAAGTTAATAAAGGAAAATAAAATGTTTTTGGAGCAATTTTTTTTAATAGTTTAAACAAAAGATGTATGAACAAGAAGCAACTATTCTCCTGAGATATTTTTTATAAACAATTACTGAGGACGCCCAAATAATCTGATTTCCATTTTTAAAGCAACGTTAGAATGTTTAGATTTCCAGTGTATGTAAAAAAAATATAATTGTCTAGGTTCGATAAATGATCAGCGTATAGTCAATATTCCTTATTTGGAAGGGCATCTGGGTACGATTAACTGTTTTTTTTTCGTACGGTATGCTGGTGTAAGCTATATTGTTTTTATATTAAATTATTTTAAAATCAAAGCAAATATAATCTAATTTTTTAGAATGTTTCCCATGGATATATACCAAGATTAATCTAGGAAGAATCGGCGCATAAGTACCGAAAACTATTCCACCAAATTTTTTTTACGACCCTCTTTAAATTGCCCTACTAATGATATAAATGCATGTTGCCAGGGGGCTACATTGTGCCATATTGTTAAAACCGAAATTGTTTAAACAATTGCAAGAAATTGTTTTTTCCCGACCAGACATTTTTTATATTCTCTATTAAAGTACAAATAAAAAAGGTCCTATAACTTTTTACGATAAAGTTAATATTTTTGGAGATATGAATGTTTATAAGTTCGAAAAATCTTAAGTTTGGGTACTTTTGACCCATGAAAAATATATTAAAAAAAAAAATAACATATAAAGAACACTGATAAATAAAACTACTATGTTTTTTTACCACTAAAATTTTAGTGGTAAAAAAAAATAGTAGTTTTATTTATCAGTGTTCTTCATGATGATTAATTACCACATAGTAACGGTTAATACCAGCATTAGGAACACTACTGACATAGAGCTTGCTTCCTGTGAACTACTGGAGGCTATTACAAACTCTTATCAGAATAACTGTCCTCTAGTAAAGCAAACCGCCAGGAAAAAGTCTACCTTGGAATAACAACTACTGAGCTAAGGAAAAAAACCGCAGACTTCAACAGAGCGAAGAAAACGGGTGAGTGGATGAATATCAATCTGCATCGAATACAATAAACGGTCCGTAAGGCTAAACTGGATTCATGGAGGAAATACTGCCAGGAGATTGAAAATATCAGCACGGCAGCCAGACTCCAAAAAATCCTGTCTAAAGATCCGGTCAATCCTGTTGGCACTTAAAAAACCAGATGGAACCTACTCTGAAACTGGCAGGGAAACATTGGAGATTTTGCTCCAAACACATCTACCAGGATCAAGAGAAACTCAACCTAATGAGACCTACCCAGACGTCAATGTTCCGAATATTCGGCCCACAAGAAGCGACTGGGAAGTAGCAAAGGAAATCATAACCTACGAAAAAATCGAGTGGGCAATTGAATCATTTGAAGCCTACAAAGCACCTGGACCTGATGGGATAATCCCAGCACTACAACAGCAGGGAAAGCAAACCCTAGTTCCACTGCTTTGCAAACTCTTCCGTGCAAGCCTAGCTACGAGCTATTTGCCCAATGCATGGAAGCAGACTAAAATGGTCTTCATTCCAAAGCCGGGTAAGGACTGCTCCCAGGCAAAGGGACTTAGACCAATTACATTGTCGTCTTTTATGATAAAAACAATGGAAAAACTGATCGACAGGTATGTCAGGGAAAACTCTCTGACAGAGGGCCACTCCACAAAATCAACATGCCTATCAGTCAGAAAAATCTGCGAATCTGTTCATCATCAACTGGTGACCAGATTAGAACTCGCACTGAACAAACCAGGAAATCGCACTTGCTGCATTTCTTGACATTGAGGGAGCTTTTCATCAACCTCCTTCAACTCAATGGCCGCGGCTCTTGCCAGCATAATGTTAACGACACCATTTGTAGGTGGATAAACAACATGTTACTTGGCAGACGAGCGCAAGCAACGTTATTCAGCGAAACAATGGAGGTGTCAGTGGTCAAAGGATGCCCACAGGAGGGGTTCTATCCCCACTACTGTGGGATATGATTGTTGACGAACTCCTGGTGGAACTGAATAATAATGGCTTCTATACCCAGGGATATGCGGATGACATCACTATACTTGTCGTGGGGAAGCATAACAAAACAACCTCGGAGCTTATGCAAAGGGCACTGAAATTGTGGAGGGATGGTGCAACAAGGAAAACCTTACTGTTAATCCTGGCAAAACTGCGCTAATACCCTTCACTGCAAGGAAGTGGATGATTTAAATCTCCTCACTTCTTCGGTACCACACTCGGCTATGTTCAGGAGGTAAATTACCTTGGATTAACTCTGGATTCTAAGCTAACCTGGAATCCACATATGCAGAATGTGATTAATAAGGGCAAAAGGGTAACACCAAAAGAGCTGTGGGGAAAAATTTTGGGTTTCAGCCCCCATAGTACACTGGTTGTACACTGCTGTGGTAAGACCCAAAAACTTAATTTGGGGAAAATGAACAAGAAAAGCAGAGCTGGAGTTATCCAAACTCAGCGACTAGCTTCTCTGTATAACGGGGAGTATTGAAACTCCAACTGCAGCCATGAAACCCCTAACCTCCCCCTCTTGGTATAATTATTAAGGGAGGAGTTGGCATACAGGCTGAAATGTACGGCAACTGGTGCTCTGGGCCTCCCCTTAGGACACACCAGAATAACAAGCAGTATCACAAACCCAATATTTGAGATGAGCAGGAATACAATGCCAAAACGGATAAATACACACAGACCATACAAAACCCAGCTTACCTGGGGCGGTAGAGCGATCTCCTGGTCAGTCTCGGAATTTGGTTTGGTTCCGATGGATCCAAGACTGACAATGGGCGGCGCGGGAAACATGGTATGACCCCCAGGTTTAATGCTTATGCTTCCTGGGGAAATATGCCACTATTTTCAGGCGGAAATATATGCCATTGAACTTTGTCTGCGAGAGAACTTGAGGAGGAGATAAGGGCAGGGACATTACTATCTTTCTGATAGTCAAGCGGCCATAAAAGCTTTGGCATCCCAACAAGTCAACTCAAGGTTGGTTTGGAACTGTCTGAATGCCTCCTAAACCTGGCTAACCACAACAAAGTTACACTTTCCGGGGGCCAGGACACAAATACAGGGCAATGAAAAGCAGACTCCTGGCAGGCGAGGTTTCCCCAGCTGTTTGTGGGTCCTGAACCTGTTTTGAATACCAAAAGCCTCGGTTCGTGGCTACGACTCGGTGGTTTAAACACAACATCAATCTGGAACCACTTTCCCAAAGGGCAAAATCACAGTTAAATCACCATCGAAAGCATTGACAAGGAACTACTAAAACTAAATAGGAATCAGATTGAATAGTGACAGGATTAATAACCGGAACTGCACCTAAGAAAACATATGCACACTATGGGCACTGAGAAGAACCCATTTGCAGACTATGTGACGAAGAGGAAAGACAGCCTCTCACATCAAAATGAGTGCCCTGCACTTACATACTGGAGAACAAATCAAAACCTATGGTGGACACTAACCACCAGGAGGCTGGGGACCAGAAAAGAACATTAAAGGGCTACTACACCTTTTCTAATGTCAAACCTTTTAAAAACAAATACACAAGAATCCAACAAGCCCCCGTAGGTGCAGTGTCGAGGCGGACAAAACCTCAACTTGTGTATTTACTTTATCAATCAATCTATCAATCAACGGCTAATAGCATCAATTTTTTGAATAACATATAAGAAATATATTTTTTATTTTTTATACAATAATTAATAATATCCTAAATTGAGATTTGATTTTTTATTGTTTATATTTGTTTTTTAATTGTTTATTAAGCGCGCTCACAAGATTTAATAACTTTTGAAAATTAATTTCAGAAAAAAAAACTTATAAAAACAAATTGTGATAATTTAATTAGTAATAACTTTGCTCTCTTTAAAAATTTTGATAAAGTTAATAGTTTTTAAGATAAAGGATAAATAATAATTCAGGACACAGAGAGGCCGATGCAGCGTATCAGTCAGGGAGACGGCGTTACTTAAAGGAAAGGGGCGAAAAAATTAAATTTCAAATTAGGATATTATTAACTATTGTATAAGGAATAAAAAATCTAATTTTTATATTTTATTCTTTTTTTTTATATATTTTTCATGTACCCAAAGTACCCAAATTTGAGATTTTTCGAACTTTTAGAAATTTATATCTCCAAAAATATTAACTTTATCGTAAAAAGTTATAGGACCTTTTTTGTTTGTATTTCAATAGAGAATATAAAAATTGTCCGTTGGGAAATAAATATTCCATGCAATTGTTTAAACAATTTCCGTTTAAGCAATAGGGCATCAGGTAGCCCCCATGCATTTATATCATTAGTGGGCAATTTAAAGAGGGTCTTATAACAAAATTGAGGTCAAATAGTCTTCGGTACTCATGCGCCGATTCGTCCTAGACTAGATATGATTTTTATCATTTCTAGAAAAACATAATTTACTGAACAACGAAACATACAACTTCGGATGGGATAGATCTACAATAGACTTACCAACCTAGAAATTGACATCCAGAGATCATTTTCCAAAAAACAACACCTCATCGCAGTCTTCTTAGATTTAACCAATGCCTTTGACCGAGTATGAAGATATAGCATCATGCAAGCCCTTCATGGATGGGGTAAAGGGGGTTTAAACTTTTATTTCATTCAGAATTCCCTGTCCAATAGACAATTTAAAGCAAGAGTAAATCATACATACTCCAACACTTATTCTCTTCAAAATAGAGTTCCACAAGGCTCCTCCATTAGCCCTACTTTATTCCTGATCGCTCTACAATCCCTAAAATACTATTTTACTGCAGATATCAAATACAAAATATACGCAGACGATCTCGTCATCTACTATTCTTCCACACAAATAAGAACTTGTGAGAGGAAAATCCAAAATTGCTTAAACTCATTATCCTCATGGTCCAACTCCCAAGGCCTAAAATTCTCCCCTCCCAAATCCTCCATTGTTCATTTCTGCAGGAAAAGAAACTGCCCTCGCATGAATGCTTTAGAACTATATGAACGCCCAATTCCTATAAAAGATAACATCAAATTCCTAGGCCTCATACTGGACAAAAAATTAAATTGGGTTAAACATACAAAATACCTTCGCGCCAAGTGTAAAAAAGATTTATCACTCCTAAAACTACTATCACATACCACATGGGGATCTGATCAACATTCCCTTCTAAAGATATACACAAGCCTCATTAGAACAAAACTAGACTATGGTAATTTCATCTATGCGTCTGCTAGAACATCTTACATCAATACCCTTGAACCAATACAAAATCAAGCAATTCGACTATGCACTGGTTCATATAGAACCAGCCCCATCCCCAGTATCCAAAGCATAGCTGGCATCTACTCTTTACAGAACAGAAGAATCCACTGCCTATTAAAATATGCTACCTCTCTATGGTTTAAGCCCTCCCTTCCTACCCACCGCAACTTCTATCCGACTCAAATAGAATATAATCACCCTTTACACAACACACACACAGCTCTAATCACCGGTTTAAATCCCTCTGCGAACAGTTTGGAAATTTCCTCCCACAAAATCCCTTCTCTTATAAATACAAATTTCCACCTTGGGCCAGACCTCCCCTTCTTATAGATTTCTCTCTACTCAAATTCAATAAAAACAACGATAACCACGAGGCAATTAGAGCAGAGTTCCTTAATATCGTATACAACAAATTTACTGATTCTATCCAAATCTTCACAGATGGCTCTAAAACCGATCACTACACAGGTGCTGCTTTCTTTGTCACTTCCCCCAACGGATCTTCTCACCATGACTCTTTCAAACTTCACCCATACACCAGCATATTCACCGCAGAACTTTTTGCAATAAAAACCGCTTTAGACTCCCTTAAGAATGAAAAAAATAAAAAAATTCTAATCATAACTGATTATAAATCTTCTCTAGACAGTTTAAAGAAAACTCGTGACCCCTTATTAAGCTGCATTCAAGACCTTATTACTGAACTCACCTACAAGCACAATACAATCACATTCATGTTCGTACCAAGTCACGTGGGAATACAGGGCAATGAAACTGTGGAGCTACTGGCCAAGGAAACCTCCAACCTAGCAGAACAACACAGCCATTTCTACAAGCACACAGACGTAATTCCTTTAATTACAACCATCATTAAAGAAAAAGTTCAGAGAGAATGGGACTCCATCCCCACTACAAATAAACTTAGATCCATCCAAGATAACGTTTTTCTTCCTTGTCCTACATCTTTAAACAGAAGAGACTTAAGTGTCTATAATAGACTTAAAATAGGTCATTGTCATCTAACCCACTCATTTCTCCTGAATAATACAGACCCACCATTATGTGATTCTTGCTCCATTCCACTAACAGTCAAACATCGTCACAGAATTTCAAATAGCCTAAAGACTGAAGAACTGAGAGTCTGCTTAAACAACAACATTGACAACATTCGAAACGTTATAAACTTTACAAAAGACATTGGCATATATGACAAAATATAATGACAGCAGTACCCTGATTTAATTCATAAAATATGCTAATTGGTGCTAAATGGCCTTAGTTGCTGACGGACCTTTAAATCAAAATATCTATCTATCTATCTATCTTGGTTTAAGAAAAATAAAAATATATGTTAAATTCTTTGAAAAGCTTATCTTATATATTATAAACAAGTGTATTTTGTTATTAATACATGCCTAAGCTAGATGCAAAAAACTGTATTGTTACTAAAGACTGCTCAATTGCATTTCAAACTCACATTTACAATAAATTTAAGGTGTAATCTTAAAGTAGAATATAAAAATAAATTTTAAACAGATCAAAAAACATTTTCATCTGACAATCTAAAACCTGAAAATAATAAACCAAAATACCCTGCCTTCAAAAAAAAAGATAACAAAAGAATCAAGTTTTTAGTAGGTGTATTATAGACCAAAAAACGACCCTCATTCGAAATCTTTTTTAGAAATCGGAAAATAAAATATAAAATTTAAGTCACAAAGGTGTCCGGTAATAGCTCCTGGCAGCCAATAAATAAAATATCAGTGACAATCGTTGGGCCAGCCGTGATTTTTGGCCTTTTTGTCCGTCACATGTGCAGCTTGCGCCAGGTGCAAAGGCCACCCTAAGCACGCGCGGTTTTGACCGCTTTAAAGTTTAATTCGCCGGTTTTATAGGAAAACATTTGGCACGAGCTGCATATGAACATGTTTTTTTTTTAATTACAGTCAGCACGGCTAGTTTTTTCTCAATATCCTGGAATAGTTTACAAATGTCTAAGTACTATGATACCGTGGGTGTCTTTAGAGGTCATTCATTAATTACGTAAGGGTTCCGAGGGGGAGGGGGTGTTAAGAAAATCTATACAGGTCCTTATTTGGAGGGAGGGGTAAAACCCATTCTTACGTAATATTTTACAAGTCGAAATTTATTATTAAAAATCTAGTTCTATTTTGGAAGCTGGATGGTTTTCCTTATTCTGTAATGTGCACTTTGATTTACATCTTATTTTACACATTTTTATTTTTTATTAAAAATTTAAAACCTTAAATGTGTTCATTTTTATCCATTTTCAATGTTATGAATAATATTTATATTTTAACAATGTTCTAATATTCGGAAAAACGAGATTGAATCTTACGTAAGAAGAGGGAGGAGGGTTCAAGAAATCTTATGTACCCTTACATGGGGATAGGAGGAGAGGATCAAAAATCGTTAAAATCATCCTTACGTTATTAATGAATGACCTAAGAGACAGTTTATTATTACGGTACTGAGAAGTTTAAAGGTTTAAAAAATAACCATAAAAAAGACTAGTCAAAAAGAAAAGTTCAGAGATTCTTTAGTTAAACTGTAAGAGGATGCATGCGAGTGGTACTTCAAAGTGGTACTTGGAAAAAATGTACATTGACTCGTGACTTAGTATAGAAGGTGCCGAAAAACATATAGAAGAGAGACAGGTCCTCCACAGCTCTTTGGTAAGTTCTTTTTAAGATCTTATTTTTTAGATACGGGAAAAGTATTTTAAACAAAGCCTTAATTTCAAGATACCTAGAGGGTATTTAGATAAGATGGGAAGAATTGCTTTCCAGTTCAAAAGAATAATCTAAGCTTTTTCGATGTTATTATGGGTATAAATATAATGGGTAGATACATGTCAATAACTGACCCTAATTATTAGGATCATTCTCAAAAGTAACGACCACAAGCTACTCTTTGTTTCGCAGAATTTTGTCGCTCGTTAAAACAATGACCTTTTTAGAGTCATAAAAAAGGTCGCAATTTTTAGGACCGCAAGTGACAGGGTGACTTAGATCTTATCTTAAAATACAATAGTAATTTGGCGATGCATCAATAAATCGATATCATTAAAAGAAAATTTTAATGTATTTTTAAAAATTGCTTAATACATAAAAAATTACTTTTCTCCAAATTTTACTACGTAAATTATTTGGGGGATTGTGCTTCTGAATGTAAAGTTAAAAAGTTCAATGATTAAAAACACCGCATCGCTTGGCCGATAACATAACTTCCTGTGTATTTACGATATAAGTTTTTTCGGTGTTTCTTATTTTGAAGTCAATCGTTCACTTTTTTTTAGTTATAATTGTATTTGATCTTTTTTTTGTTTGTTTGTTTAGTTTATACCTAATAATAAATGGCGCATTTTTTCCAGCTTAAAATTAGTGGACGTAAAACTTGTGACTTTTATTTAAAAGGTTTTTAAAAAATAGGGTTTATCTTACGTAACTAGACGCAATTTAAGATTTTTTTGGTACAGTCCACGAAGGCCCTAAGCCTAAATACTAACGTACCGTCTTAAATTACCTTGGGCTTGCGCCCAAAAACAAGTTTAGTGTCCTAAAATTGAATTAGTCAAGCAAAAATAATGTACAGAGTGATACCCAGCAATTACAATAAAATCCAGACACCCTGTACACACAAACCGTAGGACATTTTTTGAATATCAGGAAAAAATATTTTTTATACTATAAAAATACGTTTTAAATCATATTTACTGTAAGTTAAATAAATTACCACACCACTACTTTAATTTTTAACAGCAATTTATTGCGTATCGTCATTTGTAAAATTATGATCGTACAGTTTTTCTTTTTTGAGTGTTACTCCATATGATACTAAAATCATTTAAATACTTTTGACAAAAGGCGAGACGCGATATTTTTTTTGTTTTTTGTAAATTAAAGTACGACTTTAGAGCAAACTAGACGTTTAGAAAATTAAATTTAAAACATTTGTGTCCTTAAATAAAAAATAAAATACCTACATATTTCCATTATAACAAATACTCGAAATGCCTCCCTTCTGAATGCTCATTTTGCTCCACCCTGATAAAGTGTAAACATGCCAGAACATGCAGGAACCTAAATTAAATAAAAGAGTCAAGCTCAGAATAAGAAATAATAAGCTGTTTTACAAGTTGCCTTAAAAGTCTCATAAAAACTCTTGTCCGTGTCTTATTATATTCGAGGTCAAAGGTCACAAAATTTGGTTTTTCGCCAATATTCCTATAGAAGTTATTAATGACAAAAATTGTAAAGCATAAAATTCTTTACAACTTTTGCTTTAAACCTTTTTTATAGGCTTAACCGTTTTTGAGATAGAGCATGAAGAATTTGCTGTGTCCCGGTAAATGAATAGGTTGTATAAAGTTAGTTATTTACCTAAAAATCCATAATTATAAACAATTTATAATTAATTATAACAATTTTTTAGTGTTTAATTAACTTTATGGGACGTATTATTTACCAAGGCACACAGCTGATCTCGCATTATAATATGTATGATCAAGCGCTGCGCACTCTTCGCGCTCTATATCAAAGACGGTTAAGCGTTTGAAAAAAAATTAAAACAAAATTTGTAGAGAAATATATGCTCTACAATTTTTATCATAAATTCATATCATATAAAACCACAGAAGCGAAATATTTGCAAAAAAACGATTTTTGTGATCTTTGACCTTAAATATCTTATGACGCGGACACGGCATTTTATGAGACTCTTAAGATAACTTATAGAATACCATAATAAAGGTTTATACCTTGTTTATTAACCACTTTTACCACAAACAAAACTAAATAACAAAAGTTATAATGTTTAAATACAATTAAAACTTAATATAACGAACAAAAAGTCTCAACACAAGAAAAAGTGCTGCTGTAACTTGGAACTCTAATTTACTGTCTGAATTCCGGCCAATTATTAAAAGCGTACCGGCAAAAAGCAGAAATTGTAACTTAAGTTTTCAATTTTAATTTTGGAATATAAGTAATTCCAGTTCCTTATTATCAAAGCTGTGCAGCCCTGGTAAAATGATATTCTAAATTATTAAGCTATTCGTGGTCTAATGTAGCCTAAAATTTTTTAACGATAAGGTCTAATCACTTTGAGAGCAATGAGTAGCTAAAGGAAAAAATAAGTAGAACGTTCTTTGTTTTATTTTATATTCATAAAGGGAAATTAAAACATTTTACATACTGCTTAATCTTATATTCTTAACAAGATTAAAAGTATATGTAGTGCAAAATACACAAGGTAATTAAAAAAAAATCATTTATATTTTTTTAATAAAAAGCTTTTAAAAAAGGCAGAATATTATACGTTATGGTTATGCTTATAATCACAACGGGACTCGATGAAATTGTAATCCGGAATATAAAAAGTGAGCAACAATAACAACTACAAAAATTAATTGACGTTGTTAATTTATGATCTTAATTTTACCGAAAAATATTAACTTGTATTTACCTATACATACATATATTAAAGTGAACTATCTTGATCCAAAGCCATAACACATAGTATATACAGCCAAAACACATAATATATAAAGCCAAACCAACCCAGAGTAAAAAAAACCTTTGATTTTAAAACCTAATATTACAAATTACAAAGTCATTTAAGAGCCTGATATTCCAAACCACAAAGTAATTTTGTAAAAACCATTTAAAATAAAAACTATTTAAACAAAACTGGATGAATAAAAAAAATCAAAATCTAAAGAATACAAGCAAAAAAAAATACAAAAAGATAAGCATTTTTAAAACTTTTACAAATTACCAAATTTGATTAACTGTAAATTGTAAATAGAGCTGCCGCAATTTCTTTTAAAAAGTAGTTCAATAACAATTACCAATTACTCTTCTAAGTAGTAGTAAATTACGATTACCAGTTACTAGCATGTTTGTTAAAAGTAATTCAATTATCAATTAACGCTAAAAGTAATAAAATATTTTAGCAATTACTCTATTTAAATTACCACATTGATTAAAAACGATACACTAAACAAAGAAAATATTCATACTAATATGCATCATACGCGCACGTCACCCTATTCAAACTGCTTTCTCGGCAAGTTCAACATTAAATGACTGTAAAACATAATTTCTTATTATCCCAAACATCAACATATTTTTTTTTCACAAAAAAAAGTATAAAAACGGTAGTAAGGATCAATCGAAAATACTAAATTGGCGCGGAGGCGGACTTCGCCAGATTCAAAGCAGCCCGCCGTGTTTTAAGATGCTCTTTTTGGCTGTCCAAAATTCCGGCAGTTTTTTCATAAAAAAGTTATTGGATTTTTCGTAGTAATTTAAATATTTATTATTTAATTGAATTAATTTTAAATTAATTCAATTACTTTGTAAGTAATCGAATTACTTTCTAAGTAATTGGATTCTTGAAAATCAATTACGATTACATTATCCTATTAATTAATATAATCCAATATATTACCTTTTTCGGAAAGTAATTAAATTAAAGTAATCCAATTACTGAGAGTAATTGAATACGATTTTTCAATTATTTTAATTCAATTACCGACAGCACTGATTGTAAAGCATATTATTTAAACAACTAATTGTATTTCTGTAAAAGTTAAATTGGGTTCCCTTTTGAATAAATACCAGACTACCTCATCTAAACATACATCTCCAAATTTAATAAAAAGTAATAAAAGAAAGTAAATGCAAAGGAACTAATGCGAATTATTTATTCATTTTCTGGCAAAAAGGCCTACGAAACCCATCGAAAATGCATCAAAACATCCTTATGTCGTCATATCAGCTGTCACTTCAATTTTTTTACTAGACATCTTTTGTAAAGAGCTTAAACTTTTTCTTTTTCATTTTTTCCTGTTATTGACGGATTCTGGTCCTTCCGTTTAGTGAAAAAGAATTTGTACCATAATAAAATTTCATTATTAAATTAGACTGGTTTGACCAAAGCTTCTGTGATCAGCCCGTATGTGCAGTGATTTCTTATTATGGTACGAGATATATATCTGGTCATCAAAGAGAAGTCCGCCCTCAATGAGGAAGAAAGAGTGACGGCTCCATATAAAGGAGTACCTACACATCCAAATATTGGTACGATACCTAAAAAAAAAAGATATTGAATATTTTTGCAAAAAAACTGTAAATGTTATTTTAATTAACGAATCAAATAATATTACGGTCTGGAATTAACTGTTGTATGTTTAGTTACTGCCCCTTTTTTATGTGAACATAATAGGTGTTTGTATTCTAAAAATGCGTTTTGCTAAATATGCGTGTTTTTCATACAGTTTTGTTAATAATTATTGGCGAAAGTGCATACTTTTACATAATTCGTTAAAAAAGATACTTCGACAAAACTACACCTGTCAAAAATGGTATCTGTCAAAAATAACTTAATTTAAATTAAATTTATTATAAAATACATCTAAAAAAAACAACTTTAAAAAGCATGTCATGTATAGCATCTTTCAAAAATGACATCGTTTAAAAACAAGGTTTGATCGAATATTTCACTCATGTATAAATTTTCCCATAAGATACGTTAAAAATTAAAAAAATTCAGCGAAAATTTCACGTTGTCAAGCCAACGTGTTATTTTCATTTAGAGTCCGATTTAAAGAAGAAAAGGCCAAAAACGTCATACCAAAGGAGTCCGCGATTAAGCCTTTCTCTCTCTACGCTCCACCCATACGTTGTTAAATTTGGAACAGACCGACGGAACGGAAATAATTTTAAAGTGAGAGAGAACAACGCATGCTGATGACGCTGGAGGCCTTTTCAACTTTAAATCGGACTTTACTTACTAACACAGAACAATTGAACCTGTTTGTTTTTATTGTCAATTAAAAACGTTAAAATCAGTCAAAATGAGTCGATTTGGTCATGTACACAATGAAGAAAAAAAGTAATTAAAAAAAACGATTTCAGTTATCGTTTTAATTATGTTGCATGAAATTGAAAATTGTTTGACAAAAAAAACATTTTTATAGTATAATACTCCCATATTTCCCCATTTTAGAAATATTCTCCATAAATACCGCTCGTGCATAAAAATTAACCAGATAATTTTCATTCAAGCTTGTTATACAAATTCCACTCGTTCTTCGAACTCGTAAAATTATAAATAACAAAGATTCATGAAAATTAACGGTATTTTTTAAGCACTCGTGGTATTACCCCCGAAAATTATAAAGCAGACAAAAAATTGCATATAAAATAAAATATGATAACTGTAAAAAAAAACTCTATCAAACATAGGTGACACTTGGAAGTTAAATTTTTATCCACTTAAATTTTGTAGTCATTCATTTTAAAGTAAATTTTTCAAAAACATTCAAACGCTTTAAAAAATTGTAACGCACGCCCATCGCTAATGATTCTAGTAACGATGCTATGTCAGAAATTTTTATTCACCAAAGGTGTTGTTGTAAGCAACTTCTGAACTTCTGAATATTTCTGCTTAATATACCTTCATGGCGCGCATTAACATATTTAACTTGTTGGTGCTAGAACTGGTTGTTTTGAGTTTTTGGCGCGGTGGCGCTAGTTATCTCCAAGTTCAACCTTGTTCGATTAAGGTTGCATTTAGAGTGGCTGCTCCTTTTCAAGAGCCAAACGGTGTAACCATTCCCAAGAAGGATAAAACACTTGTAACCGTCTTGGCTAACCCGGAGTTATCCATTAATTTGGAGACTTCGTAATTTTAAAGCAACCAACCTTGGTAGTCGTACTTACCAGGAGTTTTTAACTTTTTTGACAGTTCTTTTTTTGGACGTTGAAAAAAGTGTGTTTCCAATAAAGACAGACAATGCCGTATCGAAAAGAAACAAAACAGTTAAAAAAAGGTAAAGCCACAGTGTTATTCCAGTATACAACAAATTCTTTCTTTAGGGTGTAAACCGCTAAATTTAATTTAATATTTTTTTGAATAATAGAATGGTTTCTTAGTACCTAACGATCTTATGTGAGAAATTTTTATATAGAATTTAATTATAGCGTAATACGGGATGCAAAAATAAGATGAAGTTTCTTTCTCGAAATTCGTAACACCCTGTGGAAAGCAGCAGCTACAGTAACTGTTGTACACTGAAATAACATCGTAGCCTTATCATTTTTGAACATTTTGTTTCTTTTTATTATGGCATTATCTCTGTCCTTATTGGAGATACACTGTTTTAAAACAAACGCCGAAATGAAAAACTTTGTCTTGTTGTTGCACCTCGTACACTAGAGTCATGCTTTTCCGAACTAATTGGCACCTACTGCACTGTTGGAATTAGCAAAAATTCGGATTAGGCGGAATTTTGTCACATAATGCCAATTTATTGTCTTTTTAATGCGTATTTAGCGTCGGATATGTAAAATATTAAAATTCAGGCGCTAAATACTCCTTTATTATTTAACACTAGATGGTGTACTTGGCTACTCATTTCAACTTGCATTTCTTTATTATATGTCCATACATAAATAAATTATGTATACGATTTTGTTAATAAACGTACGACGTTACTTAAAAAAAACTTGTTTTTCTTTACTTTTCCTAGTTCTTTAATATTATTAAAAAATACATATCCTGGCCCTGTTCGGGTAAGGCGGATTTTCGGATTAGCGGGTAGGTAGGTAGGTTTAATGTGAATGAACTTTTTACGCTCTCCACTGCGACCGCTCGGTCTAGTGTGGCTCACATTTTATATTTCTCCCAATAGGATCGGACTTCTAATGAATCCGATACCAGTTTGAGAGAAAGTTCTTACATCTCCTCTTACGGGTGTAGCTATCGGACATGAGCACAATATGTGTTCTGGTGTCCCTGTCTCCTCCTCTGCCGGTCTAGTGACGTGGGTAGCTACCAGGTCCTTGTTACAGGAACCAGATGTTCTTTCTGACCACCAGATGTTCTTTACCCTATGAAAACGGTCATATCCGCTTTCTGTTTAAAGCTAGGGAACCCTTTTCCCTATAAGGGCGGTTCTGTCCGCCTTCTGTTTGGATTCAGGGATCCCTTCCTAAGTACAGGGTCTTTGATTATATTTACGTGGCTTCTGGGGCCTTTATTTTTAAAGACAGAAGAAAATGCTTTATATAAAACTTGTAGATTTCTTTCCATATTATCTTTTGACATTATCAGTAAAAAAATATCGCAATAAAAATATGGAAAAATATAGGCAACTTCAACTTTTTTAAATGAAACACCCTGTATATATGCGCTACAATGAAAGATATTTTTTTCTGATTTCAAATATAATATACATTGATAATAGTTGGATGAACCATTTTTGAGATATTTTAGGTTAAATTATTAATAAATTACAAAAAGTTTCATATTAGTATCAAGAAAGCCATGGAAACAATAGAATTGTTATGTTAAATTTGGTGAGGGTTTTCTTTGCTGTTATTCTTGCGATTTAACATTCCTGCTAAAGTGAAGGAAGACTTGTCGGTGAATAGAATTTTATTTAAAAACTTTGGATCCTGCTACTTAAACCTAGCTATTTCCAATGCATACTTAGGTCGGTCCTGCATGTTTTGTTCAGAAAGGTTCTGAACGGACATAAATTTATAAGGATAAAATTTGTAAAATTTTAAGGCTAAATAATTTTATAATCTGTTTTATTAAGTTCAGATGCCGCATCGGAGATTGATATTTCAGAATTTTCTAAAATTATTAAAAGTAGTTAGTGCAAGTCCAATAGAAAAAGTATAATAATTATCCTGAAAAAAGACGGATATCCAAAACCTTTTCTTTATTTTAAAGCTTTTTTGTTCAATAAACTTTCTTACTATGTATTTAATAGTATCTTTAGATGGTACCCGATGTTTAGGATATAATAAGCAATATTCTTCCAGTGAAGTTTGCACTGTCGTCACATTATTATTGTCACCATAATGCAGATTTTTTGTTCTTCCGAATAGCCCATTGACAAAAGCAATACAAACTACTTTTAATAGTTAAAATAATAAATTTCAACTTTTTACAATATCAATACGTCAAATTTATTAAAACAATTTTATTGTTTTCATAGCTTTTTGATACTAATATGATTTTTTTTCAATTTATTTAAATTTTAGGCTTAAATATCTCAAAAATGGTTCATCCAAATATCATCAATGTATATATATTTGAAATTTTGAGAAAAAAAAAGGGGTTCCTGTACGATGCGCAAAAAAATATACAAAGGTGTTATTTAAAAAAGGAGAAGTTTGCCTATAATTTCCATTTTTTTATTGCCGATATTTTTTTACTGATATTTTCAAAAGATAATATTCGAAAAAATCCTTTTTCAAAACTTTTATGTTTAAACAATTTTTTCTGTCTTTTAAAATAAAGGCTCCAGAAGCCACGTAAATATAATCAAAGACCATGTACCTGTTTGTTCGGGATGGATTAGCCCTTCCCCGGGAAACAGGGGCCGGTGACTTTAGGGGCACCTTTTGAAACGGATTCACCCGTTTCGGTCGGAGCACCTTTGTCCGCTTCTGACCTTGAGTGGCACCTCTCGAAATGGATTTATCCGTTTCGGTCTGCGCACCTTTGTCACTTTTTTCCTATGAAAGCGGTTCTGTCCGCTTTTTGTTTGGAGATAGGGAAGTAACAGTCCACCATGGCAAAGCCCCGCATTACCGCAGTAAGGCTAGATTCTCTGAGAGGTCGCCCTGTATCTCAGAGGCACCGTTGGAGACACCTGTTTAAGGCACAGGATGTTATTCACATCAACACGGTATGCTAACAACTTGAGTTAAGCCTTGTGTTTGTCTTAGCTTTGGATCCCGTTCCATACGCTAGCCAAAAGAGTTGCCGATAACCAGCAACTCTAGCGCATGTTTCAAAAGATCCTACTGGGCCCAACCACGACAACGACGTGTGAACACAGCGGTTGTGGGATTAGCGGGACTCTAGTATATTATGCTTTAATTAAATTTTGAATAAAGTTTTTTTGACATAACATTGTTACTGAGGAATTAGACCATATTCAATAAAAGATCATTAAAATTAAATAAACGATTGGCTAGAAAACCAACTTTAAAATTGGAGCCAGCTTGTAGTGGCCGTTTTTTGTGAAGTTGAGTATATTATATATATATATATATATTATATATATATATATATATATATATATATATATATATATATATTTTAATATATATATATATATATATATTTGTTTGAGTTGAGTTGTCTTTTATTTTGATTATTTCCAATTGTAAACCATTTAAAGTATTTCATTTACGTACATCTGTTACTCGTTGTGTTCTTTTATTGTTTTAAATCTTTCTGGAGTATTCTTCTTTTTCCAGTGCACCCCACAAAAAGAAGTCACACATATTTAAGTCTAGGGAAGGTAGTGGCCACTTTACTGGTACATTATTTTCTTTTTTAATCCATCAGTTTGGATATGGGTCATGTGAATAATGTGGCCGAACAGCAAGGGCAAAATGAGGTAAAGCACTATCATGCAAATATCATAGTTCCTTTCATGGCAACCTTTTTAAAACAATTGGCAAGTGCTTACGTTTTTTTTTCTTTTCAGTTACTATTTGGGTGTTACATTGTTGATAATATAGAAAATCGGAAAAATTGTTTACTGATATCCTCACTTTTATAACCTTTTACTTGTCATAGTGGATCACTATACCATTAAAAAATATATTTTATTGTGTCCTATATATACCAAAAATATTTATATCAATTAACACGTTTTCTAAATATTTGTCAAAAAACCTCTCTACTGATTAAACAAAATAAAAGTTGGCTTAAATTGACCTCTTTTAATATCATGATTTGTCATAAAATTTTGTGCACGTTTCTCTTTCAGATACCTTCTGTAAAATATTAAAAATACTATTACAAAACTATTACATATTATTATGCATGTTTGGCAAAAAACAAGAAAAATAAAATTTGTTAGTGTATGGAATCTTTACTTTCAAGATCCATGCTATACAGGCAAAAAGGTAAATAGTTAGATTTTTTGACGAATTTCGACCCATATCACAATAAATGCCATTTCCTCACAAGAGAATTTAGGTTGCAGACCTGAACGACAAAATAAAACCAATTTTAGTCCAACAATCCAAACCAAAAACTGTACATTTTTATTTTAGTCGAGCTTATCGTAACATATGTAGTGAACCAAATTTTTGCGTTGAAATGTTAGGAAGGATCACTTTCTTTTTTATCTTTTTAGGCCTGTGCGGTTGTTAAAGCCATTTTAGATAAAAAGTAAATAAAGACATTTCACGGTGCGTACACTCACTTATTGCAGATTAAACTGGTCTGAGATATGGTAGCTTTTCTAAACAGTGATTATAGAAAATTAAAAATATAATATAAGGGTCTAAGATATTTTTGACTAGACTGATGGGTCTATTTAATTTTATTATTACTTAATATTAGGTTGTACTATTTTTTATTGTTATGTAAGGGTGAGTTTGTACAGAGCCACATTAACTTAATTTAATTTTACATTAAATTTGGTTTAATTTAAATAAATAATGTTGGTGTTATCCGTAAACCTTGAAAGTGCCATTTCTTACGAAAATTGTTTTTCACAATTTTATAAAACTTTACAAGTACGGGGACAATTTAGTGAACTTCGTATGTCACAATTTTTATTTTAAGTTACACATAAGCAATATTGAAAGCTCATATTTTACCATAGTATTAGGCAGAAAGCTAGTAAGTGGTTAAACAAAACCACAACCTAAAGGTAACCAAAAACTTGGACTATTGTGCAATAGTAAAAAATCCCAGCTGGCTAAAACAACAAAATGCTCTGGATTTTCTAACTATGAAAAAGTGTGAATGTGAAAGAGATAGACTGAAGATAAAGAAAAATTGTACTTAAGATACCTCAAGACGTCCAGTAACATTAAATCATCATCATAAAGAAAGACAATAAAATGCGTGTTCCATTAAGTAAATATTAAAAATAAACATTTTAAAATACCTTTAATAGGAGAGAGTGGTGCATCAGAAAAAGGGTCTTCAGTAGCAAGTACCACAGTTATAAAGACCATCATTTTATTTTGTGATGGTTGCACGTATTAAAATAGAAACGTAGTGTTCTTAAATGCTCTTCTTTAATTCAACGCCAACAAAAATGTAATCGTTGTCTAAAAAAATTTAGAAAAGGCCCATAATCAAATGAGCTGCCACTCGGTTCACATTGTTATTAAAAGAAAAGTTAAAAAACGGGTCGTTAGTGTCCCTGCAGGTTACGTACCAAATTCACATTGGTCCAATAAATAAGTCAGTATTTATGGTTACAACCGCAAATTACCACCGCGGTTTTTGCTTACGTCATTCTTAAATTAAGGTAGTGCGAATGTATACTTCGGACGATAATACTGATAAAAGTGACTTAAGCAAACTAAGGAATCATTGTTTTTGGGTTTGAACCCTAATAATAAATTTTAATTAATTCCCGAAACTCCCGAAAGTTGGCTCTATTTTAAAATATTTTTATATTTTGAATTTTATTGTTGAATTATTTTTTTTTTTTGATTAAGTTTACCAACTTACAGAAATTTGTAAACACAACTTATTTAATTTTTTGTAAATTTCTTAAGTATAAAAAATAGATTCACAAGGAATTTATTGTTTTTTATAAATTTATTTTAAGCAACTCTCAACACTTCTAGGTTAAATGAATTGTATAGTAACACAATTATTTAGGCTTGGTACTTATAAATAACTAAAATAATTACCAAAATAGCTGGGTTGCGGCAAGAAAATTAGCGCCAGCCGCATTCTTCTTGCATGAAAGAAAAATTGCAGCACCTTTTCAAAACCAATAAGTGCGTATGTGCCAGTAGAGGCTGTTTCATAAGAGCGAAAGGGCTTTAGCCTCCCAAGACATAATGTAAATAACCAATATATCATAGGGGTATTTTGTATTAAATCAATCAATCAAAAAATAAATAAATAAATAAATAAAAATCTTAAGTTTAACCTTAATAATTTCCCGTTGCCAATTGCCTGACACCAAGTATAAGTCGCCCAAATTCACGCCATATATTCCTTAGCTCTGTTTTACGTGGCGGGAATTATTTTCGCCCTAACCGTCCGCCTGAACCTGCAGAGACGCGTTCAGAAACTGAGGATAAATAAAATAAAAAGGCAGGCCATGGCATATTTATGACTATAAAGGTGAACATCGGGTGAATCCGTGGGTGAATTAATGAACGCCTTATGTCTACTAACTATTCTTTTTTTGCATATACACATGGACCATCCACCAATGATTGCTTTTTCATCTAAAAAGCAAATAAAATCTTATAAATTAAGACGAAAGAGAGAATCACACTTTATTTTTTTGGAGGTCTTGGCGATCTTGGACCCAAAACACGAAAAATAGATCTTAGATAACGCCATCCGTCGATCATCTGCCATCACATTTTTATCATTTCGTTAAACGCGCATGTCAGGGGAATAATTACAGACTCTTTTTCGCGATGTCCATTGGGAATACCATGGGCAATTTTCATTGTTGTGTCTGAACGACAACAAATGTCGTCATGTACGGTGCCATTTGCATTTTTAAACTAAAATGACTTCGAGCTTTGGTTAAAATATATTTATAAATAACAACTAAAAAATTCATTCGCGCATGCATTTAATACTTAAAAATTTTAAAAATAATTAAAAAAGTTGTGCACGAATTTCAGTAAGTTGGTAAATGGTAATTACAGCAATAAATTTTAAGCTTTAAAAATTTGGAATAAATAGCATACAAGAAAATTTGCATTAAGACAAATTTCACGCAAGAAAACTTTCAAACTGTAAAAGCACCTTTAAAGGTAACTGATGGCCAAAGATTAATGCATTTTCATAATTCTCTTATTGAATCAACTTTCAAAAACCGGTATTTCTCTTATTCAATAGTTTGTTAACTATGCAATATGCATGTCATAATTCGTCTTTAATCACTGTAACCGGTATTATTTTGAAACAATATTTTTACTATGATTGCTGCAACTCTATATGTAATTTGTGTATAGAAATACGCAGTTTCATTTTTATTGCATTGAATTTGCAATTTTTCTAATTTTCAGGCAACTAACCGAACACTATAAATATTACCCACATTCAGAACTGTCGGTAATTGAATTAAAATAATTGAAAATCGTATTCAATTACTTCTCAGTAATTGGATTACTTTAATTCAATTACTTTTCCGGAAAAGGTAATTGTATTTGGATTATCAATTAATAGAATAATGTTATCGTAATTGGTAATTGATTTTCACGAATTCCAAGTAATTTAATTACTTAGAAAGTAATTCTATTATTTATAAAGTAATTCTATTACTTATAAAGTAAGTCTATTACTTATAAAGTAATTGAATTACTTGGAAATTAACTCAATTACCTAATAAATAATTGAATTACTACGAAAAATTCAATTACCTTTTTTATAGAAAAAATTTCGGTCAGCGAGAAAAAGCATCTTAAAACTCGGCGGGCAGCTTCGAATCCGGCGAACGCCGCCTTCGCGCCTATTTAGTATTTTCGACTGATGCTTACCACTACCGTTTTTATACTTTGTTTTTGTAAAAAAAAGCCGTTGATGTTCGGGGTAGGAAGAAATTTTTATTTGAATTTGCCGAGAAAGCAGTTTGAATAGTGTGACGTGCGTGTATGATGCATATCATATTAGTATAAATATTTTATTTGTTTAGTGTTAGTGTATCGTGTTTAATATATGTGGTAATTTAAATAAAGTAATTTTTAAAATATTCAATTACTTTTAGTTTTAATTGATAATTGAATTACTTTTTCAAACATGATAGTAATTGGTAATCGTAATTTACTCCTACTTAAAAGAGTAATTGGCAATTATAACCGAATTACTTTTTAAAAGTAATTGCGACAGCTCTGCCCTCATTATTTATTATTGTTATTTGTTTACCTTTAAGTGTAATCTTGTTATTTTTTATTTTACGCAGTAATATAAGTTCTTTTGTTATATACAATCGAAGAAAATTTAATTATAAAATTAACAAATTTGTTTCAAGAGTACCTACTTTTAGTTGCATAGTTTGACCTGTGGAAATGACGTTTTAATTAATCTATTTTTATTTAATGACGATTCAGATCTAAACTTTGCACAAAATATTTTAACAGCATACAGTTGTCTTAACGTAAAATTTATTTATAAATAAAAACTTTAACAAGATTCATTTTCTTTTTAAACAAAAATTTTAGAAATAATTGCGTTATAAGTTTTTTTCACAAATTTTAGTAAGTTAATAAAGCTTATTGTCAAAATATCAGCAATAAGTTTTAGGCTGTAAAATTTTTAAATAAATTGCACGCATAAAAAAGTGCATCAAAAATAAATTACGCAAGAAAACTGCAGTCCTACTTTTAGGCATTAAAGAAATTGCATAAAAAATTAAAAATGTATGTATACAACTTTTTATACTTCTTTAAAATTAGCCTTTGATGTTTTACCGCCCCAAAACCGTTACTAAGACAAAAAATATTAAAGGAGAATTTGTATAAAACCATAAAATAAGGAGCGGATGTATACCTCTACAAAAAATTTAGTGTTTTATCGTTGCGCAACATAATTCTATGTTTACTTATGTAAAAAAGGGATTATAAAAGGGTTAGGTATTTTATGGTTATTGAGTCCAAAACGTTTAGGTATGCTTTTTTGTTTCTTTTGGATCTTTTATAACCATGTTTTTTGTTTGTAGTAATGTTTTAAAGTGGTAAAATATTTTTATGCAAAAAAATGTTACGGCATATATAAGGGTACTTTCTATGAACCATCAGAAAGTTAAATAAATATTTACAAAGGACTTTTCGTATAGGATTATGGTAGCACTTGGTTTTAACTAGACATATCTAATCAACCTAGTACTACTTGAAGTGTGACTAGTACAAATAAAATATTTCCTTTGGTATAAGAGATAAAAAGTTGTCTCCAAAAGTGTTAAGGTTAGTTGGAGGATCCACATCTTAAACATTTTATATATGTCGCACCCACTTGGCGTAGTTTTGCATTTCGTGAACTGGATGTCCAGTTCGTGAAGTGGAACCAGATAATGTAATAATATTTTATTTTACTACCTGGACAATTTTTATGTCCAGTTCATGAAATGGATATGTAATTTTTTCACTTAAAGCGAGACTTAACACCATTGGACACACAAATCGTCGTTGAAAATCCGTAAAGGCGTATCTCATTTTTTATAACTTTACAGTAAAGCAATTATTAGAAAAGTGGTAACCTTAAGTGCAGCTTCATTGAAAAACTATTAGACAAAAACTATCCTTTTTTTACATTTATCTTTATCAATAATTGAAGAACTCTTTAGGCAATTGAAATTGTTGTTGATTGAATTTTTATTGTTATTATTTACCATTTGTTCAAGATACGCCTGTATGTGTTGCTAATAATAAATTATATCCCTATATTAATGAGATACGCCCTTTTAAATAAAGATGTATATACTTTTAAATTTAAACTTAGGTACAAAATAATTAACAAAAAGTTATTTAAAAAAATATTTAGATTTTTTTTAACTAGAAAACAGCTTGGATAGGGTAAATGAAAATATTTTAATATTTTCAACATTAAAATCAAAGTGGTTATAACACCAAAACCTAAGAAGCAATAAAATAATATTATGCTTACGATTAGCCAAAATACCCAAGATTAACAATAGAAAAATAATATAGTATGAGTTACGAAAAATATACACTTAAAAAACATTTTTCACCTTATTAGTAAAAGTATTATCTAAACAACAAAAATCCTATACTTTCTAAACTTGGTAACAAAAAAAAACAAAATAAACAAAAGCAGCTCTTTCTGAGCTGCAACAAAAAATACCCTAAGCCTTAAAAAAATTAAAATTATTTAATAAAAAAAAACGGTAAAGATTTATAGAAGTGGGCGTGTTCCGGTAGCTTTATCACTGGCGTGTTACCTGAGAAGAGAGCCTTCAAATCATTATACTTTGCCAGTGATATTGGGCAAGGCCCTTTGGGTTGTTTTTTCAGTAAAGGGGCACTTTAACGCTTTAAGGGCAGTGATCGATAATTTTGATCCAAGTAGTTAGTTTTAAAAAAATATATTATGCAAATAGTTCTTCCTGACCTTAATTTTACTATGTCCGTCCATTTAAATGTTTTTCTCCCTCATCGTCGATTCATATAGAGCGGACTCTAAGGTTGTCACTAAAAGTTTTGTAGTCCAAGAAATCATTAAAACCCAAGAGGTATACTTTATAAGGTTTCGTATGTCTTGCAAGTCGAAATACTGGTATAAGTTAAAATGGTACACACCAGCTCACCAGCCTTTTTAAGCGCGTATGAAATGGCACTGTAAGCTAAGTCTCCTTTACTTTGTCAATGATTAGTGGTGAAGAAGCAAAGGCTTATTTCTTGTACGTGCTCCAATTGCAAGATCATGTATAGAAGAGCTTCTGCTACGATAGAATTTCGGTTTTGTCCTCCACAGCCATCTGCGAATAAGTCAGCAGATCATCCTTTTTTGTCATATTTTTAAAGCGTTTTAAATAGAGCAGTTGCTATTTCAGAGCCACCTCTTCCACTATCACACTTGTCTCATGCCATGTAGCAATCTCGAGAACCTATATTAAAGAAAGTTAACTTATAGACAGCAAATCTTCTTTTGTAGAAAATGGCACCGTCGTTTGAGGCAGGCAAGTAAATTACCTGTCGAGGGTCAAACCACAAGTAAAGCAAGTTGAGATTATTTTAATCTGTAATCTTTGAAGAGTTTTTGATATTACGCACAGCGTTTTTGGATTTTGCGTGTTGGTCAAAAATAACTTGCATCGTTAACTTTCTTTCCTTTGATCCTTCGTAAAATGTTTTGCTTTAACCACATTTGGTCTCTTTTCGGCCTGTGAAACAAATTATTATTTTTTTACAATTTATTATTTTCCTTTGTAGCTACATTAAAGGACATAACATGGGATTCTGGCTCTCGAACGATTTTTCTAAAGTTTGAGTACGTTGTGTCTTAGACCCATAGGAACATTTTTTAAATGGAACATCTTTGTGCAGGCCTACAGGGTGGCCCAAAAAAATCACTGAGAAGTTGGAGCCTAACTGTTTATTAATTCCAATATAAGCGCATAAAAAGAGTGAAATTTATTACAAATGAAAAATATTATTTTCCTTTGTAACTACACCTTTTTTTTTTTTTTTTTTTTTTTTTTTTTTTTTTTTTTTTTTTTTTTTTTTTTTTTTTTTTTTTTTTTTTTTTTTTTTTTTTCAACAAGGAGGACATACATATTTTATTTTACTACCTGGACAATTTTAAATGTCCAGTTCATGAATGGATATTAATTTTTTCACTTTAAAGCGAGACTTTTACACACGGCAAAATATCCAGTTCCTGTACTGTATATTTGGCATTTATCCACTTAGTAAAACAATGAGTCGTCGCTGTTTTGAATGGCATGAACATTATATTGAACTACTAAAGCAAAAATGTTTAATATCAAAGATTATTTTTATACGCTTCTTGATTAACATTACACGGAAAAACTAACCACAACTAACCAAATATGTTGGGTCATTTCATTGTATTACAATAAATAGATAAATGCCAAATATATAGAGTACAGGAACTGGATGATTTTTGTGTCCAGATCAGTAGCGTCGGTAAGAATTGTGGGGCTCCCCTGCAAAAATTTAGTGGGGGTCCCTACAGAAAAGAAATTTTATTTATATTTGAAAAAAAATTAAACGCTCTTTTTAGCGTTTTATGTAAGTTAAGTTAATAGGCAACTTTACACTAAGCTATACTTAAAAGAGGGATTATAAATCAAAATTCACATGTCAGCTTAATTCCATGTATTTAAATTATCGAAAGAGAACAGAATTCTGTAGGTACTGAATTTAATAACGGTATTTTTCCCCAATTTTCTATTTTTTAATAGAAAAAACTTAACTACAATTGTGTTTAAGTCTATTTCACGTGTTTCTTCATGTTCTATAGCTAGAATAGCAAGACCACTCAGACGAGTTTGAGACATAGTACTTCTTGTATATGATCTTATCAATTTAAGTTTTAAGAGGCTTCTTTTAGCTGTAGCCACAGTCCGGTAGTGTCAAGTACAATTGGAGCGCAGTTGTCAGATCCGGCAGGCACGATGCAAGGAAACCGTTTTCTTCAAGCAGAAGACATGCGATTTCCCTTATAGATTTCTTTTGGTCAATTTCATTTGAAAACAGGCCTTTAAAAGAAATTACCTGATCTTCTAGATCAGGGGTCTCCAAACTACGGCCCGAGGGCCACATCCGGCCCGCGGACAGATTTTGTCCGGCCCGCGGAGAGCTAGCATACTTGAAAACTCCTTTTAGAGAACAAATAATTTTTATAGCAAATTAAATTTAGTTTACTGAAGTATTCTAATTTTATGTTGAATAATTATTAATATGACATCTACATTGATATGGTCATGGGCTAACTCCGCTAACTCATAACATTCTTGTAGGCTTATTGTTATTGTTTTTGTGATAAGTTGGATAAAGAAACACAGAATTGTAATGAGTAAAGACATGTATAATATGCAGAAAATTTAACTTCAGTATATAATAACTAACAAATTATTGAAATGAATCCAACTAACATTTTATACATTTTAAATAATCACATAACTTATAACAAACATAATGACATATGAAATACTAATGAGATTTATGTAATTGAGATTTTCCACTGACAATAGTTTGTAGTTGTGGACTAATTTTACTTGTACCAATTATTAAAAGAGATTTAAGATGCTCATCAGTTAATTTCGATCTGTAAACATTTTTTGTGTACTTCATTTTGGAGAAGGTTTTCTCACACAAATAAGTAGTACCAAAAACAGAAAACAGACCACGAGCAAATTTATGCAAATTATCAAATTGTGTCAGTGGAAGACTCTTATAAAATTCCAACAAAGATGAGTTTTGATATTTGTTCTTAATTATATCACTGCATTGTAGATCAATCATTTCCATTTGAAGTTCCGGGGCTAGGGTTTCAATGTCAGTATCAAAAGGATTCTGAAAAATCTTAATTTGATTCGCAATGGCATCAAAGTCCGAGAAACGAGTATCAAAATTTATCTTCAAAGCACTCAAAGTTTCGATTGCAAAATCGATAGGAAACTCAGTCTCAGTAGTGTGGCTGAATATTTCACATGTTTTAAAATGTGAAAAACATTTACTTCGTAGTTGTGATTGAAACAGTCTCAATTTCTTCCGGAATGATTTGATATTAGTGTATAAATCAGGAAGATGCTGGTTTTCTCCTTGCAATCCCAAATTCAGTTCGTTCACATGTTTTGTCAAATCAACATAGAATGCTAACTTCCACAGCCATGCGTTGTTTTGTAATTCAGTAAGAGGGCGATGCTTTTCATTCAAAAAAATTTCGATCACTGCTCGAAGTTCAAAAAAGCGCTGAAGGACTTTCCCACAACTAAGCCAGCGTACGGCAGTATGATAAGGTAAGTCAGTTTCTCCAATCTCTTCAATAAATTGTCGGAATTGTCGGTGATTCAGCCCAAAAGATCTGATAAAATTAACAGTTGATATGACTGGTTTCAGAACGTCAGACATATCCAAACATTTTCCGCACAAAGACTGTTGATGAATGATACAATGTAAGACTAATGGTTATGAACCACCGTCATTTTCTACAGCCTTTGACACAAGAGCGACCACTCCTTTATCTTTCCCACTCATGTTTTTGCCTCCATCAGTTGTAATACATTTCAAGTTTTTCCATCGAAGGTTCTTTTGATTAATGGCCATTTCAACTCCTTTAAAAATATCTGTACCAGTAGTTGTGCCATATATATCAAGAAGTTCTTCGTGCACTTCATAGCTTTTATCTACTCCTCGAATATAAATCAACACTTGAGCAGTATCTGACACATCCGTTGACTCATCCAAGGCCAAAGAAAACCACTCAAAATGTCCATTTTTGTCGAACAGTTGAGAGGATATATTTTCAGCGATGTTTTCTACCCTTCGAGCCACAGTGTTTGCTGACATACTGACAGTTTTTAATAAATTTACCTTTTCAGGGCACATTTCTTCGGCTACTGCAATTATGCATTCTTTGATCATTTCTCCATCGGTGAATGGTTTTCCACGTTTTGCAATTTCAAGAGCCACACGAAAGCTGGCACGAGTTGCAGCCTCTTGTTCAGTTTTGAGTTTTGTAAATGAAGATTGCTGCGATTTCAATCCGCGCTGCATAGCTTCGAATTTTTCTCTCCGCAAACTTCCTGTATATTTAGAGTAATTTTGAAAATGTTTTGTTTCATAATGACGTTTAATGTTATATTCTTTGAGAACGGCTATGCTTTCATTGCAAATCAAACATAGCGCCTTGTTACTGGACTCAATTACGAAATACTGAATGTTCCACTGATCTTTGAATTTTCTGCATTCACTATCAATTTTTCGCTTCTTTTCCATACTACTAATTCACACAAAAAGCAACAATTCAAATCAAAATACTGTTATAAAGATGTCTTAAACTTAAACACGCACAAACACGTTTTAAGGAGGTATGCAATATTTTATTTAACAACAGTGTCATAGGAACTGACTTGTGGTTGCGCCACTAGCCTTCTTATATATTCCAATTACTGCCATCTAGAAGTGAGTGGAAGACACCAGAACTTTCTCGAACCAACGAGATTATTCTGTACGTGCTATTAGCGCCATCTGTTAGCGATAGAAGGTACTACCTATTTCCGCTTGTGTCCACCAGATGTCGTGTCACGTTACTCCTCATGGCTCGTACTCTACGACTAATCTAGAAATTACAGATAATGACAGGAAAATTAATAATATGCAGTTTTTTTTTATCTTGGGACGTCCACAAGGCTGATGCTAAGTACTAACGTACCGTGGGTGTCTTCAGTGTGGTGAGAGGAGTTTGTTCACACGGACTTTAGTCCGATTTGCAGGCTTTTTTGAGATTGAGGAGAAGGAGTTGCGTTTTGCGGAATTTAGTCCGATTTGCAGCCTTTTTTAAACGTTGTGTGCTTTTTCGGACTTTTTTTTTCATCAGTGGACTATTTCACTTCTTACCACCGGCAACAATGATAACATGGTTTTGGCCCTCGGAACTTACTGGAGTAATCAGTATGGCCCTAAGGCTGGAAAGTTTGGAGACCCCTGTTCTAGATTATTAGATAAATCTGAAGAATATCTTTTTACAAGTTCTCCTGCCTTTTCTTTCAGTTCTTCATTAGACAGATGATTCAAATTCTGGGGTAAGAGAAAAGAAAAATATTGGGAAACAGTTTGCAGGCCAGTGAATCTCATTTCAAGTTGATTTAGAGCAATATCTAAAGGCGCATTGAACACTTTTACTTCAAAAGCTTTTTCGTCAGTTCAAACACAACGACTTAGTTAATAATTTTTAAAAAATCACTGAAGTAATTCCCGTAATAAAATTTTATTTAAATATTTATTTTCACCTAAAAAAGTGGCCAACCCTTTCGGGGCCGGGGCCCCCTGACCTGGGGGCCCCCCCGCGCCGCGGTTCTGCTGCGGCCTTATCGACGCCACTGGTCCAGATGCTGTAATACCGTCTCGTTTCACCAAGTGAAAAGATGGTATTTCCATTTCATAAATTGGACAAAAATATTGTCCAGATGGTAAAATAAAATATTATTACACTATCTGGTTCCACTTTAGGAACTGGACATTCAGTTCATGAAATGGACAATTACGCCATGTGAGTGCGACATATATTTTTTTAAAACCTCTTGTATATTAGATATTTTTGGATCATCTCTAATATGTAAGCAAACATATTTAGTAATATTGCACTTATAGTCAAATGCAAATTGACCTTTTTACCACATTATAGAGCAAAATTAATTATGCTTTTTTATTTGGTGCCGTAAAAGTACCATTTTCGTTTTAAACTGTGAATGGATTATTAAAGCATATATTATTATAGGGAGTTAAATTTAGCGAAGAAACACCATCAATTTAAAACCATAAAGTGTTTAGAGGTACAGGTCATGTTTAAGAAGATCTAAATATTTGTTTCTACCGAGGCTTTTATCAAAGAAGAATAATCCTGACCAGACATTATGCTTTTTATTATACAGGGTGCAATTTTTTTACAATCCAGCGACGGTTTTTGCGCAAAATAATTTTCGGGGCTGGTATTATTAATTCATCCTAAGAGGTCTTAATTAAATTAAATCGATTACCCACTTGTCCGATTTGTTTTAAAGAAAGTCTTGTCGAATTTTATATTCTAAATATATCAGTAATTAAATACATAAGGCTATTCAATAATTTAAATAAAAATTAATGCTCAAAATATTTAAGATTTACAAGTAAATGATTATCCATAAATCTACCTGTCTATTGAAACTAACATATTGTCTATTGAAACTAACATAATATCACTGATGTTTTCTCTACCTAAATAGAAGGGCTAATGTAGCCCACTCTGTTTCTTTTGGTTACCACATTGTTGTCCTTGTGATCTTATTAAGTATTTAGAATTTTTTTATATAAATATAGCACTAAAAAACAACCAACTGTTGCAACACCCAAAAGTAACAACTTTTTTTAAACTACACACACCTGACACAATTTAGCAAACACAAAATTTAATTCAAGCCATTTAATTTTTGCCATGGGTTTCAATAGATTTCTCGTATGTGCCCTAATAAATCTACGCAAGAAACTATTTTAAAATGAAATATTACTTATATAAAAAATGTCCATAATAAGTGGGTTTGATGCTTTTTATACAAGTTAGCATACTTAAAACCTTATACCTGCTCTATTTAAAAATTCGTGGACATGTTACAATGACGTAGCATATAAGAGGTACATACTCTTAGATACCCAGCATTTTTGACATTTTTAAATAAACATCCAAAATATTCTTTTAAAGTAAACCTTTCTTTGCTTTAAAAACTGCACGACCAAACAAAGATGGTAGATTCTATATTTCTTGCGTTCAACATGTTTTACGAGGGTAAGTTGATATGTAGTTAGCCTAGGTGGTTGTAATTATACAAAACAAATTTTTGTTTCTATAACAATTAACAACAATATAATTGAAATTTTATTAGGACTTATTATATTGCTGTGTAATGAGTTCTTCGAAAAAATATATTTACCCAAACTGTAAAAATCACAACATTGAGTACGAACTTATCATTCAGTACATGCTTTTAAAAGGGTTAAACAACAGAGAGTATTACCAAGAAGTGTCTAAAAGAATTAGTAATGTCAACCGTAAATAAGCACGGTCAAGAACTAGCTTGACTTTGCACAATCAGGATTTTGTACCAGAAATGTCCAACAAGAAGTGTCGATTAACCGAATAAATTACAAATGGACTAATTGGTCCAAAATATACGCTGGGATATTAGTAAATAAGCTATAAATAAGTGTCTTTTGCCCCATAGTTTGCTCTGTTATTAACAGGCCAATTCTGAATGGTGTGAAACCTAGTGACAGCCCTTTTTTCTAGCTGACTATTGAAATTCTACATAACTACCATATCGGAAGTTTAAACTTAAAAATTAGCAATGCATCTAGACGCCTAGTCTACAGGTTTTTAACTCCACAAAATATCAGTCTGGTTTGAAAGGATATTTTTGAGCAGAGCTGTCGCAATTACCTTTTAAAAGTAATTTAATTACAATTACCAATTTCTCTTCTAAGTAGTAGTAAATTACGATTACCAATTACTAGCATGTTTGTTAAAAGTAATTCAATTATCAATTAAAATTAAAAGTAATTTAATATTTTAGTAATTACTTTATTTAAATTACCACATATATTAAACAAAATACACTAAACAAATAAAATATTTATACTAACATACATCATACGCGCACGTCACACCATTCAAACTGCTTTCTCGGCAAGTTCAACATCAAATGACTCTAAAATAAAAATGTCTTTTTACCAAACATCAACAGATTTTTCCACAAAAAAAGTATAAAAACGGTTGCGGTAAGCATCAATCGAAAATACAAATCGGCGCGAAGGCGGCGTTCACCGGATTCAAAGTGGCCTGGGTTTCAAGATGTTCTTTTTGGCTGGCCAAAATTTCGGCAGTTTTTACATAAAGAAAGGTAATTGATTTTTTCGTAGTAATTCAATTATTTATTAGGTTATGGAATTATTTTCGGAGTAATTTAATTACTTTATAAGTAATCTAATTACTTTCTAGGTAATTGAATTACTTGAGATTCGTGAAAATAAATTACCAATTACGATTACATTATTCTAATAATTAATAATCCAAAAACAATAACCTTTTCCGGAAAGTAGAAATAATTGAAGTAATTGAATACGATTTTTCAATTATTTTAATTAAATTACCAACAGCTCTGTTTTTGAGTATGAAAAATGGTCTATACAATAAGTATTTAATGAGTTTTTTTACTCTTTCTAGTCTATTTTTATGAGGAGCCTAAATCACAGAACAGTATTTCAGGATACTGCGACTAGATAGTTAAATAAATATTGTATTGCTTTGCCACGTATATGTTTCGTTTTGCGTTTAATAAAACTCAGCATTCTAAAGCTATCAATATGTAGGGTAAGCTTTCATAGAAAATTAAGCCCAAGCTGCGCAAGTACTTTATGCTTTCAACTGGTTAGTTCTGGGATATAAACAAGAAATAGTGTTTTGTAGAAGCTGATTGTCTTGCATTTTAAAAAATTGATTTTTAATATTATTGGTATGTAAAATGTTAAGTAAAAGTGAATAATTAAACGATTAGAAAAATATATAGGTTAACACAAATAAAGAATAATATTTATTGTTTCAGAAACTATAAAACGGACGAAAAAAGCAGCAGATTTCCTAATATTTCTGAATCAAAATTTAGCAACCCTAAGAAAATCGTAATTTTAGCTTCAGAAACCTTAAATATTTGATAATTTTAAAATATATCTTTATGAACGATTTACCCCAACATTTTTGACAAAATCCTATAAACAATGCCGCTATCTACGAAAAAAAATCTAAAGCGCCCAATTAACCCTTATTAAAAAAATATATTAATTATTATTTCATAAATTTTAACTGTAAAAATATGTGTACGTTTGAAAAAAACTTATTATTAAGTCAAATTTTAAATTCTTTTATCACGTCATAAAAAAAAATCTGTAACAAACAGGGGAAATGATGCAAAACTATTTTTTACCCTAAAAATTGCTTTTAATTATTTAGGAAAGGTCACTTTTTAGTTGATGATGACGAGAGACCCACATGACCAGTTTATATGTTTTTGCCTACATTTTTTTTACCTTAAGACAGTTTGGGAAGGCTAACTACGAATGTACCATGGATATCTAAAGTGGAGTCAGAGCCAGCTTATTTAAACAGGACTCTATAATGTGGAGGATTAGAGGGGAAGAAAAACCTCCTGCAGACAGCAGGTTAGACAGTCTAAAAACTCTAGGAATTAAGAAGTGGACAATGTGGAAAAATCGAGTCTTCTTCACATGAACTGTAAAAGAATACATAAAAGTGCACTTAACACACATGTTAGCCTGTAGAGAATTTTAAGGGAAGAAATTATACTACCCAATTCTTCTAAGCTAGATAAAAACTTTTTATACTTTTAAACAGTTTTGTTTTTCCAGGGCAGTATAAGGTTCTATCAATACGCCCTCGTATAAAGCCGAGCTTTTCAGAAAACCGTTCTATTGACCGAATTTTTGCTTTTTTGAATCGCAAAAATGTGCATCGCCTACTTCAGTGGTCAAACCTTTTTTCATTCATGCCCTAAGTACCTACGTATTAGGGATTAGAGTGGTAAACGATGAATAGCAACTTTTTTAACTGTATTTTTACCTAAATATCCCAAGAATTATGTGTGGTGTATAGATTATTTCGACCATTGTCTGATTTAGACATTCTTGGAAATTTGTAAGATCAATAAGTATTCAAAAGAGTTTTTGAAAATTTAACAGTAAGATTAAAGTTTTTTTAGGGGCGCACCAGAAACTTTATTATTATATCCTGGTTTCTTTATGTGATATACATATAAAATTAAGAGAAGGGTCATTCTAGATAAAAAAAAATATATACTTTTTATTTTTTTTATCAAGACCATGCTTAAAATACTAAAAACCAGTAAGGAAAAGAGATTTTTGAAATACGGTTAGGTTAAATTAAATTGTTTTGAGAACTTATATACCTGTTAGGTATACATTTTTAAACAAAGGATATTTTTGTGGGCTAATTTTCTAACATAACAAGGCATAAACTTTTGTAATACATAATTTCTAAATAAAAATTTAATACTGTAGTCGAACCTACAATCACTGGACTTTATGACCCCAAACCATTAACTACTTCTCCCACCACCTTACCCTTTCACTACCGATCAAAGCCTGCTATGTGACTTTTTCCTGTTTACAAGTTTTGAAACCATTTGATCGCAAATTACATAACACAATCCACTTAAATGATCACCCCCGTTCCTCCAACTCCAACCCATATCAAAGACTGTCATATGACTTTTCCCTGCTGGTTGTGAAACCGTTTAATCATGAATTTATCCCACGGCCAGCTAAACGATCACTACCCAATACCCTTCAACCCCACATATTGACTCTCCCCTCCAAAATCGCCCTGTACCAAAGCCCGCCATGTTACTTTTCCCTGCTTATTGGTTGTGGAACCGTTTGATCATGAATTTCATCCCACGGCCAGCTAAGCGATCACTACCCAATACCCTTCGACCTCAAAAATTGACTCCCTCCTCCAACATCACCTTTGGGGGTGATTTTAGGAGGGTTGGAGGGATTATCGGGTTTTGTGTCCATTGAGTCTTTATCAGCGTATTGAGAACGGAACGTAAATGTTAATTTCGAGGAAATTTGGTTTCAGTAGGATGGCTGTCCTGCTCATAACGCAAGGCCAGTTCAGGAATTTCCTACTAGGACTTTTCCTAAACGGTTTATTTGTGGCAGAGGTACCATACCATGGCCGGCAAGGTCACCGGATTTGACTCCTCTTGACTTTTATTTGTGGGGCCAATTAACTCAACTAATTTACAGGTATCCCTGTGAGAGGCCTGTGAATTTAGTTGAGTTAAGGGCAAAATATTCGATATTACTAACTCCATTACACCAGGTATTGTCGAATGTTGGGACGGAGTTTTATAACCGGCTCGAGTATTGCGAAGCTCAGCAGGGCAATTTCTTCGAGCATTTATTAAAATAAAAATGCTTTTGAGTGTATTTTTTAGAGTTTTTTTTATTATTAGGATTACTATTAATTTCATTAATTTTCAAGAATGTTTATGAGTTTTTTTAGAATAGCAGGTATTATTTTATTTTTTGGCTTAAGTATGATAAAAATTCAACAACCTTTTAACTACGGTTGTATTAAATACAACAGTGATTAACATGACCGCATAAAAACGTTTGTAGGCGACGGAGATTCCCCGGTCGTTTCTTTCGATATGCCATTGTTATCATTCACTACAGGAACGAAGTAAATTATTTTATTAATAAACGCTTTCTTATTCGGAAGATCGTGAAATATGAACCAAATTCGTGTAATCTTAGGAATAGTCGTGAGATTTAGCATCACTGACTAGTGTGTGTCTGTGTTGTCGCAGTCCGCTCGAGGTATTCCCCTCTTCTTCTTGGGTCGGTAGAAGGGGAATCGGTAACTCCACGTTTTCTGTCTGTCTTCATTTCGCTCAAGCCTTTGCCTATTAAATTAACATCTTCTTTTATCGCACTGAAAATCTCTGCACCTAAGAAATTGGTTTGCCAGACAAATTGGTTGGGCTCGCAATAGAGCAACCAAAAGTGCCACTCTCATGCATCACCTAAGGATCCATCTAGAAAAGCCTTAAGCCTCCCATTTTGTTTGTTAGTTCATACGTAGAGTATCTAAAACTGCTGTCTATAGAGGTATTTCCTTCTAAACCTTAAAATGTTTGTCCCGTATTAATAAACTTTAGAACTTAAATTTCAAGCCTTGGTGAAATTTAAAACAAATGTTGATCAAGCTGTGATATAGCGTAAAGTGTTTAAATTTTATGGAGTGATAAAAGGGTACATGAAAGGCCATTGCCTTGTCAAATCACCGCGAAGTTTAGCAACGTAGGACGTGGATAGTTGTTTAATGTTTAATTGTCGGTAAACATCATGTGTTCTTCTGGGCTTTTTATTTGAGTTTAATAGCAAATCTCAGTTTATTTCTTAAAGATCAGGTGATAGACAATATTTGGAAACTTTAACATCATTGACGGAATGAAAGAAAATGGGTTATACAGTTACACATTCTAACCTAGTAGTTTATCTTAGAACAGCCGACAGAGGCTGTCCTAAGATAAAAAAAATATATTAAATAAATACATACTTATATGCACTATCAACAAATCACAAACCAATGGCTTGATCAAAAATGTATCTATTATAGATTACATTTACAGTGCACTGAGGAATGTCTAAAAAACTTAAAAGGTCCATTCGCTGAATGGTTTTTATCAGATATGGTTGTTTCGCGTCCCAAGTGCACTTGAAAATTATTATTCCTAGTCATGCCATGACATAATCCTGCATAATATTTTTCTTTTAGAATATATTTTTATCAATATATCAATCTTATAAACTATTGTATTCTGATTTGTATTACATGTTCGTATAACCCTATGGTATAAGTATAAATATTTTCATCTACCTTTTATATGGCAGGCATTTTTTTTCGTTGGTATTGTTAAGATTTCTATTTATTTTTGTTTTTTAAAAATATATACTATAAAAAGTAAAAACATATTTAATTTATAAATTTGATATTTTCTGTCATACTGTGTTTTATAATTTAGCGATTTCGGCTACTGTATATCTTAGAAGTTATACTTATAAAATTAACTTTTATTATTTATATACTTTCAGCATCATAACTCAAAAACCATAGTAGACTATATATTTATTTAATGAAAAATTTTTTTTGCAGTCTAACCATCTTAAAAAAAGACAATCTGCCACAAATGCCAACATCTGCGCTGATTTGCGGGCGTAAGTACAAACTACCCTAAAGAATTTTAACAATAAAGATTTCCGATCATCACTCATTTTGAAAAAATGTCACAAGGTACTTTTAAAAATTGAAAAAACTGCCGGTTAATGTTTTGGTCTCCTCCTTCACAAAAAGCTCTTTAAAAGAATATTTTTAAAAGAATTTCTTAAGATGTGGTTTTGTGCTAGTCCTTAATTGTGACTTGCATAAAATTTTCAAAGAAAGATTTCTAGTAAAACGATTTATTTATTATTGATAGTATGAAATCGATCATGTTTTGATAACATTAAACTGTCATTTATCCTTAAAAATATTTTTTTTATATATTAATATAAAAAATTTTCATTTTAAAGTGTGATGTTAATAATTTGCTACTTGATTTCGCCATTTTCTTATTAAACTGTCCAGTCTAGGTTAGAAACTTAAACTGCACTAGCATTTCTCGAGGTTCTAATATAAACCTTATGAATATCCATGCATGAAGAAGAGTTAAAAGTAAACCCCTGCCCAACTGAAAGTGTACATGTTTTTAATTTTGAAGAAATTGGGCTGATTTCTATATTCTCATTTCTTCCATGCGTAAATTCGCAAACCAAATTGACCAGATATACCTCATCTCTGGGATAGGAATGCTGTTGGTACTTATTCTTCTTCCCTGGGAGCCGTCTAGATTTACTACCGGAGGCAGCGCTGCCGCTTGGGCTTTTTGTGCCTAATTACCCATTATCATTTATACCAATTCTCCCATTAGTTTTGTTCATTCTACAACTCTGTATAACCCCAAGACTGGTTGGTTGATATATTCCTGTGAGCTCATTTTCGGTTGCCCAAATAATGCCTGTCCTTTATAATTCAACGCTTCACATTTGCACAGGATATGGTAGGCTGTTTCTTCTCCCCAGTCGCACATTCTGCAACTTGGGACCCCATTGTATAAGCCTATCTTGTGTAGGTGTCCTCTTAGGTTATCGTGCCCTGTTAGCAGACCTACTATTATGCGAAGTCTTTTCCTACTTTGGCTAAGTAGTTATTCCTTCGTTCTTTTGGATGAGCCCCTTTTGAAGCCTTTTCCATGTCTTATTCTACTGAGGCTCCCCCAGTATTTCTCGTGATTGTTTCGAATCGATTCCCTGATTGGCCCTCGTACTAGGTTTTGGTCACTCCAAAGGCAGGCTGGTCAAATTGCGATGTTCTGCCCCTGAAAAGCATAAATGGACTTTTTCTTATTGTCTAGATTATTGCCGCTAGTCCAAAGCAATGCGAGGCATCCTCTCTCCAATGTGCTGACACTGAAACCCAGAAGGCGGCTTGAATCATATAAGTAAACAAGTAACAAGGAATACATTTATACAAGACTAAACAATAAAAAGGTTCTTACTAAACCAAAATACCTTTGCAGACAAAATGTTGCACATTGTAGACGCACTATAAAATAATGGCGGCCCAGAATAAAATTCTGAGCTAATTGTAGCAGATAGAAGGTAAAGAGAATCATGTTTGGTGCGTTTTATGTTGTTCTTTAGGTAACTGCTAGAAATTTTTTTGATCACTAGTTTCTTAAAAATACCTTTGCAGACAAAATGTTGCACATTGTAGACGCACTATAAAGTAATGGCGGCACAGAATAAAATTCTGAGCTAATTGTAGCAGATAGAAGGTAAAGAGAATCATGTTGGTGGCTCATGTTGTTCTTTAGGTAACTACTAGAATTTTTTTTGGATCACTAGTTTCTCAAAAATACCTTTGCAGACACAATGTTGAACATTGTAGATGCACTATAAAGTATTGGCGGCACAGAATAAAATTCTGAGCTAATTGTAGCAGATAGAAGGTAAAGAGAATCATGTTTGGTGCGCTTCATGTTGTTCTTTAGGTAACTACTAGAATTTTTTTTTGGATCACTAGTTTCTCAAAAATACCTTTGCAGACACAATGTTGCACATTGTAGATGCACTATAAAGTATTGGCGGCACAGAATAAAATTCTGAGCTAATTGTAGCAGATAGAAGGTAAAGAGAATCATGTTTGGTGCGCTTCATGTTGTTCTTTAGGTAACTGCTAGAATTTTTTTGGTTCACTAGTTTCTCAAAGCAGAAAACGTACAGCTTTTCAGTGATCAGAAAAAAACACTAATTTCGAATATTTAAGGGACACACAGGTTAAAAGAGAATAGGTACACTGTGCTCATTAAACAAGTGTTCTTTTAAATTTTAGAACTAATGTTTTTATTCGACAACTGCAAAAAGTAGAAAGAAGGTCTTATAAATGGAGAAAAGGGTCCTGATCTTTTTGAGAACTGTTATTTTAGGCTATCTGGAAAACAGTAGAAAAGTACATTTTTAATGTAATTGGTTAAATTTTAGAATAAATATATATTAACACTAACGGAAACAAAATGTACTATGAAAAACAAAAGAAAATTAACATAAGATTAAGACAAATTAAAGAATTTAAATTATTTTTTAAGGGTTGAAGGCGAAGCAGTATTAATTTTAGAAATCAAAACTAATATGTTCAGCAAGTTATAAAATAAATTAAGGTTATTAAAAAAAGAAAGGTTTTTAATGAAAGATATTTCTTGGACTTGCATTGTCCTAAATTATTTAAAATCAGGATGCGTTTCCACTGGTAAGGATCTCCAACCGTGGGTGAGTACTGGAAGGATTTATTTTTTAGAAGTTCGGTAAAAAAAAGGCTTTTGGGACCAAATTATTTTGATCCTAGCTTAAAGATAGCTATTAAGAGGATTCATACCTGCTTTTTACAAGCTATTTTGTTTTAAAGAATGGCACCAAAACTAACGAACGAAATTAAACAAAATTTTGGAAATATATTCTAATTATATCGACAAATGAGGGAAAGGTATTGAGAACTACCAATTTAAAAAAAAACTGTTGGTTTTGTTATTGTGTAATATTTATTTTTTTTAAATACTTTCCTCATTGTTTACCATATTCCCCATAATTTATGAAGATACCAAAATTTTAAATAAACCCCTAGTTTTTTGTCAAACTTTTAAATTTCGTAATTAATAATTTTTGGAAAAAAAAAACGAAACCTTTAGATTTTTAAAACATCTTGGCAACGCAGCAACCCTCATAGGATGTCGACGTGGTGGCAGGTGGCATGGGAAGCGATTTTCATGTCTATTTTTAGCAGATTAAAATAATATTTGTTATTATTAGCCTGCCTGTTAATTTGATTTGCCTTTTGAAGATGGGACGGACTAAAAATAAAGAAAATGAATGTGGTAGAAAACGATTATGTCTGTCAACAAGTCGGAAAAAAAAAACGACTTGCTATGAAAAAACGGTAAGTAGGATATTATTGTTATGAAAGGTTTATAATTAGGGTTGCCATAATTTATTAGAGTAATGTCCGGACGGTCCATCAGATCCTAGGATAAATAGCAGTGATTGTGAAACGCGTGCACGAAATTTTTTCTGCTATTTTACCTAACTGAAATGGTTGTAAAAATTAGAGAAACTAAAAGTAAAACTACTTACTGAACAGTTTGCTGTTATATTAATACGTTATAATTTCTATAATTGCACTTTTTTAAATACCTGATGGAAAGGAAACGAATTACACAAACTTAAAATGTCATAGTCAAATATGAAAATAGAGCTAACGTTTAACTAGGTAAGTTTTCTCAATAAACTAAAAATGTCGCTCAGTGAAAAAGACCTTATTGAATTGCAAAATATGGTTGGTCACATTTTCAAATAGCTTGACAGAATCGTGCCAAAATATAGGAGCATACTGTGTGAAATATGAGCTTTTAAATGATGTATCGTAAGCCGTATGTACCTTTAAAAAAATGTCGATGGCGTCACATTTTTTTCAACTGTCAGTAAAAAAATAGATATTTAATTAAGTTCTAAAGTAGGAATAAATAATTAAATTGACCTTTGAGTGTTTCCCATAAAAATAAGAGCTAACTTAAATAATAATGGAAATTCATACCTTACGCTGTATAACTGTAATAAAAACAACAAAAATCAATTAAAAAAAGCCTTTTGTTACACATGCTTGTTATTGTTTATTATTTATAAAAACCTATATGTAAAAAATACCTAAAGCCGACCCTGGTCAGAAATAATCGTCTGTTGCGGTTGGCATAGCGACCGTACATTGTTGCCAGTGGTCACCACACGGTCTGTAGTAGTAAGGGTCCCACCTGGAAGGATCCCGTAGGGCTTACAGGCCCTCCGAACTCCCCCTAGGCTTGCCAACCACCCCTCGCTCTCCTTTTGGCTGAGCAAGTCCTCACTACGTGTTTGCCATGTTGGCTATCACGGTTGTTTGGGGTTTTGAAGTTTTTGGCTTAGCCTGAAATCTGGCTTAGCGGAGTGGGGTTTAAGGAGTGACTGACAAGCTGGGGCCCTTGCCCCAGTGACTCGGGACAATCCAGAAATCGGATTTTTAAGTGGCTAGGCCAAGAGGCCAGGGGTGGGTGGTACCCGGGTCCTTCCTGTAGGTACCGGGTACCATCCTAAGAAGTACTTAGTCCAAAATTTGAATTTTTGGTCTTTTGTGGGGCCTTTGGAGAGCTGGATCATACCCAGATGGTCCTCGGATCAGAGGGTTTGGATGGTTTTCAGCTATGAGGTAGAGTTTTTTTGGCTCTTTCTTTGATAAAAGAATCAAAGGGTGTGAGTTCGAATTCTCTTTGAATTTGCATGTTGCGTACAAACCAGGGGACGTTGGCCGCATTTCTGTACATGCGGTTTAGAAAAGAGGTGAGTCTTGAGATGTATGACTTTGCCGCGTAGCCCCAGGCTACGGAGGCATAAGACATACTTGGACGAATGGTTGAGTTTACCAGAAGAAGTTTATTTCTGATAGTTAGCGGGCTGTTCCTGTGTAGGAGTGGTAGTAGCTTGGAATGGGCCATGCGACCCATCTGTAAGCATTTTTCGATGTGCGGCTTGAACGTGAGACGAGAATCAAGAATGACTCCGAGGTACTTGACAGTGTCGGTCCAGGGAATGGCGTGGTTGTTTAGGATGACGTTGTCTTCCGGGCGTATGCGTCTGCGATGAATAAGAATCGCTGGGGTTTTGTTAGAGTTGATTTTAATCTTCCAAGAATTGCAGAATTCATGGAGATTATTTGTCGCCTCTTGAAGTCGGCGAGTGACTAAAGTAGGGTTTTGGGAGCGTGCAATGATGGCAGTGTCGTCGGCATATAATGCCGTGTGTGTCAGATTCGAGGCAGGAATGTCATGTGTATAAACACTAAACAAGTGCGGGGCAAGCACGGCGCCCTGCGGTACGCCGGCTTCTAGTGTTCTGGGTGTGGAGAGGGCTGAGTTGACTCTGACTTGAATTTGTCTGTTTCTAAGATATGATTGAATAATTTTAATCATATAGGTCGGATAGCCAAGGGTGTACAGCTTGAATAACAGTCCATTATGCCAAACCTTGTCGAAAGCCTTTTCAACATCGAATAGCACAACGCCCGTCGCTTCTCTTCTGTTCAGGCCCTCGGTAGTGAGCTCAACAAGTCGAAGAACTTGTTGTTCAGCACTGTGTTTGGAACGGAAACCGAACTGAGTGTTGGGGATGACTTGGAGTTCCTCAGTGTGTTGGATAAATCGTTTAAGAATTATCCTTTCCACCACCTTCGCAACAGAGCTTGTTAGGCTAATGTTACGTTGGTTTCCACACGGTCTGTTGTTCGTTTATTACCGTCGAGGCACGATTTGAACTTGATCAGCTGATGATGAATGCTCTTAAGGCCATGTTTAAGATACGGTATCGAGCAGAGACTGAAGAGTGCGGCAAAAGAGACTAAGGTTACTTGTGCTTCACCGCTGATGCAAATTAATTTTGGTACTCTTACGATACAACCATAGATAACCTAACTTTAAATATGTAATCGATAATCGCATTTATGGCAAGTTTACGCTACCGCGCACTAAACAAACTATCAGGTTATCCAGCATGCGTATTTAAAATAAAGGACCAGTGCCGGACTTAGAAAGAAATTTCTATAAATCATTAATTTAAATTCATAAAATATGTTTTTTCCAGTTTTGACATTTAAAATGACACTTTTTAAAACTCATTGACGTTATCAAACATTTAGTTTTCATAACTAGTAACAAAAAGTACAATTTTTCGCAACTGGTAGGTAATGAAAAGGAAGATATTTGACAACGTCAATAAATATTGAAAAGTGTTTTATATTTTAAACTTTAATTAAAAAAAAACATATTACCTATATTCAAAATTCAAAATTGGAAAACATATTGTGTAAAACGCGTTGGGAAACACTATTTTTTATTTGGTTGCACAAATATATCTTTATTACCCAACATATTTAAATTATGTTAGGTAGTAATATAAACAATAAGGTAACAAAATTAATAATACAAAATTTAAATAGCAAAAATAGGGGCTAATAAAAGATAGGGTTTGTTTAAAGACCCAGTCTTTGTACCGCTGTAAAACGGTTTTGACACTGGTAGAATCGATTAAACGATTGATTGACGAGGAGAGGCCGACCAATCAGCATGCAGAGCGGGGTATATATATATATATATATATATATATATATATATATATATATATATATATATATATATATATATATATATATATATATATATATATATATATATATATATATATATATATATATATATATATATATTATATATATATATATATATATATATATATATATATATATATATATATATATATATATATATATATATATATATATATATATATTCTTTCCACCCACAATGAGCACGTTGGCAGATCTCCAAAAACAGTTTATAAATTTTTTATAAACAAAAGGAATGTATAAGGGCTACCACTAGACACAAAATAGGTCAATAAAACAGTAAAAGTTGTTTAGAATTTGTAATTATATAAAAATTCTATGACAAATCACTAAATAAGTCAATCCAAAAACTAAAAAATCTCACACAAGCGGCCAGTACGAAACTGGCCGGCGACAAACGTGTAAATAAAATCAGTCTGCTAGTCCGTTCTGCGCATGATTTAAGATCCTAAGCGATGACTACCGCCACAGCGGACGGACACATTTTTTCGCCCAAAAAATCTAACTTATTAACTGCGCATCTGATACCCTTTGCCGGTCCATATGAAGGTCAGTGGATACAACTCATACAAACATATCATTTTAATCAGTTACTAAAAACCCAAAATGTGTGTAGCGTTTTAAAGAAACTTAAATATTTATTAAATATTATGCACGTTTTAAGAAAGCAATAAATAAACCTTTATTTATAATTAAATTTAATGGGGAGGTCGACAAACAAAATAATACGTTAGACGAAACGACTATTTGCAAAAGGAATTAAACACAAAAGCTTAAAATTATGGGAGCTAAAAAGCATTATGGCTTGCTCATTACGGAGTTTAATCTTTTTTGCTATTTAAAATCAAAAGTTATAACTTTTAAAAAACTAACAAAATACCAAAATGAAAACATCTGCACTGATTTGAGGGCGTAAATACAAACTACCCTATAGAATAATAACAATAGGATTTTCGATCATCAGTCATATTGCAGAAATGTCACAAGGTACTTTTAATAATCGAAAAAAACTGCCGATTAATGTTTTGGTCGCCTCCCATATAAAAAGCTTTTTAAATGGCATTTCTTAAGATACATGTGGTTTTCTGCCAGTCCTTGAACTGTGACTGGCATGAAATTTTACAAAGAAATAAGGAAACCAAAAATATTATATTGACCAAATCACATCAATCATGTTACAATAAATATTTTTTAAATATTATTTAAGAGTATGTAGGTATATTTTTGGCTTATTGATAATAATGGTTAAAAAAACATTTTTATATAAAAAATTGTTCTAAAGACAGATCAGTAAGAACTTGCCAAGTCTAATATTAGATCCCAGTACTTTAGAGGCCGACATTTTTAAATAGGAACTTGGCCCTTATTTTACATAAGTAGTATTTTTGGTACTTGTCTAGAAAGTTGCATTCAGTCCGATTTTGACCAAATCTGGTATACGGGCTTTTTTGGAGCGCCGATCACCAATCTGAGAATCTTTTTTTCGGCAACGTTTCATTTTCAAGATATTCATCATTAAAGTCAAAAATTAAACTAACCTTATTTTCACTATATTCCCCGTTTTTGCACACAATTTGTGATTTTTACACCAAATTGGCACATAAATTTTATAAACACCTTTTAAAAACCATTTTTTATGTTTATTTTACATCTTTTTTCCATTAAAATGCGAAGCTTCAATCCCAAATGGGGCGGCCATGTTTGCTAAATAATTCCCTAATATATATGTTACAGGAAAAGTTGATTATCCAGTAAGATTTGACTTGGCCTAGGTAAAGTCGACTCTTACTGGTCTTTTTAGTAAAAGTTGATTGAAAGCGAAAAGTGATAAATTTTAATCAACATTTACTAGTCAGAGTTGAATATACCTAGGGAAAGTATACTCTTACTGTCTCGAATTAGTAAAAGTTGACTTTTAGCAAGGAAAAACGGTCTACTACCTAATAAACAACAAATAAAAAAGCAAAAGCTTTATAATAACAATGTTTATTAAGAAATATTTATTATTAAGGGAGCATTTTATTTCAGTTCAGTTCAGTTCCTATTTTTAGTGGTTTATCACGTCTAAAATATAACTGGGAAAAATAAAAAGCCGCTTTAACTAACCAGAACTAACCATGACCGACCAGAACTGAAGGCGTTTAAATTTGTCTAAATTGTCCCTACGTAGAAGTTATTAACAAAAATTTAATAAATTTTAATAGGGTATCAACATCTCGGATTCAACTTTTACTAAACCACAGCAGGTATAGTTAACTCTTTCTATGTAAAGTTGATCTGCTTATTATTAATTAACTTTTACTGATACATTTAGTAAGAGTTTACTCTTCCTAGGGAGAGTGACAAGCGCACAAAAAAAAACTGTAATTTGAATAAAACCGGAGTGGAGGCAGCTTTCTAGACAATTACCGTGTTTTTGATTGATGATAAACATATGTGGAGAATGCTTAGTTTTTGGGGTACATGATATAAAAAGGATATAAACAAATACATTTTTTGTGATATTTGAAAAACAATTCAAACTAAACTTACAACTTTGTCACATGTTATATTGTATACCACAAACATGTGTCAAAACCACAGACTATACTCTTTTTTTCGTGAGTAAAACAAGTAAAAAGTTTATTCACGGCAACTAATTTTGACTTGGGTACCTCTTCGTTTTTGCCAAAAAAAAAAAGGTAATAGGAAAAGGTATGGTTAATTGACAAATCTCGTCATCATTACGGTATCTGAATCAGTAACACTAGTCAAAATTTGTCGAACTAGCGGTTGACAAATATGAAATATTTGATAGCAACAATATGTTGATTGGCTTGTAAAATAAACTATGTTGCGAAAGAAAGCAACAACATATTTTTTTCTATATTTTACCAATTAATAAGATTTCATTTATTTATCAGTCTGTCAAAAATTAGAAAAGCCTATAACTGGTACGTTTTGCGAATGCTTACTTTGCTTATTTTTTAGCAGGGGTAGGCACCAGTTCCAATTAACCATTTAGTCATAAAAAAGCTTTAAGGCTGGATCCACACTATAAGGTCGATCACGGTTTGTTTCCGGTCCGCGGTCTGGTAAAATATTTATAAGGTAAGTTGGGGCAAGTTCGAACGCAATTTTCTTTAGTTAAAAATTAACAGTCATCAAATTTTGGCGACATACCGCGTTGAACATTGTTAGGACAGTTAACATACCGGTTTATTTTCGCGAGAAGCGGTAACGTAGGGGAAGGTGTTCTGTCGTCAGTATCTACGTCATTACTTTGTACCCAGTATCTACCGCTATCGCCACTGGTCAGGAGGAGTGTTAATAATGGTTATGTCAAATTTAAATTTAAAATAATGGAGGATTCGCGGCTTTTCTATTGTTTTGGTTCTGTGATGTTTTTTTTGCTATTGTTTAACAACTATTTGGATTGCAGATTTTTTGGTTTATTAGTTAATTCCCAAATGGATGAATTAATACAGTTATATTACAATCATAAAGGAAAAATTTACTTATTATAGTTGACTTGGAAACAGCTAATATCTTATTAAATGAAAAATTTGGTTTATATATTATCTGTTCGACTTATTTCTTAACTCTCCAAAGACCTTACATTTAAATTTAAACTTAAAAGTGTATTAAACCATTAGTAGTAAGTTGACATACGTAAACCGTTTCGTTTTTGCGAGGATAGGCTGGTTAAACACGGTTAGAATGGTGGGGGAAAGAACTGCTATCAACCAGTAGTTAAAAACGGTAAGTCGCGAAAATATCCATAGTGCATAACATCACTAAATGGGAGATTTAAACTATATTTCAAAAATAATTCTTCAATTAAGAAACTCAATGACATTATTCGGCCGCGAATATTACAAGCAATTAAATACTTTAACGTTTATTTTATTATTAATTATGAGTAGTGTTGTAAATAAAAATATTTCTAGTGGAAATATTTCCATGGAAATGGAAATATTGGAAATTTCCGAACGTGTCTCGGAAATATTGGAAATTTTGGAAATATCACAAAAAAAAATAAGAATTCGTTTTAACTAGTAAAAACAAATATTTTTATATCTTTCTTATACTTTTGTGCAGCACAAATTTCACACTAGAAAAATAATTTCCGAAAAAGTTCGTATATTATTACGATTACAAATAATAAAATCTCGATATCGGGGATTCACCGATTATTTTTTCTTGGCTATTGCTTACTTTAAAAGAAATTTAATTGCACACCCATGAAGACGGCATTGATGCTAAATACAATATTCAAGGTGTGGATGATATCGACGATTAAGATGCACAACTTGTGTCTCGAAGTCGTGTGTAATTACTTTTTTGGAAATTTCACTGTTTTTTTGTATTTTTAATACTTAAATTTTTATTTATATTAATGATTTTTGCATTTTAGCTTTTGGATGACAATTCCACTCACGTATAAATAACCCTTGAAATGTTAAAAATCGAAATTTGCTATCAGATAATGAAAAAAAAAAAAAATACTGGCTAAAAAAGTCGGTAAATTTACGGTTCTATCAATCGTGTCGTCCATTGTTACCTCAGTAGCGATTGTATTTTAAATTGTTAATTAATTATTATTTTGCTGTTAACTTTGCTTCATTCGCGCAATTGTCTAACCAAATACCATTCGTACTTAGATTTTGAGCCAGATATTTTTTCCCGGATTTGAATACTTTGGCAATTTAACTCGTTTCCCAAAATCACTCGATATACCCTCTCGTGAATATCCGGCCAAATCTGACCATTTATAGTATTACCTGATAAACTTGCAATAAATGTTTAGTTTTTTGATTTTTGTAGTTTTTATTTTATATTTCCAATATTTCCATATATTTCCAACGTTTCCTGATATATTTCCAGAAATATTTCCAAATATACATTTCCGGAAAATCTCCAATAATAATAATAAGCCAAATACATCCGATTATTGACGGTTCAAGACTAAATAGTGAACGGAGTCAGATTGTTTAATGTGAATATGATTAGGTTTTACCAGACCGAGATCGGACCGCAAACGAATCGTGATCGACCCTATAGTGTGGATCCAGCCTAAATGTGTAGTAGTATCTCCTTTAGTGGCCCTGTCAAAGGATCCGTAAAAGGTTTTTTGATTATGTATTTTTTTATATTGCATGGAGTAAAATTCCTAAAGTAAAGTATTGTATGAATTTTCTGCTATGATTTGCACTTGATTATAATAATTATTAAAAATCACACAATCTTAGATGCATGATTGTACGCACTTTGTTATTTTTAGCTGTCAAATCATCAGTGGCAGTATTTCAACTTACTTTTGAAAAATATCATATAATAACAAAAATAGGTGAAAATTAAAATATCGTAATAGGTAAAACTTATTTTTTTTATAAATCTGACATATAGCATTAAAATCAAAATGGCTCTCTTGTATTTATGAAAGCAATACAAAAAAAAGTAATATGTAACCTGTTTCAAAATGCACTTGTCGAAACTTAAAAAAAACTCCCCTAAAATGCTATTACTATGCACTTGCCTGTAAAAAACCTACACATAAAAAATCAGCAAAAAAAACTAAACCATAAAACGTGTGTTAATTTTAAAAGATTCATTCTCTATCACAATATTTCCGGCTCAAGCTGCATCTTTGCCCTTAGGAGGAGGGTAAAAAACACCCCTCGATCGCGTGCTGGCAGCTATATTCGTTTTTCCCCTCACCCTATTTTTTACGTATATAGTTTCGGCATTTTTATGTCCCCTATGTATTAAAAGTTCCCGCTGCTGCGGCATATAAGCACGCTTTGGGCACGTCCTATCGACGAAAATAACTCACCCTTAGCGCTTTCGCTGGTGTGTTTTAGATTTAAAAAGAAAAATGGTGATTTTGAGTGGCAGATTTTAATGTTTCTTTTAATTAATGGCGTTTTTCTGGTTAGTTAATTAGTAAATTATAATGTGACAAATTTTATTAGTTTTTTTTAATTAAGTAAGAGTGAAAATTCTACTTATGTGTCAGTTTCCATATAAAAAAACGAATTTCAGTATGATATACTTTTGAAGATACATTAATAATAATTTAAACAAAAAACAAAATGGTTAAATTAATTATTGTAATTAGAATGAGCTCCTGGTATAAAATTTATTTTGATCTAAAAATACACCAAATCTCTTTACAGATTAAAGTGGAGTTCGAACCACATCCTACACCATGTTCACTGGCAGTCACCCATCCAACTACTAACCGAGCTCGGCGTTGATTAACTTCGCTTTCTCAATAATTGTAAATTAAATGATTAAATTAAGATATGTATACAGGGTGTCCGGAAAATACGAGTACAACGTTTAATGATAAACTCCGGGCGTCAAAATAAATCTATTAAAGCGAACTTACCTATATCCAAAATTGCTTCAATTGGCCTGCAGAGGGCGTCAAAGATTTAAAAAAAAATCTAAATTTATCAAAAACCTGCAAGTTGATTTCAATAATTTTTGGTGCTGAGTCTCGGGCTATAACATGACGTTTGCTGTTGGCACAGTTATCCACTCTACTTAACCTAAAGTTTTATAAACGTGACCACAGCCCTACTTCACTTAACAAGCCGTGAACAACCACTTGGCAACGCCGCAACCGGCATGAGATTCAGATCGGTTTCTGGCGAGCGCGATGGTCCGTAATCCGGGTATCGAGGCGCTTATTTTTAAATTCATTTAAGGCTCGATTCAAAGATCGCGTAAATAGTATTGATATTTCCATTAAAATAATTAAATCAGTATAATAATTGAAAAAATGAATATTTATATATAATATTTAAACTCTAAAACAAATTAATTTATGTGCATAGGTCGAGGCATAAGAATATGATGTTGTTGTAAAAGCAAACAAGTGTAATTTAACATTTAGTTAGTAATTGTACTTAGTTTGAG
>JAHBCN010000443.1:0-185835 GCA_019359885.1 Listronotus oregonensis | reverse complement strand
TTGGGAATTATAAATGTATAAAATTATTTCGCCTGGCAATTTAAGGTAAGAACAGTGTTTTTTAAAAAATCCTTAACATTTAAAACCTAAAATGGATATTTATCAAATTGAGGAAAAAGTTAAAATTGTTCAGTGGTATTATGGGGGTAATTCTTTACAACGGGTAAAAATATATTTGCTGAGAATTATCCTAATAGGCCACACCCTCCAATTACTACTATTTCAAGAATTATAAATAATTTCCAAAAATACGGGTGCGTTTCTCCCAGAAACCATAAAATACAAAACGTCCAAGAAGTTAATGAGGAACGGGAAGCAAAAGAAATTAATTTGTTGGCATTAATTAATGAAAATCCAACCTTGTCAACACGTGCGCTTGCGGATGAGGTTGATTTAAGTACAAGAACGGTGAGGAGAATATTAAAAAAATAAGTATTGTTCATACAAAGTTAAAAAAAACTCAAGAAATTTATCCTGACGACAATATCAGGAGATAAGAGCAAATTAAAATGAAGATTTTATTCGAAACATTGTCTTTACTGATGAGTCCACATTTCCACTCCATGGTAGCAATCCCACTCACACCCGTTATTGGCCTCAGGAAAATTTACATAGGTATTTTGAACTTAGAACTCAGCGTCTTTAAAAGGTAAATGTCTGGAGCGGTATTTATGGGGAACATGTTATTGGGCCATACTTCATTGATGGTAACTTAACTGGTCAAAAATATTTGTATCTTTTGCAACAGCAAATAGTTCCAGAAATTAGACGATTGGCAGGTCCTCGATTTAATGAAGTGTGGTTTCAACAAGATGGCTGTCCGGCACATAATATACGTTTGGTTTTGGATTATTTATATAATACTTTTCCGTCTTATTGCTGGATTGAGAGCTACAATTCCGTGGCCCGCTCGCTCTCCTGATCTGGCTCCTAACGATTATTTTCTTTGGGGTTATGCAAAATCCAAAATTTATGGTTTTCGGGATGATCGCGCTATGAATCTTTATGAATTGCGTGTAAAAATTCGCAATGTTTTTTAAACAATTACACCTGTGATGTTAAACAATGTTCGAAGAAGTTTCTATGATCGCTTAGGACATTGTTTAGCGGAAGGCGGTGGATTGTTTGAATACTTGCTTCATTAATTAATTTATTTAGATTTTTTTTGTTTTACTTAATTTTTTATGTAGAATTATTTTTTTAGTTTTTAGTTGGGATTTTTTAGAATAACATGTTTTTTTTTCCTTAGAATCAAAACAATAATTTTATTATTGTTTTGATTAAAAAAAACTCTGATAAGCAATAGCGAATTTTATCTCCTACATGCGTAAATAATTATGAAAAACATGAAATACGGCAGTACATCCCAACCCGTCCGTGGTTACAAAGTTACTGAGGATTGAACGAAAGCGTGCCGTTGGTCGCGCGAACCTCGGCTGCAGTGCTTAGAGGGTAATCGCAAATTCTTCCGGTCCATTGCTATATACCTAGTAGGGTGCCCCTGTCTGTATAAAGCTGAACATAGATAATTACATTTAACATTTTGGAAAAACCTTAGCCATGTGGCGCCATGAACCATTGTTTATAAATGTAGGATCATTTATAAACAATGATTTAACCTACCTATTGATACTTGACGCGACATTGTTTCTTCTTATTATTTCTTCCATAACTGCTAGGTATTTGCCGTTTGTTTCAACAAGTATTCAAATATATTCTTCGTAACAATAAAGATAAAAATACATCAGAACATTATAAGAAATTTGTTATTTGACGAATCAAACAGGGGATGATTGGACAACCACACATGACTTGAGTGTATATCTGTGAAGCAGATTACGAACGTGATTAAAGACTATCGAATTGTTTTCATTTTAAATTTAAATCAAAACAGTTAAAAAAAACAAGGATTTCAGAATATCTCTGTAGAAGGTACCTATTCAAAATGTGTAAGTAGCTTTCTACACTAGCATGTAGTTTGTAACACCTTTAAATATAATTTCGAGGTCTGGAGTGATTTTTAAACCTTTTTCTAGAATTACACATAGTGGCGTTGGCCGTGGGGTGGCTAAAAGTACAAACTCGTGAGGACAAAAAAAAGTTCTGACAGACAGGGCCGTATTTAGGCGGTGGCGGGATGGGCACCCGCCAAGGGCCATGAAAAATTATTTCGTATTCATCACTTGTCAGTACCGTAGTCATTTTATTATTTTTTATTGACATAATTTATCAAACAAGTAAATAACAACAGGACAATTTTATAATTTTTTTTAACTTAGATAGATTTTTAATATATTAACGGCCGAGTGATGATCGTGTTCTTAAATTTAGCAATGGACTTAGAAATTGTTAAAAGTTAACAACGGATTAGAATGTTTAACAAAACGTCATTGTCAGTGTTATTCAATGATTTTAGTAGGCAACTTGTCAAAATCTGACATTTTGTTACACATTCTAAACCGTTGTTAACTTTTAACAATTGCTAAGTTAACAACTGTTTAGAATGTTTAACAAAATGTCAGATTTTGACAGGTTGCCTACTAAAATCATTGAATAACACTGACAATGACATTTTGTTAAACATTCTAAACCGTTGTAAACTTTTAACAATCGCTAAGTCCATTGCTAAATTTAATAACGCGATTATCGCTCGGTCGTAAGACTGAAAAAATGTTATTAATAAAATATCAATTTATCCAGATACCTATAGCAAGAATATAACTCTTTGAATTTTTTAAATATTTAAGCTGCAGATAAATTGGTATTTTATAAATTGGGGGCAGCTCTGGTTCCAAAGTTATAATTTTTTTTTCTAGTAGTTTATGTAATAATCAATGCATCATTTGTTTCAGTCTGATGTGTCATATAAATAAAACAAACAGTAAATTTATTTCACAGCTAATAAATAAATTTTGAAATATTTTCTACATGTCTTATAGCAAAGATTTTAAATACTTTATGTAAATACATGTAATATAAGTTTTTAATCGAATATTTTGTTGCCTATTATTAATTTATTAAAGTATAAACGCAACCTTTAAGTAGACCTTCTAAGGACAGTATTTTTGTAATTAGGATTTATTGTTGAGAAAATTTATTTTAGTTTAATTATCCGCAAATAAGGGTGTATAGTTAATTTACATTCCACTTCTTTCAGTCAGATATAAACAGTTGTTTTAAGTAAATCATGTCTCCTTTAAATAGTAGGCTAATATTTCCATACAAAAAAATATAGAATTTGACACAAATTTCACCACAAAATTGGTATTTTAAAAAAACGAAATTCTTGGATTAAAAAACTTTAAACCAACAACTTTGCACTTTAATTTTGTAAAATTTTCGGGAAAAAACCCCGGACTCGTTTTTCTTGGGGGGTATTCCATACTCCACAAATCCCCCGGTGTGTGGAGGGGCGCAAATGTTAAGCCCCGCCAAAGGCGCGGATTTACCTAGATACGGCTCTGCTGACAGAAACCAGCTATATCTGGATTTTGCAATTGCATTTTGCAGCATCTAAACGTGCATTGCAAGAATTTTGTTATTTTTTTGTTAATGTTTGGATAATTTCCTATGGTTTCGAGTCACTCTAAAAATTATCACCCGAATGCTCTGGCAAAATAAATCCCAAAGGAGTTCAATCTTTAATCCAAATTAATTAAAGGGTCTGTTTGTTATTCAGTAATGCACACTATTTTACACTTTTTTTTTAAGTAAGCGCTCTTATGAAAAGTGTATTTTAGGACTATGTAGGTAGAACAAGTTACACTTAGTTCCACTTTTTAGTCCTACACTCACCTACTCTGTCCTACTCTAAACTTGATAACAAACAGTTCTATCTAATCTCTTGATATACTTCGCAGGGCTGCCTTTACGTGCGTTCGAGCAGCTATAGGACAGACCTACTGTGCCAGCAAGCATGCTAGAGAGAAAAAAAGAATCGCAGATAACTTTGTTCTCTCACTCCAACGTGCTAATTGGTCAACAGATAGGGCCGACCAATCAGCACGCAGAGCAGGTTATATACGTTGTCGACTAATCAGCACGTTGCAGCGAGAGAGAAAAGTTATACTGAAATTCTTTTTCTCGCGAGAATGTTCGCACTGCCTAGCGGCAAGGCTGCTTCTAGTAGGATTATGCTCGAAGAATAAATGAGAAAACAACAAACTGTCGAGCATATACCTGCTAGAGGCAGCTCTAGAAGTTATATGTTCGAAGTTGTCGATCCGCTGTTTATAGGCGTTAAAGCTATGCCTTATAGAGCAGCCCAACGTGAGCCGAACCAAAAATTTTAGAAGAGAAGAAGAAATGTTTGTTGACAGTGACATTTGATAAACATCTAACTTTACGTTGACGGACAGAGACACCCAATTAAGAAAAAAATATATATTTTTTCAGTTTTAAGCAGGAAATCATGTAAAATATCAAGAATACAATTAATTTTCACAAAAAACTCTATTATATACTCTGTCAGTTATAATTACTTTTGTAACAGGTAAGCAAGCTTTACTGCGTTCAATAAAATAAAATCAATACTTCGAGTGCGTTTAATAGCGTTTTAATTTATGATTTTAGGTACACCACTTTATTTAAATAATTTTACTTAAATAAACATTTAAGTTTTAGAAGATGTACAACGGAATAGGCTTACAAACTCCTCGTGGTTCGGGTACAAATGGCCATGTTCAACGAAATTGGGCTTTGGTTAGGCCGATGGAGAAATCCAAAGCATATAAGACTGAACAAGAATTAGCGGCTTTAGATAATGCAAGTAACAGACAACCTAACAAGGAAATTTTGGATCATGAGAGAAAAAGAAAGATTGAACTCAAATGTGCGGAGTTTGCAGATATTTTAGAAGAGCAGGGGTAAGTGTAGTAGATTAGCGGCCGAGTGATAATCGCGTTGTTAAATTTAGCAATGGACTTAGCAATTGTTAAAAGTTAACAACGGTTTAGAATGTTTAACAAAACGTCATTGTCAGTGTTATTCAATGATTTTAGTAGGCAACCTGTCAAAATCTGACATTTTGTTATACATTCTAAACCGTTGTTAACTTAGCAATTGTTAAAAGTTAACAATGGTTTAGAATGTTTAACAAAATGTGAGATTTTGACAGGTTGCCTACTAAAATCATTGAATAACACTGACAATGACGTTTTGTTAAACATTCTAAACCGTTTATACCCCTTTCACCAATCAATCAGTACGCAGAGCGAAAGAGAAATATTATATGTCTATTCTTCTTTTTCTCTCGCACGCTTTACCGCATAGCCAAGCAGCAAAAATTAAATAATATACAGGGTGTTGCATTTAAACTAAAAAAGTTGATATTAACCATCGTTACATGAAACACCCTGTATAAATAGTTATAGTTGAAAAAAAATGTGCAATTAAAAATACCAATCGACATGTCCGAGCAATTTATTTATTACTTATTGAATTTATTCCATTTGGCTGATACACACTGTATGGAGGTTTTTTGGGTTGCTGTTCACAAATCTGAAAAAAAATTAGTCAGAAACATTTCGTTTTTGAAATATTCATCATCAATATATATTTCCCCTTTTTGCAGACAATTCTTGACATTTACACTAATTTAACACACAATATTTTATAAACACCTTTTAAAAACTTGTTTTTAATTTATTTTACACCTTTTTTCCATTAAATTGCAAAGTTTAACTTTTAAACACTGTGGCCATGTTTGCTAAAAAAATCTCTAGTGTATGCATATTCACGACCTTTGTAAGTAAATACAAAAACAATTTAGTTTAAAAATCAAGAATAGTAAAAATGAGGTTTGTTCGATTTTTAATTTTGATGATGAATATCTTGAAAACAAAACGTTTCCGACTTAATTTTTTTAGATTCGTAATCAGCGCCCAAAAAAACCCCTATACCAAAATTGACGGTGCCGTTACTTTAAGACAATTACCAAAAAAAATCCGGTTACCTTTTGTTTTTTAAGTTATGAGGCCTTCAAGAGAACTAACCTCAAAATGGACAATACTTCTTTTGTTTTAACTAATTACTATCAAATGGGAACTTAAACTGATTGAGCACTCACATATTAAACAAGTACACTGAAGATTATAATATTTTATTGCTTATTTTTAGTAAAAAATACATCAAATAAATCCAGTTTTCAGTAGCGGCTCGTGGTCAATCTTTCGGGAAGGTCATTAGTTAAAATTTCAAATGCATATGGCTTAACTAATTTTTAGTTATAAAAAAAACATGACCGAAGAATTCAATTTTAGGCATTTTATTTCACACAAACGTTTACTTCAAAGAAAAAACAAGAAAGAAAATTCAAAAATATATAAATAACAAACAAACACTTCGAAAAATGCGTAATTTTCCTCGTCGCGGCTGTTGACCCAGACCATGCGATTACACTGCTTCGGAAAGCAGCCGAAATCGCTCAATCGTAAATTAGATCGGGAATACTCGACTCGGCTCCGTTTAACATAATACGGACAATGCAGGCTGGCAGCCCGAACGAAACCACCGATCTGGAGATCGCTGCGCCAAGCTTGTGGAATCCAGTTGTCGGTCAACGAATTTATATGCTTGGAATAATAAAGGGAAATTTGAAAGGTTAAAAAATATATATTTTTTTTCATTTATATCATTATTATGTTTTTGTTCCGAAATGTTAGTCGAAAATATTGGGAGGTCATTGACCAAATGACCCAATGCAAGAGCCGCCACTGCCAATTTTATACCCTACTTGTTGTATCAATGGTGTATGTGTTTAAATGATAGTCAAATTCATAATTAAGTTAGGTAGGTGTCGAAAAGCAAAAAGCGGAATAAATTTGAGGTGTTTTTTATTAAAAATAGGTATTAAGATATTGTTAATTTTAGTGTATTTGTTTAATGTGTGAGTACTCATTTAGTGTATGTTTCCATATAATGGTAATAAGTTTTAAAAAGAAGGAATTTTAGGAAAATTTGGAAAATGTGTCCATTATGAGGTAAATCCACTTGGAGGTCTCATAACTCAAAAACGAAAAGTTGCCAGAATTTTTTTTTGAAATTCTTGATCAGCACTCCAAAAAACCCTCATATGTACAAAATCATCAACATCGGTGAGGGGCCTGATAAGTAAAAAATTACAAACATTATTTAAAAAAAAATGGGTATGTTAACAAATAAACCTTCTATAGTATAAGAAGTTAAACCTTAAATGCTTAATTTAAATAAAAAATAAATGTATTTTTCAAAATAAATACATTTTTTTTATTTATTAGAGCTTTGCCCCCTAAATCTTGTATTGGTTAGTATAGTTTAGTGAGTACAACTAAATAGAAATTCGAGTTTGTAGTGATAAGTATTTAATTACCATTAAAATAAAAAAGAAATTATGTGTAAAATTAATGTTTTTCTTATAATTCTTTTATTTGTAACATTCTTTTAGATTTAGTGAAGAAGCTATCACAAACAAGGTTAACAACTACAGGAACATGTTGCTTGGATCGGATTCAAAATTAGATAAACCTGTAGATCAGTGGGGTAGAATAAGGTAGGTAAATTTAAAGTAGCTGTTACTAAAGTGTGTTATTAAAGTTAAAAAACATATTTTTTGCTTATAAAACTTATTTTTTTGGTGGTGTACAATATTGTTTTTACCTTTTGTCCTTGCAATTGGGCAGTCCTTCTTGAAAACAACATTTTATGTAAGTTTTAGAAAAATTACACAGAAATTTGCATCATCAGGGCAAAGTAAAAGATTCATTAAATTAATTTATTTTATTAAAAATCTTTCATAAGCAAAAATTATGATTAAAATTAACCAAATATGTACAGGGTTTTTCCTTATAATTTGGCATGCTTTTAAAGGTATTAATTGAAGTAATACAAAAAAGTGGTATATACAAAAGTTTTAGGATTTTTTATTAAGATTTTAGATATGACTTTTAGAAAAACTGGCGATCGGAAAATAGAAAAATCGGAAATATATTTTTTAAATGGTACACCCTGTATTTTATTGAAAATATTAAATCTTTGCGTTTTCCCCTTTTCAAAAATATATAACATGTTTGGATAAGCAGTTTTGTAATAATTTGACCTTAAGTTTTCATTTTATATGCAATGGAGCACCCCTCCTTAGGTCTTGTAAGGTGTGAAATTCAAACAGAAATTCTGACTTCATTACAGAATTAACCTTTTTCCTCTGAAGCCTTAAAAAATATCCGCTAGGGGCAGCATTGGTGGGGGGGTACAAATGATTTGAATTTTATATTGACAACAACATCAAACGTTCTGAATTAAAATTGAATTAATCGAAGATGATGTGTCTGGGGCAAAATTAAAATTTTCAAAAATTCAAGATAATCTTTTCCGGGACTTAAAATGTTGTTTGGATGTCGTGAGTGTACCCGTGACAGGTAATAAAAATGTCTTAGTTGAAAGGTTAGTTGATTCATTAATAGCCTGTAAATTTATAGGATTTCCTTGCTTATTTCAGTACAATATTCCAATGGCTCTTTATATATCACATTTGTCAAAAGTGCCCACTTCTGTTTAATAAAAAAGTTTTTGAAATCATTGTAAAATCGAACTTGGAACCTTCGTGTTGCTGGTCAAACGTGATACCTACTTAGCCGTTGAGGCATCGTACTAAAATAAGCAAAGAAATCCTATGAATTTGCAGGCTATTTATGAAAGAACTAACCTTACAGCTAAGGAAATTTTTATTACCTGACACGGGTAAACCACGACTTGCAAAACATCGTTTTAAGTACTGGAAAAGATTATGTTGTGTTTTTGAAAATTTTAATTTTACCTCATGTACATCATCTTCGGGTAATTCCATTTTAATTCAGTACGTTTTACGTTGTTGTCAATACAGAATTAAAATTATTTGTACCCCCCCACTCCACCGGTGCTGCCGCTAGCGCATCTTTTTTAAGTCTTCAGAGGAAAATGCCAATAAAGCAAGCCACAAATAGAAATAATAAAAAAGCATAGCCAGCCTTTTATTTTTTAAATTTTGTATTAAAAGCAGTATTTTCTAAATTCCTTCATTCTTTAGGCAGACAATTGTGGAGATAAATACAAGATTGATTTTTAAGTATCTTATTGGGTTCCACCGTAATATTGGCAGAATAAGCTACATACATTTGTTTATCAGCATTTCACCAAAAATTATGCTTTCTTATAGTATGTCTAAAAGTTGATTAAAGACAGATTAGCTGGAAAATGTTTTTTTTAATCTTCATGACCAGGGCCTGATTAACCCTTAGGCTAATTAGGCTGCAGCCTAGGACGCGAGGTTCGGAGGGGGGGAAGGGCGCTAAAATAGTGTCTTCGTATGCACTGTTAATCTAGCATCATTGCATCTACCCTACATATTTCAACTAGACCGAGAAAAAACACTAAAACTAAATGCGCTGTGATCTAAAAAAGCTTGGAAGTACCTGATTTTAACAATAAATTTTGAAATTCTACAAAGCGCGAGTAAAACAATCACTGACTTGTCACTCGAATCGGTCGGTGGTCGAGCGAGTGAGCCAGCGCAGCTGGCCACATGCGATGAAATACATCCATGACGCGCGGGGACTCCCTGGCGGTTAATAGTTAGTATTAAAGATGGGTAACTCGATCATTCACTGGCGATCGAATCAATCATTTACCGATTTCTCAAATGATCCAATCTTTTCAATCGTTTATTCAATCAATCATTTTTATAAGCATACCAAACCAAACGTCCCAGCGATGGTCGATCGCTCGATATTTCGATTTGGTGACACATGGCACACTGAACTGGTTATTGATTGGACCAACACTAGTCATCAAACGAATGATTGCAAGCGGAGCGGGCGAAGCCAAGCCAGTCGCCAGCCAGAAAACACAACTTCATTCGTTACGTTACTTTCCTTCTTTCAGTAGGATAGTGATTCGATCACCCGAGCGTACGGGATTTGATCGTTCAATATTCATAAACGATTCGGTCACTGTGATCGAATCGTTCACGATTGACGCTTATCTAGTTAGTATACTTTGCCGCGCTTTATTCATTTGTCTAATCTCTTTCGTTAATCGTCGTTCGTCCGTCATATCACGCTCTTACGTATATTCGTTTTTGGTAATTAATGTAAAGAAAAGGAAAAGAAGATAAAAAACATTTTAAAACATACTCGTAAACTAAAAACATTTTTTACGAGCTCTGCGGAAAGTAACACCCTAAGGTTGAATGTCGTGCAGATTAAAGGGCAACGTTAGTTTCGCTTGCAGATCGATCTGAAAACTTTTAAAGGTAGTATGAACCATGTTAAAATTTTCACTCTAGTAATCAAAGCCTAAACTAATATAGGTACTACTTTTTAGGCCGACAGTAACGCGGGGGCGCGTGCTCATAACTAGCCTAGGGCGGTCAGAACTCTTGATCAGTCGCTGTTCATGACAGACCAAAGCTTATATGGAGCCTAAGTACTAGGTATCATGGGAACTAGACTAGGTTTTCAGATGTTTAACCCGCTGGGAAGTGATAAAATTCTCTACCCATTGGTCCCACAGTACATAAAGATCTAAACTACCCGCCTAAATATCCTTTATGCCCCAGTTAAACCTTTCCACAAACTCACACCAAAAATATGTGCCAATAAAATAGCATAAAATGGAATTCCGCGATAAAAAAAACCCATATAGCCAAAAATGCTATGATATTAACAGGCGTGTTCATTTACTTGCCCTAATTATTGTTTCTATAAGTGTTAAAACTTTTTGACATAAAACTTGCATGTGCTCTGGTGTAATTTTAAAAATGGTGATTTACGGATGATTGGTTTTTTTAAATCTAAAGCACGTTATAATAGCGGCTCTACACTCGCCCGCGAATCGTGGCTGCGAACTTCGGCCGAGATTCGCATCAGATCTCCACGCGCAGAATATAGCCCGTCTACACTCACAATATTTACGGTTACGGTTATTTTCCGTTGTCGCGGTCATAAAAACCGATATCGAATGGGGAACGACGCGACGCTGCAAAACCATCCACACTCGCGTTTCACGACTTTCGCGGACTTTCACACCGTGAGTGTAGAGCCGCCTTAAAGTTGCTAAATCTGCTATCCTATGTTAGTCCCAGACAGATATACATAGTCAAGTCAAAACATCTAGCTGTTAGGGGTTAGTTAAGTTTTTGTGATTAATTTTTGCAGTGTGGCGTAGTGCGTTGTCATGCATTAAAAATAATATTACAAATTCATGTTTTTTATATTTTGTTTTAGTATCGTGTATTTGATGCGCACATGTCTCGTTTACTAGATTAACGGCCAAGTGATGATCGCGTTGTTAAATTTAGCAATGGACTTAGCAATTGTTAAAAGTTTACAACGGTTTAGAATGTTTAACAAAATGTCAGATTTTGACAGGTTGCCTACTAATATCATGACGTTTCGTTAAACATTCTAAACCGTTGTTAACTTTTACTAATTGCTAAGTCCATTGCTAAATTTAACAACGCGATCATTACTTGGCCGATAGTTTTGGAACGAGAGAAAAAAGTGCAAAACCCCGCAATTTTTTCAAAATGCATAGATTTGCATGAAAATTTGGGATTAAGCTTAACTTACCTTCTTCTTCAAAATCTATATTGTGCCGATGGGCGCTCTTTATTTTTTAGGGGTGAAAGCTACCCTTTATTGCCTTGCTAAAACCTATAAAACTATACATTAAAGCTAAAGTTAAGAAAATTTGACATAAATAAGTTAAAAAAGTAGTATTTTGTTTATTTGAAACATTATTTAAAATATTTCAGCCCTTAAAAATCAACCCCTATCATATTTTAATTAAGAAAAAAATATTTACCTAAAAAATCATATATTTTTAGTGTTTTGCATGAAAATTTAGGATTAAGCTTAACTTACCCTTTTCTTTAAAATCTCCATTAGGCCGAAGGTCGCATTTTATTTTTTAGGGGTGAAAACTACCCCTTATTGCAAAAACCTATAAAACTTTCATATTAAAGCTTAAGTCACATAAAATTGAGCTTAAATAAGTTAAAAAATAAGTATTTAATTTTTTGAAACATTATTTATTGTATTTCCACCCTTGAAAATCAACCCTTATTATGATTTAATAAAACAAAATGTTTACCTTAGAAAAAATAACATATTGTCACAGAGTAGTAATTAAAAAATGGAATGCTTAAAAGTATTACTAATTTAATTTTGTAATTTTTTAATCCTTACAAATCTACCCCTTGCAATATTACAATGCAAAAAATAGTACAAAACCGCGGATTTTTAAAAAAATGCATCGAATCGCATAAAAAGTTGAAATTAAGTTCGACTCACCCTTAAAGTTGCATTACGCCGATGAGCGCTTTTTTATTTTTTTTAACCTGGAAATCTTACTTCACCTTTATATTAAAGCTTAACTCAAGTTAAACAAGAAACCTCTATTAGGGATTAATGGAAAAAAATATATCTTATGATGAAAATAGAAAAAAATACGTACAATTACATTAAAAATGTATTGAAATGAAAGAATATTTACAAAAAAAGGTATTTGAAATTTTTATAATTTTATTGATGGTCGTTGTGAAAAATTGTTTTTTTAAGCATAACTCCTTCAGTTTTTGTAATAAAAAGTTCTTTAAAAAACATTTTATTGGTTTTTTCAAGAGCTATAAGGTTCTATATATTAAAACTGTTTAAAACCCTTACTTTTTTAAAGGGGTGAGTTTAAAGGGGTAAGTTTAAAGGGCTGAAACAAGGTAGTGTTCGCCTATACACCCGCATTTTAAACGTTTATATCTCACTTAATTTTCCTCATATAGTAAATTAAAAAACCAAAATGTTTGTAATTTAAAAAGCTACAATTTGATACCTTAGTAATTTTTACGTATCACCCTTAGTTTTCGAGTTATTTTGCAGAAAAGGTAATTTTTTATTAAAATTCTAAAATTTGGTTTTCAATTGCAACTTCATTTTTTTAAATTAAGCTTTAAATCGGTTCAAAATTTCAGAATGTATTTATGTTACATAGATAAAGATAATTAAAAAAGGCTACGACTCATTTCAATTAGGGTGGTAATTAAGGGGGTTGTTTTCAAAGATTTTTGGACTAAAAAAATTTTGGTCTAACCTTATTTTAATCATAACTTACTCAATTTTTACGATACATACTTTAAAAAAAAGTTCTTTGCAAATGCTTTAAAAAAGTTATTAGTCTTCGTCGAAAAATACGTAGATTTTGCGTTATCCTTCTACAAAAAAAAAAACAATTTTATTCGTTTTTTTTTCAAAGCTACAACAGTTATTTACTGTTTTTTTAATAAAATGCATTTTCTCGAGTAATTTGCAAAAAACCGAGTAAAAACGTTGATTTTATCGACGAAAAACTCAGACTTTCGATAGCGAATAACTGGAAAAGTATACATCTTAAAAAAAAGCACAGAACATTTTTTGTTTAGAAATTATTTTTCTATCAATTCCTGTAGTCAAAATGTAAAAAAAAATCACCCCCGAGATGGTTTGCAACCACCTCCAAGGTAAAGGCACCCTTCGGCATGATATAGATTTTGATCCGTGGACTATTCCTTACCTACTCTCAAAATTTCAAGTCATTTTATGCATTTTGAAAAAATTGCTAGGCAAAATTGTGCGTTTCCTGTACTAATTTCAGAATTTCTAAACAGTCCGGTCATTTCGATTCATATTGTCGCTCTGAGCATTTCAAATCTTAACTCGTTCTGCATCTCACCCTGGCAGCAGACGGGTTCTGTAATTTTATCTTTCACGTAGAACCTACAAAGGCTATCGTCAGTGTTGTTCCGAGCACCACACAAATTTTGGTACTTAAACTTTAACAGCAAACCACTAGTATCTTCTTTTAAAAAGTGGTACATGGAACACAAAAAAAAACAAAATCTGTACAAAAGTTAGCCTTCCTATAGAACCTATAAAAAGTAGCTATTTTTCTTTTATAGTAAAAAAAATAATTGTAATTTAATTGCGATACTGTCATCAGGACTTTTGTAAAGAATCGAAAAACAAACAACTTGGAATAATGAGTTCTCAAGCTCCAGGTCTAATGGGCTTTTCTGACTCTAGAAAGTCAAGTCAGTGACTCTAGCAGTTCGTTTGCAGGAAATAAACATTTTATGGAGTAAATGAATGGCCTTAGTATAGACAAAAGTGTATAAACTGAAAGACTAAGAAAAAATATTGTTTGCATTTACTAGAGTTTAAAGCTAGAATTGCCGAATGTCTAATAAAAAGCACTACTACAGCTACAGGATCAGACAACGAAAATCAAGAAGTAAATTCGGCAGTACAAATAAGACCTATTGGCATGTCGGGAAATGTTTCTTTACCACGTTCAGAGGTTGCAAAACCTAAAGCTTTGCATTTACCCAAAGCAATGGATCTTAAGGAAGCGCAAAGATGTAGAAACCCTGGCGGCAACAAACGCTCTAAAATTAGATGCTTTTCAAGTTAATATTTTTTTATGTACCGTAAAAGAACATGTTTGTTTTATTGAGTTCCATAGTTAACTTTTTTTATAAGATTATATTGGATTTTTTTATTTGTACACAAATGTGTTGGGAGGGATTACAAAGCCTAGAATGAGTGCTATGTTAAAGTATGAACCAATATCCACAAATGTGTACAAATTTTCCTCGTAAGCTCTAGCAATAAATAAAAAAATACCATTAAAAAACATTTTAACAACAAAACCCAGATAGCGCTACTCACCTTGTTTTAGATTTACACTCGAATATGTGCTTTGGGTCTGACGAGGATATTATAATTTTATGGAATAGATGCCAAAAAAATAATTTTGCTAGTCCTATTAACATTTGGACTTGGACAGTAATTGTTAATATTCTTTTACTGATTAAAGATAAATATGAAAACACTTTTTAAGTTTAGTGTTGTGAGATTTGTACCAAAAGAATAATATAAAAAATTGGTGTTAAACTCTTTTTCATAAAATTATAATATAAATATTAATATGCTATACTCGTCGAAATGTAAAGGAGTTAAATTGCGATGCCGATGCTTAAATGTGCAAAAAAATGTGCTTCAGTCATTTGTCAAATTATAGTCAAACAGTTTCAGGCACGCAGAAAGTATATTTTAGTACATTTTTGATTACTTTTTTTCTTTTTTTTTTTAACTATTGTTTTGCTTTTAGTGGCACATCAGTTATCACCTTTAATTTATAGTAAAACGTTTGGAATTTCTGTATTCTAAAAGTATTTTTTACTAAAGGTGGACATTTTCGTGTACAGCTTTATTTGATGATCATCACCATCAATTGTATTAAAAATTACCTTGTAGAAAATATAACGCCAACAAAAATCTTTTAACAGTAAAACGACCATAAAAATGACATCCCTTTAGAATATATCCTGTCAGTTTCTGTAACTTAAACACTTAAACATTTTTTTGTATTTTTTAAATAATATGGATATGCCTTTTTTATAATTTTTATTTCCAAAAATTTAAGAGCGCATCCTTTATATGCATACATCCATTTAACCAATTTTTATATCATATTGGGTTCAAATTATAAATACATATCGCCGTTGAAAATACGTCAAGTGGTTCCTAAATTTTGATCAAATTCAGTTGGCAATGCATTATTGTTCCCTACACTACAACTTGCAGTTTCAACTATAATATTTTTGGATTTATTAAGAAAAAATGTTTGGCCTTTCTCAAAATTTTATTGTCATGTTTCGTTAAGCCATATCTGAAAATAGGATGAAAGAAATATATAACGAGGGTAACACAGACACACAATTAAAAATGGAAGCACTCTTTCATAATCATATAAAATCCAAAAATGCTGTACATTAAATAAGTAATCGATCTTGGAATAATGCCCAAAAGTACTTTGCATGATTTTTAATCTTTAACAGGGTATTTAATTTTGTATATTACAACACAGAAAAAAATTATAAAAGAAAATAAGCATTTTATAATTAAACATTTTACGAGGAGAATGTTACTGTTATACTTGGAATGAATGTAATAGTGAAGAAGGAAGTTGTTAACTTTTAATTACCCAACTTTAGTCAATTATGATGAAAAGAAATTTGGCTTTGTCGATTTGTTTGCAGATAAATGTAACGGACAATAAAGAAAAATAAGAACTCTATCGTTACAAGTGCTCTTTTATACATTGTGGGTCAATTAAAATAAGTCTTCGCTTTTTTGCACTTAATAATCGGTAAAATAAAGGCGATTCCGTCCCTAGTGCCTTTTCGTACGGGATAAAACAAGCCGGCGAAATATTGATACCTTTACAAATTTTGTTTTACTATAGACATGACGACTGATTTTGAAAAACTGTTTTATGATGTTCGGAAGTATCTGCTATTTAAAAAAATATATATTATATTTGCAAAAAATAAAGGTTTGGTAGGAAAACAATACGATTTCAATTTCAAGTTTTAAATTGCCGCCGAAACGCTGTCTTGTATCATGGCGTCGCTCGTGACGTCACGAATCAGCAAACAGTAAACAAAAAATTTCATTATTTTATATTTTATTAAAACAATTAATTCTAATAAAAATAAACTTGCAAGATTCAATGATTAAATAAAAAAACTTTACCATAAATGCATTTTATCCTTTACCCAAAAGCACAAAGCACTTTGGTATGTTAATAATATATACCCAATATGTAACACTAACGGCCGAGTGATGATCGCGTTGTTAAATTTAGTAATGGAATTAGCAATTATTAAAAGTTAACAACGGTTTAAAATGTTTAATAAAACGTCATTGTCAGTGTTATTCAATGATTTTAGTAGGCAACCTGTCAAAATCTGACATTTTGTTAAACATTCTAAACCGTTGTTAACTTTTAACAATTACTAAGTCCATTGCTAAATTTAACAACGCGATCATCACTCGGCCGTAAGTATTTCAACAATTTTATTTACGCTGAAAATACAATAGTTACCCTTTTTTAGTCCTCTAAATGGTTTTTTAACTTCCAGTAATATTTCTGTGTTAGTTTGCCATTTTTAACATAGTTATTATAGGTTTTTTGCTCCTCTATGCTATCATTTTTACAGATCCCATCTGGTGATCCTGCTAGCATAGGATAGTTTTTGTATAGCATGGGACCTATTTTTATTTTTTAAGTTTGATGCTAACAGTCTTTACCTTTAAATGCCTCTTATGTAAAGTTACTAAATTTAAAAAAAAACTCATATTTTTTTGCGGATTTATGTTTTAAAAAATATTTGTTCAGTTTATGACCGCTTCGATTCTGGTCCCAGCGTGCGTACACTGAAGAGATTGGCCATTAAGAACTCGCAGATTGACGAAAACAAAATAAGGAAAAAAAACCCGTTAACAATCAAAAAATATATTAACGTTTTGGTGACAAGCCTACCACGGTTTTCAGTATATAATTAAGGTAAATAATTTAATAAAACAAATAGTAATTAAAATCAAAAATATTTAAATTTTGATATAAAAGCTTTGTTTGAGAGATAATAGGTTTTTTGATTGATAAGGGGTTTTTGTTTTTCTTTGTTTTGCAGGTCCATAAGGGTCAATTGATTCTGTGTACGCACATGACCTACAACCAGGAACCAGGACCGAAGCAGTCCCAATTACCCAATAAATATTTTTTGGTTTTGTAAAAATATTTTGTTATTTTGACCCTGGAAAAATTCTGTTGACGTATACCTATGACTTTTGCAATATGTCAAAACCAGTGTTGTAAATGGAAATGCGTTTTAACCATCAAAATATTTTTTTTTATATACACTTCTCAAAACTCAAAGTGGATGGGTCACTTTTCTGTGTATTTCTGAAGCTCATTAAAATAAAATCTACCCAACCGATTCCTAAAAACATTTTTCAATAATCGCTTAAGGAATAGCAGCCCATTCTTCATTTAGAGCATTGCTCAACCCATCTAAATTATCTAGCTGCTGGCCCCGATTTCTCACTTTCCTTCCCAAATAATCCCAAATATGTTCAATCGGATTAAGGTCGGGCGAAAAAGCAGGACAATCAATCTCTCTATATTATTGTTTTCTAAATATTTATTAACAATATGTGCCCTATGAGGTTAAGCGTTATCATTTATGAATAAAAATCCTGCTCTAATATTTTCTCCTATAGGAACAACAATGGGTATAATAATTTCACGCAAGTAGCGTTCGGCTGTTACCATGCGGTTTTTAAGTAAAACAAGTTGTGATCTACCAGTACGGAATATTCCACCCCAGACTGTTACACATCCACCGCCAAAATTTACCCTGTGTTCCATGCAGTCCTCATTGTATCTTTCGCCCGACCTTCTCCACACCCTTGTACGTCCGTCGTTTAAATAATATATGAGTCCGAGCAAAAATTAGCCGATTGCGACGATGATCTCTTGTAAGTCGAGGATATTTTTTGGTGCGTCTTGCGCGTAACCCCGTTTTGTGAATTTGTCCCTTGGGTTTAAAGAAACATCAATTTTTGCACTTGCCGTACCATATTCTAGTTGGAAGCATTATTTTTCACATCAATATGATGAATCTGTCCACTGCTAGATTTGGTTGCTCGTTGAATTTCACCACCATTATGTGGGATACGCACATCCAGAGTTTTCAAATCGAGCCCATATGAACTTGCTACTGACTGGTTCTACCAAGTACCTAGCTACTGCTACCTAGACGTGCTTTAATCATCCAAGCCTGCCTATTTCATTCTGTCATTCGACATTTTTAAATGTTACTAGAAGACCTCTTACTTATATTGCAACACTTTAGCAAAGACATTTCAGCTATATCCTGATCAAAATCTCAACGAAAGAAGCATTTTAAAAATTCTTTAGAAAGATATCTTTAAAATTTAAAAAGCAAATGATAGCTATGTCCTCCCGCTATCCAAATAAAAATAATATTCGAATTGGTTACTTCTCATAAAAACCACACGTAGTCTGAAACTTGGGTAAAAAAACATTGGTCCACAATTAATCCTGTATTTATTTTTTTACCCACCTTGTATAATTGAAGTGATAGTTTTTAAGAATTAGAAAAATAAGGCTTCAAAACAAAAAAATGTTTTTAGGAATCGGTTGGGTAGATTTCATTTTAATGAGCTTTAAAAATACACAGAAAAGTGGCCCATCCACTTCGAGTTTTGAGAAGTGTATTTCTTATAATTTTTGCAGTACAATTTTTACACTAGAAAAATAATTTTTAAAAAAGTACGTATATTATTACAATTACGAATAATAAAATATCGATCTTGCACTCAAAAAAGAATATCTTATTGTAAACGCATTTGCCTCATTTTGGAGCATGTAAATTTCATATGTGGCAAAGAATATTTTCCCAAATGAATTTTAGAAACCAATTTCTTTATTTCCATGGACGTAATCCGAAAAAATGTTTTTGCTTTAAAGATATTCAAGCATTTTGGATAAAATAACGTACATGACATATTTTAAAAATAATCTTTTAATCAGAATCTTTCATACCATTATTTTAAAATAATATAATGCTCTTCCTATGAGAGACTTGTTTCTTGTTTTTAAAATGTGTTGATTTTCTATTAAAACCTTGATATTTTAATTGATAAAATTACTACATAATACAATCAAGTTTCTCCAATTTAAAAATTTGCATCATAAACTGAAGGAAATTGTTCTTCAGTGTAACATATTACAGGGCGTGTTTTAATACCTTATTTATTTATATCATGTAATTTAGGATCTCAGTTTTAAATCTATTTCTTTCTATTGTGATACTATTTAAATTTATTTGAAAAATATTTTTTATTTTGACACCTTCAATATTTTGTTTCTGAGCTGTATTGGTATACTGTGTGTTTGGGAAGAAAAGAAATATTTCAATGGGTTATTTTAGACGTCAAATTCGAGTTTAAAATATAAAAAAAAAACATATAAATGTCGAGATAAATGTGGGCCCAAAAAGTTTTGAGATACGGGAAAAAATTAGTTTATCAAACCTCTTGGCAAGTTTTAGTTAAACCTAACATTTAGAAAAATTTGTTTTTAATATAAATGAAAGATTTTTTTTTATTTAAACTTTCAACACAGTGGACAAAAATGCATTTTCTCCACTTTATAGAATTTTTTTCTAATTTCCACGTCCAAGATCCCTTATTAAAATATTTGCTTTTCTTCCAAAACCCCCTGTTTATTTAAACACCCAGACTAAAAACAAAATATAAAATGTTAATCAGAGAAATGCCATTTCGTATTTAAAAAAACAAAATTTTTTTCAGATCCAAAAAATTTGGGGCAAAATTCATAGTTACTTTTGTTCTGAACAACTAAAAACGTAGTAGGTACCTATAGAAAATAAAAAAATTGCTGAAAGTTATAACTTTTTTTATTTATTTTTTTTTTTAATATAAGAAAAAAAACAATACTTAAATTTCTAATAAAAAAGCCCTTACCCCTAATCTTTGAAAACTTAACACAGAAACATTCCTTAGTTTTAAAAAAAAATTCCCAATAAGGGCAAACAGTCTTTTATGGAAAAAGAATATGGGGGTTGTAGAAGGTTGCTTAAACTTGGTTCAACTTGAACTTAACTGGTGGTTGACTTTTCCCCTTTTTAAAATGAGTATTCCATAATTACCTAAAAAGAAAAGAAAACAGACTGTATGTCCCGACAAAAAATTTAATAATTTTATCACTTTTAAAATTTGTTTTTTTTAAAATCGGCCAGAGTAGGTTTTAAAAAAATGGGAAAAACTTATGCCTGGCCAACTAAAATTTTCCCCTAACCAATTTCTGTCAAAAAGATTTCCCATTGATCCCCGGGAATTATATCGGGGGTTTTGTAAAGTTTTTTTCGCTTAGTAATAGGGCTAGCTTTTTTAAAGAACACCCTGTAAAAAAATATTATAAAAATGAAAAAAATCTTCTATATTTAACATAATTTTTCTAAAATTTTTTTAAAAGTCCAATTTCTGCCCAATATCTCTTAAAAACCCCTCATTGAATATTAATTATTGGTGCTAATCTAATTTATCTAATAACGTCGGCGTCTTTGGGGTTTCATGTCAATAGATAGGCATCTATGGGCCCTTTTCATCAAAATTTTTTTTTTTGTGCGCATGCGCAATCCGCCTTTTTTTCGTTGTTTTTGTAAACAAGCAAAAGGACCTGTAAAAATAATTTAAAAATAAAAAAAAAAAAAGAAAGTATAGTTATTGAAGGAAAGAAATACAAAAATAAAAAAAAAAGGCCTTAATTGAAATAGGTTTTTAATCGATTTTTTTTAATGATATCATCAAAAGGAACAAAAGCGGTGTTGAGGAGTATGTAAAGTGATACCCCTATAAATCATTTAAATACAATACAATTTAATCAATATAACAATTGTATATATGTGATAGGCCTAATCAGAATAAAATTATAGATACTTTTGTATAGTAAAAAGTAATATGCCTAACCTTAATGCTCACTTCTTTTTCCTTTTTAAAGACGTCCATGACATTTAAGTCCCTTTTTTAATTGCGTATAATTATGGGTTCAACTAAATTTTAAAAATCAGTGAAGCCCATCCGTTTTTTTTCCAGTAAATGATTTAATTGGGAGATAACCTTTCCCCGCCATTGTGATTAAGGGATCAAAACAGTACGAAACTTTTAATTGGGATTTCAACATGGCGCCCGGGCATGCGCTTGCCCAATGATAAAAAGGCCTTTGTTTTGGGGGGACAGTAAAAAAATTATTCAAACGTTTTGGTAGATATTTATAAATTTTTGGGGAGTTAGAAGTTGTTTTAGTTTTATTTAACTAAAAAAGGGGAAGTCCCAAAGCAAGGGGTATAAATAATTTTTTAAATAATGAAAAATCTTCCAGCATAAAATTTCCCCGATTTAGTTTTTTAAAATTTTCACACACTAGGTCGTATCAATAAACAGTAAACAACCACAGCTAACCCTAGACGTGAAAGGGAAAAAATCACGGACATCCCCCAGCGGCTTACTATGTCATTTTTTTTCTATTTCCATATACTAGTACAGATGTTGTTGCATTTTTCTGTATTGAATGGTATATTACCAAAATCAAGTTTTTGGAATGAGATCTTAAAATTTTTAAAATGAGATAAAGGCGGTTTTAACTGAAAGAATCCGTTGCTAAAATAGTAAATTTATATTACAAAAAAGTGTTTATATATTCTAAATTTTAAAAATTGGAAAAATTATTTTCATATCTTATTATTTTAATTTCAAGATAGCTTTGAATTTAAATTGTGACTATATGATTTTAATTTTAGGCCCTTTTTTTTTCCAATGAAATAAAATTTTACTTTGAAATAAATGGTATTAAAATGAATAAATCGATAAAGGTGAAATTTATGTTTGTTTAAGACTTTTAAAATCCTTAGAAATTAACATGTTTTTAATTTAATAGCACAGGGTTTTAAACAAAATATTTTTTTAAACCATCTATGTTCTTATTTTTGAAAAATCTTTTTTTTTTGTGTGGTCATCTAACGATTATTGCTTGCTTTAGAAAATTTAATTGCACTACCAAGACAGCATTGATGCTGAATACAATATTCAAGGTGTGGATGATATCGATAAAAATATGTCTCTTAATCAAATTGCACAACTTGTGTCTCGTGGTCGTGTGTTATTACTTTTTTAGAAAATTCACTGTTTTCTTTGTGTTTTTATACTTACATTTTTTATATTAAAGGTTTTTGCATTTTACTCTCACTCATGTATAAATAACCCCATTTAAAATGTCAAAAATCGAAACTTGCTATCGGATAAAAGGGAAAGAGTTACTGGCTAAAAAAATCGGTTTGTTAATGGTTCTATCAATCGTGTCGTCCATTAGTAGCGACTGTATTTTATAATATTAATTATTATTACGATGCTTTTACCTTTGTTTCATTCGCGCAATTGTCTTACTAAATAACATTTATACTTAGAAGCTCATTGATATTACCTATGATAAACTTTCATTAAATGTTTAGTTTTTTGAGTTTTGTAGTTTTTATTTCTATCTTTCCAATATTTCCAATATTTTCATATATTTCTAAAGTTTCCTGATATATTTCCGAAAATATTTCCAAATATATATTTCAGGAAATTTTCCATCACTAGTCAGATCTAAGTTATTGACCTAATTAAGGCTCGAGAAATGATTAGTAAAATTTTTCATTTATAATCATAATTAAAATTTAAAAAATCATTTAATATAGGTTTGCAAAAAATTTAAAGTAAGTCAAAATAATGATTTTAAAAATATTTTTAATAGTTTCTAACTTGGTTTAAGCTTGGTTTAAATTAGTTCTATAAATAGTTTTTAAAATAAACATCTTTACGCAATTCTAATCCATAAACGGTTTATTTACTATTTTCTTTGCTATAAAGATGTGTTTTTATCCTTCCATTTATTCCTCTAAAGTCTAGGCAATTTTAAAAATCTTTATCCCTTTTAAGCTCCCCGAGAAGCTGTTCTTTATAATTTCGATCGATTCTACCGTAAATCCGGCGGATGCTGCGCGTAACAACATCCTCCTTTTTCTCCCTCGCCGCCCCTTTGCCGTTCTCCAAAACCAAAATGCCCGACGCGTCGTTCGCCGCGTTCGCAACCGAGTAATAACGAAAATGTAATCACAAAAACAAATAGAAAATCACAAATGTCTTCCAATATTTTCTAAGTATTTACTCTTGGTGATATTAAGTCTTCCTTTAGGTCTAAGTCAATAATATAGTTCGTAAGTCGGGTTTTATAAGTGTTTATTTTGCCAAGGTCGTGATAATAATCCTTAGCTTCCCTTAGTCGTTAAGAAATATTCGTGAAAAGTGTAGAAATGGAAAAAATGTTTTATCAAAACCAGCCAAGAAACAGATTGGCTCTTGAAGGTCGTTTGGCAATGGAATACGCAGTGAATAAAAATATTCCTCATCACCAACGGTTTCCTACCGATGAAAGGGTAATATTTGAAAGGTTGTGGAGAGGAGCACTATGTCAGGCTTTGGGACCTAAAGCTCCTTTGATTTCTAGACGACCACGACAGTGTTGTTGTCATTGTCAATGTGGCAACAATAGTGAAATAATAGGTCATCACGTGGCGCCCGCAAGAAAAGCCCTCAAATCGATAGTTAGGTAAATTGTATTATTATTGTTGTTATTTATTTCATTTAGAACATCTTGTTTTATATATGTGCAAGGTTTATTAATTGTTTTATAAATGACAAACTTAAACAAATAAAAAAAGGAATATATAAATATTGTTGTAGTGGTGACCATACATTTTAAGATATTTTTCAAATATTTTAATCAATTTTAGAAAATGACTTATTTATCGACTATACTTTTATTTTTTTTTAAACTGCTCATTATTCTAATTCAGTTAAACTTTTCCATTACAAATACATCTTTGAAAAAAGAAATATCCAACTCATCTACTTTTATTTTTTAGTAAAAATATAGTCTTCCTTAGTGATTCTCTATCCATTAACTTGAAATCTGAAAAATAATTTGGAGAATCAGAGCTCAAACGGTCCATATCAGCGTGTGATTGATATATTTAATTAATTATATTATCTATGCTATGAATATAAAATGTAATTAATTTGTCAGGCAATAAATTTTTGTCACTTACTACTTCATCAGTATCAAACTGAAATTACTTTATATAACTTTTATTTTTATTTTTAGGTAAATTACTTTTTAAGGTATACCACAGAAAAAAAATATAGTGAGATATGGTACATTCTTGTACATCACTTTTAAAAAGCTCTAAATATCGATTTTGTTTAATTTTAAATTAATACAGACAAGTCCTAAAAATATGTCGTTTAATAACTTGCGCTTTTTTCGACCCTGATCACCAAATTAGTAAGAGTTATCACAAAATCACATTCCTTGGAGTTTTGACAAATAACATTTTAGCAATAGTATTTTAAAAATTTGGGAGAAAGGTTAACATTGGAAAATATACAATTTTTCTTATGATAATCCTAACTCTAAAAGTCATATAAACTTTTAGTTAAATTAGTTTTATAGGAAAACAAAAGTAAACCTTTAAATTATCTAGTTGCTAGTCGTTGCTAGCTACGAAAGTTAAATTTCCGCGCCTTGAACGATTAAGATTTCTTTTAAAAAAGCTGATGCAACCAAAATTTTTTGTTATCACGAAAATAGGAGTTTTATGGAAAGGGCTAATTTACATAGAAATTAGAATAAAATATTTATTTACGAAATTCAAAGTACAGTTTAAACATCCAGAAAAATGAGTGGTTGGCGTAAAACTTGAATAGTATCCAGACTGTGAATCAAACGATTTTCTTGCTTAACGTTCGTAACCTGCTTGTTTTCTGTAATGCTGGTTACCACATTGACAGATGTTACATTTGAAGAAACCTTATTGGCATACGAAACGCTTTTAAAATCTTTTTTGAGACTTCATCAGACCTGAAAAGCTTAAAATTACTTATTACGTTTGTTGTTTATTGAGTCTCATAGAACTTTAAAGCAAATAAACAAGTTATCTGCTTCCTTTCTACGCCTGGTCTCCTTAGTCTTCATCATAAACTAGAGCTGTATTTGGTTGGTGTACTGTGGTCTTCATTTGTGTGTCGAGTTGAGCACAGCATACGTTTCAGATGTAATTTTAATGCAATACCTAAACATTAAAAGTGACGATAAATACCAAATTTTTCCTAGGTAACCACACCATACCGGTATCATACTGGTATCACAGCATAATTAATAAAAAGTAGTACCCTTTCATGAATTGACGGGAAAGTACGGTCATTTTTCTTGCGGAAGCTCAGCCAACCTTTTGCTAAGATATAATTTGTCTGCTTTATTTGAATTGTAATCGCTTCTTTCGTGTTTTGTGCTTAAAAATATCAGGAAGAAATTTGCTTAAAGTCGAAGCCGCAGTCCATTACGAAGACGATCGGTAGCTAAAAACAAGATTAGCCGATATGCCAAAACAAATTTATAAATTAAATGTCGCTGCGTCCCGATGTGTGGATTCTGTTAATTTACAGACCTTTCTCATGAGGTTGCGTTATCGGTATAATATGATTTGATGGGTTTACGCCTTAACATTCTCTACATGGTGTTGATGTTTCTTACTTTTTAAGTAAGTGTGAAAAATAAATAAATTTCTAGTTGTTTTCGGAGACAACTTAAAAATGTTAACAATATAGGTTGCTTTTGGTAACAACCTTAGCTTGTTTAAATTACAGTTTGTTTTTGGTAACAAACTTATAATATAGTTGTTTTGGGTGACAACTTAAAAGTCGTTTATAATATAGGTTGTTAACAACCTTACCATATAATAAAAAACCTAAAGTTGTTAGTAAACAAACAGTTGTTCTTGGTAACAACTTAAAAGTTGTTTATAAGTTGATTTTGGTAATAACCTAGCTTATTTAAAATACTGGTTTTAGTTGGAAACAACCCTACCATATAGTTGTTTTGGGTGACAAGTTAAAATTTGTTTATAATATAGATTGTTTTTGGAAACAACCTTAGCTTGTTTGAAATACTAGTTGTTCTTGGTAACTACCTTAACGAATAGTTGTTTTTGGTGACAACTTAAAAAATGTTTGGCATATAAGTTGTTTTTGGTAACAACCTTGGATTGATTGAATTTTTTTTTGATTTTGGTAGCAATCTTAACTTGTTTGTAATAATGGTTGTTTTTGGTAAAAACCTCAGCATGTTTAAAGTACTGTTTGTTCGGATAATAACCAAAATATATATATTTTTTTGGTGACAATTTAAACATTGTTTAGCATATAAGTTGTTTTTGGTAACAATCTTAGTTTGTTTAAAATTCTTGTTGATTTTGATAGCAACGTTAACTTGTTTGTTATATATGTAGGTTGTTTTGGGTAACAACCTCAGCGTGTTTAAACTACTGTTTGTTTTTGATAACAACGTAGGTATATACTTTTTTATTTTTGGTGACAACTGAAACATTGTTTAGCATATAAGTTGTTTTTGGTAACAACCTCAGTTTGTTTAAAATTCTGGTTGATTTTGGTAGCAATCCTAACTTGTTTGTTATATATGTTGTTTTTGATAGCGACCCTAAGCTGTTTGTTTACTAACAACTTTAGGTTTTTAATTTTTTTTGTTTGTTGTAGTAACCCAAATATATAGTTGTTTTTGGTGACAACTTAATAATGTTTTACATATAGGTTGTTTTTAATAACAACCTTAGTTTATGTAAATGCTAGAGGAAAAATTATACTGGCTAATTTTTAAAGCAGAAGCCGTAAATATATCTATTAAAGAGAAACAGGTCCGTAAACTATCCACAGAACATGCATAGATTTAATGAAGACGTTGAGATCCATAAAATAACTACAGTATTATAATTTTGCTTATGAGGGTTGAGGTCCTTTTCCGCACTGTAAAAAACTAAAAATGAAATATTGTCAGCCAAGTAATTTTGATGACCTACACATATTATACTATTAACTTACAGCCACCACAAAAAAATACATTAAATATGCTTTTCCTGCAAATTTTATTAAAAATTTTAAAAACTGCACAACCCAAGACAAAAATAAAATCAATCAATGTATTATTTTATAAATCCTCCTTTATAGGTTAGTTGAATTAATCGCGAAATCATTGATCCCAATTTTATTTAGGGTAAAAGAATCTGGTTTAGCTCGGATATCTACAACACTAGCGTCGGTCAAAAGTTTACTGTGGCATAATTTTAGAAATCAGAAAGAACTTTTTCTATGTGTTTTTAATTTTTTAAACATTTTTTTTTAATGACGCTCAGGAAAATGCAGTTATATCTTTGATATGACCATAAAGGTCATGTAAAGAAGATAATATTTAATTTGGGCACCAGGAATCTTGTTCAGTTTAATGCTTCAAAGACATAATGATCGCCGTTGCGAAAAAAGTCTACCCATTCTCATTGCCTATTTATGGACAGCCAAATCCTGCCAAATAATATTTTTTTTTACTTTCGAGGGTGATCTTTAATGGCATAAACACAATGTAACCATAACCACAGCGGCGTCCAAAAAGCTGGTCTTTCTCGTTTCAGCCATAAAATATTTCTTCACTTCTAACCTGTATATTCTGTATGTATTCCAAATCAGACTACTTAAAATACTGTTCCCATGTTTGGGTTATGGCTTCTTCTACAACATTTAACATCCTTAATTCAATTTAAAGTATAGTAGTTTGCTTTATTAATGGCGTTACTTATCCACCGACGAAGCTGAGTGTATTTTTTCCCTTGCATTTTCCCGTAGGAGACACCAGTCTCACTCTCATGCATCCCTTTACAGTCCATTTAAAGGAGCCCCAAACTTCCTAACTGTTTTACTTCTTTCCTAGAGTATCTAGGTTGTGAAACCTGCCGTCCGCATTTTTATTTTCTTTCCCTTCCAATCTTAAAATCTTTAAGTTCTTGGTTAATAAATTGCCACTTAGTCACCCGCCGTATATTAGTACTTAGGCTCTAAGGCTACGGAGACTCTCTAATATTTAAAAAATCTCAATTTAAAGTAGAATAAACAATAAATTCAAAGTAGAATGAATAGCAAATATTCTATTATACTATAAAAGGTACAGGGTCTTTGATTATATTTACGTGGCTTCTGAGGCCTTTATTTTTGAAGACAGAAAAAAATGTTTTATATAAAAATTGTAGGATTTTTTCCAGATTATCTTTTGAAATTATCATTAAAAAAATATCGCAATAAAAAAATGGAAAAATATAGGCAACTTCAACTTTTTTAAATGAAACACCCTGAATATTATGCGCTACAACGAAACATCTTTTTTTCTAATTTCAAATATATATACATTGATGATGTTTGGATAAACCATTTTTGAGATGTTCTAGGTTAAATTATTAAATAAATTACAAAAAAAAGTTGATATTAGTATCAAGAGAACCATGGAAACAATAAAAATGTTATGTTGCTAAATTTGGTGAGGGTTTTCTCTGGAATAATAATGTTTATTTTTGTGATTAAACATTTCTGCTAAAGTAAGGAAAGACTTGTCGATGAATAGAATTTTATTTAAAAACTTTGGATCCTGCTGCATAAACCTAGCTATTTCCAATGCAGGAAACACTTGTCGATGAATAGAATTTTATTTAAAAACTTTGGATCCTGCTGCATAAACCTAGCTATTTGCAATGCATACTTAGGTCGGTCCTGCATGTTTTGTTAAGGAAGATTCTGAACGGACATAAATTTATAAGGATAAAATTTCTAAAATTTTAAGGTTAAATTAATTTTATAATCTGTTTTATTAAGTACAGATGCCGCATCCGAGATTGACATTTCAGGATTTTCCAAAATTATTAAAATTAGTTAGTGCTAGTCCAATAGAAAAAGTATAATAATTATCCCGAAAAAACGATGATATCCAAAACATTGTTTTCATTTCGTGCTGCAGTCCTTTTCTTCATTTTATAGCTTTTTCGTTCAATAAACTTTCTAACTATGTATTTAATAGTATCTATAGATGGTACCCGTTGTTAGGAATATAATAAGTAATATTCTCTTTGCACTGTCACATTATTATTGTTACCATAAAAATCACGCATAATAGCGATTTTTTGTTCTTCTGAATAGCCCATCGACAAAAAAGCAATACATACTATATACTTTCAATAGTTAAAATGATAAATTTCAACTTTTTACAATACCAATGCGTCAAATTTATTAAAACAATTTTTTTGTTTTCATAGCATTCTTGATACTAATATGTTTTTTTTTCAATTTATTTATATTTTAAGCTAAAATATCTCAAAAATGGTTTATCCAAATATCATCAATGTATATATATTTGAAATCAGAAAAAAAAGTTCTTTTTAAAAAAGTTGCCTATATTTTTCCATTTTTTTATTGCGATATTTTTTCACTGATAATTTAAAAAGATAATATGGAAAAAAAACCTACAATTTTAATATAAAACATTTTTTTCTGTCTTCAAAAATAAAGGCTCCAGAAGCCACGTAAATATTAACAAAGACCCTGTACACCTCTGTGAACCAAAAATTTTCCCCACAATCTGAAATCAGTCTCAAAGTAGTAAAAGCAAAAATAAAACTGTAATTTAAAAGCAACTACCTATCTATAAAGATAACTTTTGATAAAAGGAAATAGACCGACGCTTTAGGCTAAAGTTAATCCTAAAATCGGATTAGGTTTCCATTTGGAAGCGGAAGTTGCTCCAAGAGCCGTATCGTCGAGCGATAGGAAATAGTATATTGAACGTTTTTAATACAAAATAAAATACATTAATTTTTTAAGTAAGTAGTTCTTAGGACATAGATTATAAAAATTATAGTTCCTGTTAGAGATAATCGAAAAGTTTAAAGCATGTTACTGTTTTTGCATTTTCGTTGTTTTTTTAATTATTTTAAGAGGGTATTCTAGTCTAAAAGCCCGAATTTCGGGCGTTTTTTGACGGTCGATAAAATAAAAAGTAATATTTTGTTTTGGCCATTTATTTTTTTATCATTTGAATGATATACCGTTTTTGTATTTCTTTTATTTTAATATAATCTTTTTGGTTATTTAGGCTACAGTTTACCCCATAAAAATGTAAGGTTATCCTCAACTATTGGATAACAAATATAGGCATATAATAAAATAATAATTTTTATTAGGGGCCATCCATAAATTACGTTACAGTTTAAGTGGGGGAGGGGTGTAGAGTGTAGAGGATTGTGACATTGTGTGACAAGGAGTATGGGGAAGGGTCATCATCTTTGTAACATCACATGTAAAAATCTAAATTATTAAAACTTAGGAATTCTACTAACTCCTTCTATATGCTTAATAACTATTCTTTAACTAGTTTTTTATTTTCTTAATTATTTAATAATATTTTAAGAATCCACAAAAACAATTTAAAAATATTTCAGAAAGTTACACGCTGTTGAAGTAGAGGGGGAAAAAGAGCGTGTACATCTTGTCACGATTCCCTTTCTTCTGGTCATCGAAAAAATAAAAAAAAAATGGTAGATTCTTTATCAGTACAAATGTCATTATGGCAGGAACCAGAAAAAATGAAAAGAAAAGTTTTTTAAAAAATAGAAAAAATTAAAAATGTTGATTTTTTCTTGGTTCTTGTCATAGAGGGATATATGTATAAAAAAATCGGGCCAACTTAAATATTTAACGAATTTCTTTCCGAAAGACGAGCACCTCTTGCTTCTTTTGGATCACTTGAAGCTGGAAATTCAGAACTTTTGATTCTAGCTTCATTGCGCCGAACAACTTTAGCTATAACTTTTAAAATAATTTGAATTAATATTTTGGTCCTTTTATTCTCTAAGTCCGAAAATTTTAGACCAAACAAGAAATAAGAGGAATACCTAAGACACCACTAGAAACACATTAACACAAAAAAATATATAAAGTTTTGGCGCGCTTTAAATTTCTCTTATCGCCTGAGTAATTTTACATATGACAATGGGCGGAAAAGTTTGTAAAAATAAGATTAGTACAGTTTTTAATACATAACACATAAAGTATCTACATACTTCCACCTGTTACAACAAATGCTAAAAATATTCATTTTGGCTTGTTTACACATTCATGTAAACTGTAATGTTTAGGCTTGCAAATATTCGAAAAATCCCCTAAATAAGTATCATACGCGTTAAGTCATACTTTGGACACCTTTTAAGATAAACAAAACTAAATAAACAAAAAGACTTTAAATACATTTCTAACTAATTCAACTGAATAAATTACACCGAAACATGAAATAACAGAAACATTTAAAACGAAAATTAACTGTTACAAATTAAAGTATGGAAAATAAGATTTATTTCATTTAATAAATAAAAGATTAAGTACATGCTTTCACCTATTATATCAAATGCTAGAAATTATTGATTCTGGCTTGTCTACGCATTCATGTAAACAGTAATGTTTAGGCTACTTTGCAACTATTCAAATCCCTTAATCCCTCAAAAGCCATACTTTGGACACCTTTTAATACAAACAAACTAAATAAACTTAAAAGACATTTAATACAATCATCACTAATTCAAGTGAATAAAGTACTTCAAAACAAGAAATAACAGAAACATTTGGAGCGAAAATTAACTGCTTAAATGCTGGTCAGTTACTAAAATCGCATCGGTAGAGCGACGCGGGTACCATAGGTTTTTTTGATTTCAAATTCACATGGCTTACCTGCTACAATCACCCTACACCTAGGGTATGTAGCCTTTGTAATAAATGATTTTTTCTTGTTTCGTACATTTCCGTTTCGTACACCTCTAGAATTTTCCCCAAATATTCTTATTTCGTACAAATAATTAATTATTCAGTTTTCGACATCGTATTTCGTATACCAAAAACTGAGGTAGGTTACTGTCTCTGGTGGTTCATAAAATTAGGTAAAATGAATTAAAACTACTTTTATAACTAAATATCAAAATGTTTATTGCTCACCTATAAGATGCAGAAATATTTTTTTTTATTTGGATAATAGTGATATTAAAATAATCTATATGTTCTAACTATCTACCTAAACGGAAAAGTTTACTGTTCTTACTTTTAGTGATTTATCACGTCTAAAATATAATTGGGGAAAATAAAAAACCGCTTTGACTAACCAGATATAACCATGACCCACCAAGATAAGAAACCAGAATATTTCAGGTAAAGTTATTTTTGTTGATATCAGCTAAATTATTTATAATTTTTATAATAAAACAGCTAATTTAAGTAATATGTGCAAAAGTATGTTTTTATTAAGACGTCTTAGTATATTTATAGGATAGGTCATTCTATCGACCACCTGCACCATAGCTCGGCTATTACAATATAAGGGCAAAACAGATAGATAAAGAAGTGGGGTTATTCACAGGGTACACGTGGTACAACTTACGTCACGCACAGTCACCTAACGATAAATGGTTAAATATAAAAATATAATTTCTTTTTATTTTATTGCCCTAGCAACATACGACAATAAATGGTGTCACAGATGGTTCTGTGTTGCCAAACGTATCAGCACGATTTTTTGTCACGTAAAATTGAACTGTTAGTGGTAAAAAATAAGGAATTATTTTTTTAAATGACAAAAAATAGAAACTTAATATTATAATGGGTGATCAAACGGTTAGCGGGTATGTTGGTTGTCGCTATCGGACATTTATCGCATTAGCCATAAAAATATTTTTTAATAGATGTCATTTATAGACCTTGGCAATTGCAATAATGGAGTTTTTTTTAACTGCACAACGTGTAAAAGCTATTTAATTTGACTACGAAAACGATTGTTCGGTTAAAAAGGCATTTCGTAAAATTTAAGATTACTTCGATCAAAATAATCGTCCTAGTGAATCGGAAATCCGACTGGTGCGACCATTTGAAGAGACTGGATCGGTGGATCGGTGAATGGTCGTAAAAAGTAACAGCATACTCGTCCAACTCGTTCAGATTAAAATATTGCTGCTGTAAGTGAAAATGTGCTTGAACAACTAAGCACGTCAATCCGTCGTCGAGCACAACATTTGAACTTGACCTATGGCACTATGCAACGGATTTTAACGAGGGATCTTAATTTGTACGCTTACAAAATCCAATTAACTCAGCAACCGTTGGACCATTTACAACGCCGCAGATTCGCATTGTCCCTTTGTTGCGCTCGAAATTCGATACTCGCATCATTTCCAGAAACTCTGATGTAAATTGTCCTCAAAATCCTGTAATCTTACACCTTTGGATAACTTTCTTTGGGGTTATCTGAAAAACAAAGTGTATATTAATAACACAAAAACACTTCAACAATTGAAAAACAACATTCGTGCTATCGCAGATGCCATTGATTCAATTTTATTGCAAAAACTAATCCAAAATTTTGACCTTCGGGCAATTTCCTGTCAACGAAGCCGTGGAGGTCATATAAATGATCTTATTTTTCATGTACAATAATTGCTATATATCAAACTTTTGACTAAATAAAATTTTTCTGGTTTTTCTTTTATTATTTTTTATCAAATGGTATAAGTAACTTTGTTTAGACTTTTAAATGGTTTTTTATTAAAATTCCATTTTTTACATGTAGCCAAAATTGACTGTTTTTTTGAGGTCTGTATTTTTTTTGAAATTTCGATTAATTCTTTTAGAAAAACTAGGAAATTTTACCTACTCAGAACATTTATTTGGGTGGTTATTTATTTAAAATTAATAATTAATGTTAGGTTCAAACCCTTAATTGACACATGCACAAAAAATTAATGTTCTGTATCGGACTTTGATTTTCGCGACAATATTTTTTACGTTAAAGTAACAAGCAAATATTTTATCATATTCGGTAAATTCTAAAAATAATTTCAGAATATTTACGTACGAATTTATTTAAAAATTAAAATGTAATATTTAAACTTAAAATAAATAAACTTTATTAAGGTAAACAACATTTTAAAAGACGGCTTTTTAGATGATTTATATAACCTTTTGTAAATGCATATTTTTTTGAGCTTAATAAAAACCAAATTATAGTTTTTTTGGGAAACCAATCTAAAAAAAAAAATTTTTTGTTTTATTCTTAAAAATTTTTAAAATGAATTTTCCTTTCTTATGTAAACTATTAAAAGCGATTGGGAAAATTAAATAATTAATTTTAAAAAAATACTAATTTCCAACATAGTAATACCAAAACCTTTTTGGACTGAAATTTTTTCTCAAAATTACCTTTTCGTTTATATCTCCTTTATTATTTATCTTATTAAAAATGTTTAAGTAACTTTTTATAGACAATTTTAAAAGCTTTTTTTTTTTGTTTAATGACATTTTTTACAGTCGTAGTCCAAACATTCCGTGTCGGTTTTTTGGGGTTCTCTCGACTTTTTGCAGTTTGACCCCCAATTTTGACTTTAGATTCGTGTTTAGCGAAACAAATACGCCAGAAATTCTTAGTCCGACATCCAGCACACACCACTTTAGTTTGTTGTCAGAACCCATTGTTGAAACATTGCTAAAAAGTTAATTACAATGTTCCAGTAAAGGATTTTCTTCTGACTTTCGTGACACAAAAAAAATAATTTAACTTTTTTACGTTAAAATTTTAACAAGCATAATATAATTTATCATATTTCGGTAAATTCTTGAAAAATATATTTTTCGGCTGTAATCATTTACGTCTACGAATTTAATATTCAAAAAGTCACAATGCAAAATGTAAGGGTATTTATCATGCTTAAAATAAATGATTACTTTTTGATTTAAAGCGGTTTGAAACAAACAAATTATAGTTTTGTTGTGTATTTGCATATAAAAAGGACATTTCTTAAACCATGACATTTTCCTATTGCTTATGTAAACTACTTAATGAGACGGGAAATTAAAGCTACCGTAATGCTTCTTTGAAAATACTACATTTGTCAACATTAGTGTACATCCGCAGCCCAAACGACCGTTTGAATAGGTCTGTCTCAGTGAGCTGTTGGCAGTGTCAGATCAGTGTTGGCAAATATCCATATCGGGAAAACAGTTGTAAATAAAAGCGTTCATATTATATGTCTTTGGTATGGAACATATTTTGCGAGGAATAAAAATTTTATGAGCAAACGTTGGGTACCGGAGTATCATAGAGAAAAAACGAATACAAAACTTCCTTAAAAATCGCCTTGGAAAAATAGTCCGCTTAAAGAAAAGGAAAAGCTAAGGATAAGTAGAAAAAATTCTACCATATTTAAAGATAAAAAATTGGCTACCATAAAGGTCTCTGTCCAAAACAAATATTAATGTTAATCTTATTAAAACAGGTTATTTTAAACAGGTAATGTATGGAAGTTTAAAACTAAGTTTTCTCCTCTTTTTTGTTTGTAAAGTCAGATTTTTTTGTTAATATGAGCAGTTTAAGGATGAGTTTATAAATCAAAATTTAATTTTAGTAGTAGGATTAGTTTAAGTCGCAAGAGTTAAGACAGACATCATCGCACGAATGTGTCTATATTACACGAAATATTTTGTCTTATTTTTCCCGCTATAATAACTTCGGTCTCCTTCCACATAAGAATATAAAATTTGATATGTAAATTCACAAGTATTCTAATTACTTGTAAAATTGAGAAAGTTATGTTAAGTGATCTCTAAAGCCGGGTATTCACTTAGCGAACGTATACGACTGCACGGCAATGAACGTATACGTTCGGTTAGTGTCGACGTGAATAATTTTAACGCATGCATTCGGTTGCGGAAAGGTTCGCTTGCTTGTCGGTACATCAAAGGAAATTCGCTGCACTCCGTTTTGGAATGTGTACGTATATGAATGAAATACGAATGAAAATTATTTGTCGGAAAGAAGGCAAACAACGCTCCACGTATACGTCTGTTAAATGTGGACATCAGAGCGCATGTCATACAAAATGTTTGCACATTTACGGTGTATGTTTTCGCTGCCGTGTGGCTTTAAACATTCGCTAAGTGAATACGCGGCTTAAGATAATCGATTTTAAAAATCGCCGATTTTACTACTGGCTGTCTGACTGACTCATTGCCTCATCAAAATTATGGGTTACTTCCCGAGGGAGTAGAAACTCTAATTTTGGTATGTAAGTAAGTTTTAAAACACAAGTGAAGGAAAATTCTGAAAACTGCACATGTTTATTTGAAAAGCCCCGAAATAGGGCAGTAATATCGTATTTTTAGGGGATTTTTTAGAATTTTGCAATCTAATTAAACCTGACTTTCTGAGGTCATAATTGTCTCAGTCCTGGATTTGTCAATATGCCATATAGGCTGCGGCCTAGGGGCGGCAGATTCTAGAGGAAGCTCACTTAATTTCAGAGGATAAAAGTCAAACAAGTTGCCGGTCGTCTCATGGTTTTTTATACTAATACGTTAAATTCTCATAGAAACTCATTCGTATCGAAAATTATCAATCTTAGTATTTTTACTGTTTGTACCTATCAAATTAGAAAAACTTAAAACTGCATTAATGGTCGAATGTTGAAATGCTATTTTGAAAAGATTAAATAAAGTGAGTATTCAGATTCATAGCTCACCTGTAGATGTATTGACGGTATCTGATCCGGATCTCTAGTAGAGTTTACAATGGCAGACGAGAAAACTTTGACTATTTGAAAAAAAAAGCAATTGAGATGAGCGCACTTAAGCAATATCAAGGTGAAATAAAGAGGCAACCTAAGAGAAAAAAAATTACGGATGAAAATCGAATGAACAACCTGAAATACCCTCCGGCTCCAGAGATTTTTTCAGAGTGAACACCTTTTTGGTCATCCTTGATAGACTGAGGACTGAAATACAAAGAAGGCATAATTCTTACTTAAACTTTAAAGAAAAATTTACATTTTTAACAAAAATGACTGAATTTTAAACACAAGTAGTTACGGAAAAAGACCAGTCACTGGTGAAATATTATACCAATAATTTAGAGGTAGATTTGGTTCAAAAATATGTGCATTTTCACAGTCACATTTCCTCTAATAAAACTGCAGAATGTGCGGTGAAGCCCAGATCAAATTCACTACTCAATCTCTCAACGTTTTTGAGGAATCAATCTAATGTTTACCTTAACTTAGATATAGCTCTCCGCATCGCACTTTCCACTCCGGCTACGAATTGTTCTGGGGAAAAAAGTTTTTCCCGTTTAAAACGTGTAAAAAATGATCAAAGGTCTTCATTGTCTCAAGAAAAAAATGTAATTCTTGTTTCTTTAATGCCCTTTCTTAATGACTAATTCATTTTTTTAATTAACTTTAGTTCCTTTCTTACTACATACGGAAAATTATTTTAGAAAGATACATATGGCGGCGAAAATAAAGGGGTCTACACTCGTAAAAAATATAAATCCGGCACTGAATTGTCTTAGATGTTAAAATGCAGGCCGGATTTAATTCACTAAACCAAACCCTACTTGATACTTAAATTTGAGAGAGGTATTAATTGCGCATTTGCGTAAATGAAATGACAGCTAAAAATCAGCTGCTGCTATTCTGTTTATCAACCCAGAATAAAGGTGTTTTTGCATTATTTTTCAATACTTTCATAAAAAAAACTATTAAAGATGTTTGGTATAACTCTCGTGCATTTAAAATATTGTTCTTCATTATATTTTATGGTATTAATGCTTTTAATCATAGTTTACATGATTCATTCTCTAACCTAATTTGTATTCATTGGCCTAACTTCAAATCTTCGAATTTTTTGCGATTTTATAGCAGCAGCAGTCCTTATTAAAAAAAAGAGTAGAGGGGCCCATAGCTAGTACCTTTTTATTCAAATTTTATTATAATTTTTTTCTAATATTATTAAAGACACTAAAAAATACAGCTCAAAAATACCACGCGTCGCCCTCGGTTAAATTTTCTCGCTAGAAAAAAATACAGCTCAGGAATACCACACGACGCGCCCAGTTAAATTTTCGCGCTACCAAAAATAATTTAGATTGATTTTCGACAGATTAATTGAAGTAAAAATGGTGAAATTAAGATCTGTTAAGTACTTCTTAGGACCTAAAAATTAACACTTATGCTAATTTTAATACTAAAATAATATTTTTATTTATAAACCCAGCCTATATGTTGGTTGAAAGTATGTTCTATTATATGTTTTTTATGTTCGCACTTATTGTAGATATATTATGAGGATATAATTATTTTACAACTTGCCTATTGACTTGCGACAAGTTCGCTTTGACTCTAAATTTTTTTTTTTGTTAATGTGAAACGCAGCGGCAGAAAGTAAAGTATCATCTTATGGAAAGAAAATCCGAGGCGTCCGCGAGGCGTTTCATTGGTTCGGCCACGCAGTGCCGGTTAGGTATCCACTTTCCGCGGCAACGACACGCCGACCGATGTAGCCGCGCTGAATGGATACGTGTATAGTCTGCCTCAAATTATACCGTGTTAGCTCTTGCCTTCATTTATGGATTATACCTGCCGACAGCAATAAAACTGCGGATCGGTAGATATTAAAGGACATAACATTAGGAACGGTCTTTAATAATATAAAGATTTATAATTTATTGTTTAGTTAGGTACGTATAATCTTAAACTTACATTAAGAAATTAAATATATGCAAAGTTTTAATAAATTTATAACTGCATTATCTATACATAATTACATTTTTAATCTAAATAACTAAATCTAATTCTGTTTCACTATTTGAGTCATCATTGAGATTAATTACAATAGGATTTATGTTGTTTTGGATAGAAATGTAAGAGTCCTCAATTTTTATAATGTGCTGTAGTGAATTTTTCCTGCTCTCAACTGGTATGTTAGTAATTACATTTTTTATCAAATTTATAACACTGGGACTTAAAGTAGGTGTAACATTTTCTGTCTGATCTTTGATTTTACTTGGTTCCACAAATGCTCTATGGGGTTAAACACACAGTGATACGAAGGCAGCCGTAAGACAGTATGCCCAGCCTGTTCAGCCAAATTATCACATACATATTGTTTTTTAATTGCATATGAATTTAGGACTTCCAAAAGATGCGTTTTTGTAACTGAATTCAAAATAAATATCATTTTCTAACAAATATTCCTGGATTTCAGTTTTTAAACTTGATGAAGCTGGTGCTTTGTGTAGCAGACGGCTGTGGTAGCTTGCGTTATCCATGACAATAACACTGTTGTTTGGAATATTTTTTAAAAGATAATTTTAAAACCAGTTTTCAAAAAGTTCTGCACTTGTATCCTCATGATAATCCAAGCTAGAATCCTTAATATTCTTTGCAGACAACAGCAAGCAGTTTGGGACAAATCCGTCTTCTGAACCAGCGTGTATTAGGGTAATGCGTTTTCCTTTATTTGAAGGTGCTTTCGTCTGACGGTTTTGACTGGAATCAACCCATCCTTTGGATACTGTGTCGTGTGTATCGAACCATGTTTCATCAAGGTAAATTATGGATCTGTTTTCTGACCTATATCTTTTAATTTCTTGAAGGTAATTATCTCCAAGTGCGTAATCTGTGCGATTCCATTACTACTTGTCTTTTGTCTATTTTGCGGTATTTAAATCCCATTTTAAAAACAACTCTATGGAGGGTGGCACGGCTAATATTTATATTGGTTTCGTCTTCGTCTAGCTTCTTTTTCAGTTTATCCAAGGTAGGAATAACTCCGCTTTCATAAAGACAATATATTTTCCTTCTTATTAGGTCCTGATCACTATTAACTATACGGTGAGATTGAAAATCACTACGTTTTTTTCTTTTGTTCAATTCTTCACTAAGAATAATATCCCTTTCGATGATATTGGAGTTTTTGTAAGTAGACAGGTTTCTTTTAAAGCTTCTTGTTTAATTAGACCTCTATTGATTAAAGTTTCATACAATTTTTTTTCATACATTTTTCACAACCTGTTTTGCATCTAATGACAAATGATTTCGACGCGACATAGTTATATTCTCGTAAAACAACTTTTTTGAAACGCACAGTGAAAACGGTTATTCAACACTGCCACTAAAATATTAGCCAAAATATTTATATGCCTAATGGTTAATACTCAAGAAATACCTGGTCCACCTCTGCCCTTATGAACAAATGGGTTTACCCAATAACAATAGGTAATAAAATCGTTAAAAGTTTCTTGGGGTATGGTCCGTCAAAAGCCATAACGATATACTTTGAGACAGACTATACCTTAAAATGTACCACATTAGAACTGGGTTTCAAGACTAGAAATGTATTTACTTTATGAACCTTTAATAAAATCGTGATATACTTAGGTTTAGGTGCCATTTCCATTAATCTTTTCCGTGACATTTTAGTTTTACATATGCATGTTTACAGAGTTGCGTCAAAAATACCAAAATGGCACAAAGAAGCGTATTATTTTTTCTATTAGTCTAAGTAGAATGATTAAGCACCCGTTCTCGTCTATCTTGACAATTTTATCGTGCGTGTGCCTTTTTATCGCAAGATCATATGTCGAAGGCAAGTGATTAGTTGGGCTGTTTATGCCTTCAAGCGGAAAGTTCGTATAATAACCACGTGCGAGTAAACAATGGGGTAGAAGGATTGTACTTTACCTGGTTTTTGCCTAAAAATGGATTGCATTAAGTATAAACAGAAATATTGTCGCAGCTTTAAAGCTATTCTCAAAATCATTGGTAACATTATAGTTATAATGAAAAATTTTACAACTTGAAAAAGACTATTAGTGTTCTAATCGGTTGATTCAGAACTACAGTAAGCTCTATAAATACAATTTTTGGTAGGTAGTTTGTTAAAAAGATATTTTTTTGCAAACATTAATATACACTGAAATCTTAAACTGTTACATATACATTACATACATACATTACATGCATACGTTGTTCGAAACTTCAGTTTCGCCTATTTCTGGCAAATGCTTTATTTTAAGTCTCGGACCCGTCGATTTTATTTTTGGAGGGGACACTTACTAATTATTTTGTTATCTTTATTCCTGCAACCCACTAAGAGGGTGTGCACACAGCCACAAAAAAAGTTTTTTTTTACCGTACCTGCGATATATTTATCTCGAAGGATTTTTTCCTCCGGAATACGAGCTTGGTGTCAGAATTAAGCTACCTCATTAAAGAAACTTCCTAACTTCAAAAATTCACTAAAAAACGCCACCAAAAACATATATATAATATATATATATATATATATATATATATATATATATATATATATATATATATATATATATATATATATATATATATATATATATATATATATATATATATATATATATATATATATATATTATATATAATATATATATAAACAAGAAACCTATTATAAATAAAAGGTTTAAGAATGTTGAATATACAGTGAGTACATAAAGTATGGAACAAATTCATTATTTACCGAAAGAAAACAAAATTGAAAATTTCCTTGGACACGTAAATAATAATTTCAAATTGCTCATTTTTCGACATAAAATATACAGGGTGACTTATGTAGTAGGTATGACGTCATTGATGGTTTTTTTAAATAGAAACCTCATATTTTATTGCAGATTTGCAATCTCCCAGAAAAGCTGATTTCAAAAACGTAAAACATTTAAAGATGATAAAGATGTTAAAGAATTTTGTACATAATATACGGAATAAATTTATTATTTGCTAAAACAAAAAATGCCTCAAATATGTAAACAGTAATTTTGAATTGCACATTTTTTGACATAAAATTTAAATATACAGGGTGACTCATGTAGTAGATACGTCGTTATCGATGATTGTTAAAATAGAAACCGCCATACTTTAGTGCAGATTCATAATCTCCAAAAGAGCCGATTTTAAAAACACAAAATACTTATGGCTTTGTGTAGCAGTTTCGTATTAACAGGGTGTTAAATATTTGTGTACATGATGATTTCTATTATTTGCGAAGTAGGTAAATGCATAAGTAATTTAATAATTTTACTTAAAAACTTGACAAAAAATATTATTGTGGCAGCATAACAAGAATTACCATAGTTACAAGGCATATTATAAAGAGCGATTTCCAGTATTCCTTACCCACTTACACAAAATTAAGAAAAAAAAGCAACAACTGTTTCTACAAAACTGTCAATTAAAGTCATAAGAACTTTTTATTTTTAAAATCAGCTGTTCTTGGAGGTTATAAATCTGCAATAAAATATGGGCGTTTCAATTTAAAAAATCGTTGGTGACATCATGTCTACTGTACGAGGCACACTGTATATTTTTATTTTATGTAAAAAAATGCGCAATACAAAATTGTCATTTACGTGTTTAAGGAAATTGTCAGTGTTTCTTTGCTTTAACAAATAATGAATTTGTTCTATACAATATGTATACATTTTTTACCACCCTGTAACTACGAAACTGCCATCTAAAACCATAAGTGTTTTATTTTTTTTAAATCAGCTCTTCTTGGAGATTATACATCTGCAATAAAATATGCAGGTTTTCATTTGAAAAAATCGTCGATGACGTCATATCTACTAGTTAAGTCACCCTGTATATTTATATTGTATGTCAAAAAATGCCAATTTAAAATTATTATTTACATGTACGAGGAAATTTTCATTTTTTTGCTTTAGCAAATAATGTATTTGTCCCATACTTTATGTATATACAGCGTGTACAGGGTGGGCATTTTTTAGGGTCCTATACATTTTCTCAGAAACTGCAGAATTTAGAAAAATAAATATGGGACAAAAGTTTCTTGGATTAATTTATACTTTTAATTAATTTTACTTTCATATATACAGGGTGTTCATTGTGTTGGCCGCCGGTGTTCATTTCCTTATTTATTATTATATATTTAGAAGGCGCTTTTAAAGACAAGTTCAACGATATGTAACAGTATGGGTCTGTGTCGCAACGTTTCGGATTTATTGAAGTTTTTCTATAATTTTTTACCTTTTTTTAAATTAATCCAAATACAGTAAATTTTTTTTTTAAAATTTGTTCACGTAAAAAGAATTAAAGAAGCCTGTTTTATCTATATTAGCAGCATTTTTTTTAAATTTTTAAAATGTTATAGTGTTGCCTTGTTTTGCCTATCGTTAAATTTGTTGAGTTTTTTAAATTCAACCCCCTGTATATAATACCAAATATATATAAGTCACCGTTTCGAACTTATGAATAATTGTCTTCAGGAAAAGTATTTTTCTTTTTCCAAACATACTTCACCTTGTATACTTTATATTATGAATTAATATAGGGGATTTGGTTAACTCATCTTAAACCAAATTTATTGTATTGATTTATAATATTAAGTATACAGGGTGTAGTGTGGTTGGAAAAAGAAAAATATGACTTTTCTTGAAGACAATCATCCATAAGTTCGAAACGGTAACTCGCAGAACCATGTTGTAATACGTCGTTGAAAAGGTCTATTAATTCTTTATATAGATTTGTTATTATATACAGGGGTTTTCATTTAAAAAATTCAAGAAATTTTACGATGGACAAAACATGGCAACACTGATTTATTCTAAAAATTTTAAAAAATTTGCCTGCCAACGTAGATAAAATAAGCTTTTGTAATTTTTTTGACGAGAACAAATTAAAAAAAAATGGATATTTACTGTCTTTTTATTAATTTAAAGATAGGTCAAAAATGAAACAAAGCAACACAGACCCATATTGTTATATATCGTTAAACTCGTCTTTGGAAGCGCTATCCAAATATATAATAATATATAGGGTGTCCCATTTAAAATAAGGAAGTGAACACCGGTGACCAACACAATGAACACACTGTATATGTGAAAGTTGAATTAATTAAAAGCATAAATCAATCCAAGAAACTTTTGTCCGAACTTTTTTTCTCAAAAGTCTGTAGTTTCTAAAAAAATGCATAGACCCTAATAAAATGCCCCCTTGTACATATATAATATTATATATAATAATATTAATAGATAACACATTTTTATAGAATTTTATTTACTTATTATTTACTGATCTCGGAGAAGAAAATTAATTGCCGTCAATGAGACTTTAAATTAAATTCTGGTCTTTCATTATTTATATTTTTCTTTCAAATTACACTGCGGCGTTCGTAATGAGGTGCTCACGATGCATTGCTCATTCAGACGAATCTGTTTTGTACGCCCCTGCTCGGCCTATGCTGCCGAGGTTTCACCCCACTTGGCGCAGTCATTTGGGGGGTGATTATTGATCGACGCCGACGTCGCGTGCCTATCCTATTCGTCCGCTATTATGCCAAACAGCTCGCTCTACTCCAGTTACTCTGGTTAGAGAAAGTTATTAAGCGCATCTTTTAAATTAGAAAATGTAGTATTTCAGAAACGTTTTGTGCTCTTTTAGTAAAATATTTGTTGTTATTAATCTTGTTTCGCCCCACATTTTTGTGTTATGATGGTGTGTTACAATTATGAAAAAGAATTTTCTGAAGAGTAAGTGTAACTTTTTTAAAGTTTAAATAAATTTACAGGATCTTTACAAATTTCTGACTGATTGAAAAAACTTAGTTTGTTTCCAATATCTAATTGTGTTTTTTAGATTGGTATTTACACGTGATTTTTATATGTTTTACTAAGTTATTTGTAAAAATATTGGTATTCAGTTTTGCATTCGTCATTTCATTTTTTGATTAATATCTTGTTTTTTTTTTCAAGTAGCATTTTAAATTTAATTGGAAATTGATTTTTTGTTTAAATCTGGAAGCGAATTTGGAAATTATTTTTGGATATTTACCCTTTTAACTATAATATTAAAATACTTTTGTTACTATGCTTGTTTTATATTGGTAGCTGACATAATATTTAGTATTTAGTGGTATCAAAAACAACATCTAAAATCATTCGTAAAGTAAATTACATGAAATATTAATCTTTACCTCTCTTTTATTTGTGCCCTGAAGCCCTGAAGCGATATCGCTAAAAAAATGTTCGTTTACTCTCATTAAGTAGTAGATGTATGCTAGATTTAAAATTAACTCATTCCATTTGTCAGTAATGGTGTGCCAACAGACAGACGGCAATGGAAATCCATGTTTTTCGTAATTAAGAGACGCCAAACCGCAAATTAAAAAATTTAAGGTGCGATTTTTGCGCAGATAAAATAATGGTAGTTCAGTAAATAAAGTCCGAAAAAACCCTAAACCTGAAGATCAGGTTGGGTTGGGTTTATTAACTGCAAAAATGATTTCCATCACTTTTCTCAAAAATTTGATAGTTTTTGCGATAATCGGCCATAAACGCGATACGTATTTTTTGCACCTGCCCCGCATCTCAAAAGGTGCTCTAAGCTACTTACACTTCCAAGCGGACGGACAAATTTTTAAATAATTCACGTAAAAATGCATATTTTTGCATGATTCTAAGTTCAAATAAAAGAACGAACGTGTAGCTATAATATCTTGTTACTGTTTCCTTTTTTCTGTTTCTTTAGAATATTAAAAACTTGAGCCAAAGTTAGATTTTGCTCGATATTTTGAACCTCCTATCTATTTATTTATATTTTTTTTATAAAGAGTAACTTCACCGAATCCTTTCGGATAACCGCGCTTCGAAGGTGTTAAATGCATTCCAAAAGATTCAGTAAATACTTTTTGTGCATTTTTATAAACAACGTTTATTAGGCCGGTTTTTTTGGATTTCCGGAGTTTTCGAACATGCTCGGGTCTATCAGGAATTAATAAATATTCAAGGACCATATCGGCTTTCAATACACATCATTCGAAAGCAGTTCCTATTTGACCTCCGATCAGTGAAGTGCTCGCGATAAAAAAACTACATAGTTTTTTTCCGGGAAGGCGGCTGAAGGAGCTGTATCAACAGCTTTTACCATCGGGGATCAAGAAGAAACTCAAGCCAAACGATGGAGTCCTTCTTCTGGGGCTAAGCGCTGTGAGCGATGATTCGTATATCTGTTTCTTTCTGGGAGCCCCACGCACGAGGAATTTTCCTAATGGCGGAAGATGGTTGCGCGCTCAGCAGGAAGGAGCAGTACTGACAGAAAACGGTTATACGCGATACCAGTAGCAGTCTTCCTGGTCGGACGTCCATTTTTTGTGCCTTGCACCGATAGGAAAATGTTTTAGAAAATTTTAAGTTTTGTGAAAATTTCGGAATTTCCGGGGGCTTCGAGCCCGACAATCCAGAGATTCCACTGACAAAGCCCTGGGAAAGCTCACGTTGCCTGCAACGCGTGTCTGGAAAGGGGGAGAGCTGGCGAACGATTTCCTGGAAGAAATCAAAGCTAAAAAACGGAACAATCAATCAATCATTCGAAAGCTTAGATTGGCCCCTTCTTGCGGGCACTCTTCTTTTTTTTTTCAAGTTTTTTTAGTTTTTCGGAAAATCAAGAAAATTTTTACCCCAATAAAAAATCGACATGTTTTTTTGATAAGGGCACGACAAAAAACTCCGAAAATCCAAAAAAACCGCCTTAAGAAAAACACGTTGTTTATAAAAATACACAAAAAATTATTTATTGAATGTTTTGGAATGTATTCAACACCTTCCAAAGCCCCATTATCCAAAAGGATAAGTGAAATTACTCCTTATAAAAAATTATGAACAGATTGATAGAAGAATCAAAATATCAAGCAAAAACTTTGGCTCGAGTTTTTAATATTCTAGAGAAACAGAAAAAGGGAAAGAGTAAAAAGATATTATAGCTATACGTTCGTTTTTTTATTTGCAACTTTAAATTATGCATAATATTTTTTAAATATTCATTCAAAAACAAAAGGTTCAGCAATAATTATTAAAAGCCCATAATTCTTATTAAAACTTATACCAGCACATACTGTTAAATTTAGACCCAATAAGGTTTTTATTAAAATATTTTAAAAAATATTTATTTTGGTTGTCACAAAAATGGTTGACCAATTTTTACTTTTACCCCTAAGCGATGTTATAGGCTTTTACGCAAAAAATATAGTTAAAATGGCTGCTACTCTTAATTTTATACAAACAAAAATTGTTTACTTTAATGTTATAATCCGTTTAGTATAATATTGAAATTGAGACCATTATAATCTGTCATTTTTCTGAATAGCAAAACTATACACAGTTTACATTGGCGCAAACGTTTTAATACTTAAAATTAAAAAAAAGTTGTTTTTCTCAATAACCTTACGTTGCTGTAAGTTGTGTTCTATAAAATATCTTTTAACTATTAATATGAACATAAAACACTCTTTTCAATCTGTTTAATCAAACAAATGTGTGGAAGGTGTACATAATTTATTTCTACGGTATCTGCAAGCATTCCCAGATTTGGAAACGAGCCAGAAAGCTTTTTATGGCTGCGCCAAAAGCTAGCAACACTAAACGAATAATGGCTCTCTAATGTGTTAATTATGTATCTGTTTTGTTCCGTTTTACCTGATGAAAACTTTTTTTTATCTTTTTCAATTTCAATTCAAATATACAGGGTGTTTCAAAAGTAATGGGACACAGAGCAAGAACAGCTTCCTTAGATCAAAGTAATGCAATTTACGTAAACTTGCCTTATCCCAAAGTTGATAATAACTAAAATATACGGGGTCAAACTTTTAATTTTGTTTTCGTGTTTTCGTAATAATTTCTTAACTAAATGACATAGCGGTACAAAATTGAGGATTTAAGGGTTCTTTAAGACGAGAAATTTAAATTCGTCCATACTTTAGATGTTGCTAGTAAAGGGCGCCAGCTACGGCCTACTTCACCTGTTTTAGATGGTATTACTTTTTTTAAGCTTAGTATATTAACCTATTTATTAAAAAGTAAGTTACTATAATTCCCCCTGCATCAAAAATGTATACCTTATTTAAGTCTCCAGGAGCAACTGTTTTTGACATAATCGCATTTTAAAGGACCCCACACTTTTCCTACGGAAAATGGGTTTTGGCCAATTGTTTTAAAACTTTGCAAAGTAATAGTTTTTAACATGCTAATCAAAAGTATCCACAGGCGCAAAACCCAAAAACCCCTCTAACCCCCCGGAAATTTGCCTTAAAGGTCCCCAAATCCCCTGTGACCTTTAAGGCTGATTTTCAAAAAGCTAACTCCTTACTCTAGAGTAAATTACGATGGGTGTCTTACCCTGCCGAATATACCGGAAATTATGTATTAAACTGTTTAAAATATCAAAATGTGGACTCGCTTTATCCATAAAACATTGCACAATTTAAACAAATGCTGGGCTATATAACCATCTCCTTATATACCAGGTACATAAACAATAAAACTAAGTAAACTCCATTTTGTTTCACGTGTATTTAATACAATTATTGTACGCCAACCCTTTTCCAATAAATTATGAGCCCTTAATGTTTGCCTTATGAATATGAAATTAATTTCAATTGTATTAATAGGAAACTGCTGTTTAGGTCATCGAGTTCTCTATTTACATACTTACATAATTTATATGACGTATTTACTTAGAAACAGTTTTCCTCAAATGCGATAATTTAAAAGGTAAAACAGATACGATCATGCTAAGTGGAAAGTGAGGCGTTGCATGGAAAAATAGCTAAAGGATCACGCATAAAGGTGGTGGGAAACTTTCCTTATCCTTATTCTAAAATGTAAAGGGTACATTACGTTTTCCGCATCTAACGCAACATTGATCTTTCTATTAAGGGTGAGGCATCCAAAGAGTAATTAATGAAAAATTCTCCTGAAAAGCTGGAAATACCAGTTAAAATACTGTGATTTTTACCGGAGGAATAATAAAGCTTTACGATACAACTTTAACTTATCCAGTTTTATCATACCCCTTTTTATTTTAGTGTGACAGAAACTCATCAAGTCGCCGAGGCGCAACAGGAGAAAAACGCTCGTCTTCGTGAAGCTTTCGGCATTTCCGAGTATTTCGTAGAGGGCAGCAGCTTCGATCCAGACCGACAAGCTAAAGAGAAACTGGCTGCTAGTGCAGCGCGCTGAACGAAAAAACGAGGGCGTTAAAAAAAGAGAAAACAGGATGCTACAAATATCAGTTGGTGAGGACTCCCTCGCCGGAGCGAAGTGGACAAGAGGAAAATGATGATAAAGAGGAAAGTCCTAAGAGGAAGAAGAAGAGAAAACAGAATGATAGCAGGTAAGAAATAGTTTTTTTTTACTTTCTCAAGTATATGTACCTTAAACACAAAACAGTCTTCTTGTATTCGAGGCATAACAAATTACAGCTTTCTAAAAGTGGCTCTTAATATCCTAATGGTTCAAATTTAAAACAAAAAAGAAAAAGGGTCTACCATTTTTTGTGCAATATTAGCTGGTTTTTGATTTAGTGTAAATTTTATTTTTTATTTAGATACCTCTTCTTCTTCTTCCTCTTCTTCCCTGGGTGCGTCTTGATTTACTACCGGATGAAGCGCAGCCTCTCGGACTTTTTGTGCCTAATTTTCCATTTTCTTTTATACTAGTCCTCCCAATTATTATTGTTCCTTCTACAAGTCTGTCTAACCCCGAGATTGGATGGTTAATATATTCCTATGGGCTTATTTTCGGTTGTCCAAATATTGCTGTCTTTTGTGATTCAACGCTTCACATTTGCACATGATATGGTAAGCTGTTTCTTCTCTCTCGTTGCATATTCTGCAACCTGGGTCCCCATTGTATAAGCATATCTTGTGTAGGTGTCCTCTTAGGTTTTCGTGCCCTGTTAGCACCCCTTCTGTTATTCGAAGTCTTTTCCTACTTAGTCTGAGTAGTTCTTTTTTCATTTTTGGGATGGGCCTCTTGTGAAGCCTCCATGTCTTTCTACTGATGCTCCCCAGTATTCCTCGTGTTTTTTTTGATCCATTTCCTGGTTTGCCTTCGTGCTGTGGTTTTGGTCACTCCAAGGGCAGGTTCTGGTCCAAAGTATGGTGTGGATAATCCCTGTCTCGCTAGCTCATCCGCTTTTTCGTTGCCTTCTATTCCCAAATGTCCTGGTACACACAGGAGAGTTTCCCTGTTGCGTTCTCTCAGGACTTCCAGTTCTTATTGGCATTCCCATGTCAGCTTGGACGTTACCTTGGGGTTTACTAGTGCCCCTAGTGATGCCTGGCTGTCTGTTTTTATGCAGTTAGATACCCCTTAGTAAAGTATTAGATTACATTTTTAATTAAATTTCCCCTAAGATAAAACACGGTTATATATAATATTAATAATATTTGTGACTGTTTTCAGCCAGACACTACAACATGTTTAGTAAATTAATACTTGTAACAATATCTATTCTACAACTTGTAAATGCCATTTTGACTTTAAAAGCATTAAATACTTTTTCGTATCATTAGTTTCAAGAAAATATATAATGTTACGGTTTTATACCTTTCCGTACGCGGGTCCGACAATTAAAACACTGTCGGCGGTTTGCACCACTGTGGTTTAAGCAGTTTTAAGTCCTTCTTAACCTAAGTTGCATTGAGACGCTGTCAAATATTATGACAATAGTCACATTCAAAACGTCCCTTAGTTAAGAAAACAGAAAACCACAACGGTGCAATTGGCCATGTAACATTTTACTATACCTTATTCACTACTTTATAATGATGCTTTCCGATAACATAACTAACATAATAACGGTTCACTTTAGCCGTTATAATATATCTAACTCGCAAGCTCTACATAATTCTAGAGCAATCTTCATTTTCCGTCTTATAAAATATTAGAATATAACCAGAACATTTTTTATCGAAGGGTGCTACCATATAACTATTTAGATTTGTCATAACACCGTAACAGTAAAGGACCTATATGTAACTTAATTTATGTAACCATATATGTACATCAATTGTTTGTCCACTTATACTTATGTCTTCAAGCCTTTCTTAAGTTTCTTCTTGAAGGTGCTTTTATAGTTTGAAAGATTTTTTGCTGCAAGTTTCTAATATGTGCATTTGCACTTTTTGATTTAAAATTGTTTTAAATTTTTCTATCATGCATAAAGAATACGGCAGGTGCTATTATTCTTAAAGTTGCACGGCACCAATCCTAAAATATTTTGACAGTATACAATTAACTTAACCTAAAAAAGCGTCAAACGTTGGTTAAAACTAGTGTTGTATATGGAAATATTTCCATGGAAATGGAAATATTGAAAATTTCCGAACATGTCTGGGAAATATTGGAAATTTTGCAAATATCAAAAAAAAAAGAAGAATGTGTTTTAAACCATCAAAACAAAGATTTCATATAGGTATTTCTTATACTTTTGTGCAGTACAAATTTCACACTGGAAAAATAACTTTCGAAAAAGTATGTATATTATTACGATTACGAATAATAAATCTCGATCTGGGTGATTCACCGATTATTGCATGTTTGCTTGCTTTAGAAGAAGTAGAATTGCACTCCCATGAAGACGACATTGATGCTGAATGCAATATTCATTACATGAATCGGAATTCATTGAATACAATAGTCAAGGTGTAAATGACATCGATTAAGATAGCCCTCTTGATCAAGTTGCATAACTTGTGTCTCGTGGTCGTGTGTAAATATTTTTTAAAAATTACACTATTTTCGTTATATTTTTAATACCTAAATTTTTATTTATATTAATGTGTTTTGCGTTTTTACTTTTGGATGACAATTCCCTTTATGTATAAATAACTCCAATTGAAATGTCAAAAATTTAAATTTGCTATCGGTAGAAAAGAAAAAGTTACTGGCTAAAAAAATCGTCCATTGTTAACCTCAAAAGCGACTGTATTTTATATTGTTAATTAGTTATTATTTTGCTTCTAATTTTGTTTCAATCACGCAATTGTCTTACCAAATACCATTCGTACTTAGATTTGGAGCCAGGTATTTTTTGGGTGGTTTTAAATACTTCGGAAACTTAACTGATTTCTCAAAATATCTGGTCAAATCTGACCATTTATGCTATTACCTATGATATACTTTCATTAAATGTTTTAAGTTTTTTTAGTTTTTATTTTTATATTTCCAATATATCCATATATTTATAAAGTTTCTTGATTTATATTCGGGAATATTTCCAAATATTTAATTCCGGAAATATTCCATCACTAGTTAAAACATGTAACAACTGAAAAGTCCATTTGTGCCTTTAATTTATTCTTAAGAATTTTAGATATAATAAGTTGTTTACAAATTTAAGGATGGTAAAACTTATTGTCATATATATATATATATATATATATATATATATATATATATATATATATATATATATATATATATATATATATATATATATATATATATATAAAATGTAAAATATAATATGTAAAACTTGCAGGCAATAAAAATTTCAGCAAGAAAAATTTTAGGCAAGAAATCTTAAACTGTAAAAACACCTGGAAAGAATATATTGTATCTACTACTGTCTCTCAGGCATTTACATAAGACTAAGATGTTAGTGGTGCTGCAGTGATCTCAACTCTAGTTTTTAGTTCTAAAATGTATTGTAGTTCTTTAGATAATTCTAAGTACATTTGTAGAAAATACCACCATTTAGGTGGATAATTTTTAAGATTTCTTTTGACTACATGATTTTTATGATGGGGGTATGCTTGGGTTAAAGAAAATGAATATACCGATTGGCTAAGCTAGATCTTGGAATAATATTTTTGTGTAAAGAAAAGGGATATATATTAAAAATATCTAAGTGAAAAAATAAGAAAAATATTTCGCCTTACTGCCATATTTCATTCTTTCTTTTGTGCGTCGAATGTTATACCCTACTTTTAATTTAATTGGCGCGCAACATTCAATTTAATTGGTTCGGACTGCCCGTAGATGGAAGGTGGCCACGTCGCAAAGACAACACCACTTGCTCGGCCGGCATTGTCTGTCCTGTTCGATATCCAATAGAATGCTTTTATTCTCACGCTCTCAATAAAACTTAGACCCAAAGTCCCTATAAATCAATCTATATATTACTTCCATATCCAAAATATTGGTGAATCCCAGATCGTTGCTCTTGACATATCCAAAGCTTTCGATCAGGTCTGTCATGATGGTCTTCTTAACAAACTTTCTTCTTACGGTCTTCCACCTATGCTTTGCTTTTGGCTCTCGAGATTCCTTTGTGATCGACGTCTATCAGTTACTGTAGATGGTCATTTTTTCAGGTTCTACCAAATTAATGCTGGGGTGCCCCAGGGCTCACTTTTGGCACCCACTCTGTTTCTTCTACACATCAATGATCTCGCTTCCACAATCAATCTCATTCGTAGTTTTGCTGACGATAGTACCCTCCGCTATAATATTCAATTTCTCAAGCCAGTCAATAAGCCCGATTTGGAAACCAAGCGTAGTTTAATGCGGATATCTCTCTCACAAGACTCAAACTTATCTTGGATTGAGGCGCCAAAAATATTGTTCAGTTTAATGCCTCGAAAACAGTCATGTTTGCTGTCGCGAAAAAAGTATGCCAATGCTCATCTGTTACATATGAGCGGCCAAGTCAGAACAAAGAGTCGTTTAATCTTACTTTTGAGAATAACCTTAATTGGCACAAACACATTACGTCCATAGCCTGGGCAGCTTCAAAAATGCTTGGATTCTTTTTTTGAGCCAGAAAGTATTTTTCTTCTTCCAATCTGTATACTCTGTATGTATCCCAAATCAGACGCTCTTTAGAATATTGTTCTCATGAGCCTTTCGTCTTATTAATGATCCAACGCTTACGAAGGGGCTCCCTCCTCTTGCCTACCATCGAGCTGTAGGGGATCTGTCGCTCTTCTAAAGGTATTTTCACGGCTACTGCTCAGAAGAGTTGGCCAGTATAATTCCTCCTCTGGCAGCTCCCAATAGAGCAACACGTAGTGCAACTTTTATGCATCCTTTTACAGTTTAATTAAAGATGCCCCGAACTTCCCACTATCTTCGTTTCTTTAGATTGTCCAGACTATGCAACCTGCTACCCGCAAAAGTTTTTCCTTCTTCTCGAAGTCTCTAAATATTTAAGTCCCGTGTGAACAAACTCCATCTCATTACACTTAAGACACCTACGGTACGTTAGTACTTAGGCATAAGCCTTCGTGGACTGTCCAAAGATAAAAAACAGCATTTTCTTTTCTTAGAACTGGCTGTTCACGTCGATCTATATTATGTTATTCCGTTACATGGTTTATTTGGGAATAAAAAATGTTTACTCAAAAAATAATTATGAATCAAACAAATAAACTGCTTGAATAGAAAAATTGTGTCATCATATCATTGCAGTGTTTACTTACTAATTTCGTTTCTTCTCTTTTTAACTTACTCGTAGTCCTTCAAGTGAGGAATCTAAAAAGAAAAAGAAGAAAAAGAGCAGGAAAAAGGAAAAGTAAGTAAAACATCAGGTCTTTGCTGTTAAGTGTCATTGTTCACTTTTTTTGTTGAATTTGCATTTCAATGTTTTGTAAACCTAATGTAAATAAAACTCAGTTACCAATAGTAACAGTTGCTCTTTAAAATTGATGTTTGTAGATTTTATTTTATTTTTTTTTTAAATTGTATCTTTACTTTCATTTATATTAAAAGATAGTTCAGCTAATGATATTCCTTATACTAATTGATTGGTGGTGTATTTTTTTTGCCGTACAACTAATAAGAAGGCAGTAATCAGGTAATTATTGTATGGTCCGATTTTATAATCTTTGGTCCAATATTTTTCATACTTTCGTTTGTCCTTTTTTATGATGTTTAGCCAGTCCCACTTTGCGGAACTTGAAGGTGCGTTCAAGAAACGTTACAAAGTTATGTAATAAAAAATATTATAAATCTTTAAAGATAAATTTGGTTTAAAAATATACGTTTTCTTAGCAATTAAATTTATATTCTTTTTAAATAACGAATTATAAGATGTTACTGGTGTAGTAAAATAATTTTTGATGAATGTTAACTTGTTATTAAAAAAAAAGCGACAAATAGAGGCAGATTGGTTTGGGTTGAATGGCAAGATTCCAAGCTGTCTCTGTAAGTCACTATAATACTGATAAAGATTCATTAATTTGATACTTATTTGTTCGCAATTAATGGAAAAGAAAGTGTATATTTTTAAACATTGCACTGTTTTAGTTATGATGTTAAATTTTTAACTATTATTATCTAATTTTATTAATGTATGGTCCATTTGAGTTACTTCTGCGTTATCTTATTTCTTTATTTATTCGTAGTAGGATTAAAACTTAGTTACTGTCTGTCCCCAAAACCCAATCTAGGGTTTTAGGTATGAGTTTAATTTGATTGTGAATTTTTACGGCAAAGGTGTGTAATAAAGTTGTGGTAAATATTTCCTGTGAATTCAAGAAAATGTGCTATTGTGAAGATTATACTTATTTTTTTTTTAATGAGGTAATTCTAGTTCAAAACAAGATGCTATTATGAGGCCATATTGATATCTAGTAAATCTTGGTGGTTTTAATTATACAAAAACGGTTTTAAATATTAATTGGAACTTGGTTGAAATTTTTTTTATTGCTAAAGGATTTCTGTGAAATAAATTTTCCAAATTTTTTAACATTTTATGTGCGACCGAGCAAAATAAATTGAAATATTCAAGGTAGGTACATTTTCAATTAAAGATGATGAGAAACTGGCAGACCCATTTCTGTGTCTGCATCAGAAAATGTCGATGCTGTTCACGACATAATACTATTAGATTGAAGTAGACACTACAAATTTCATATAAATGAGTGCTGGAAAAGTTTTTGCTACATTTTTTTCTCTTTATCTCGTGGGGTTGTGGTTATTTTAGTTTACCAAAATATGTTAGAACCTTTTAAAGAAAAAAGAGGACTTTCACAAGGTTAATTACTAAAATCATTGATTTTTGATGTCTATATTAAAGATCTTGCTAAGGAAATCATTGTATCAACATAATTTTTTGCAGAACCAGTTTATCATATATTATACTACCAACAAAGCTAAAATATCTGTATCTAGTGTTTTGACAATAAGTAGCAAATAAAGTTACGAGATAAAGAGGACACCAGAAAGTGATTTACGACGATCAAAAAGTTAGAGCATGAGCATTTTAGAAAAGTTTATTAACGATTAATACATTATTGCTTTATTATTAGCTTAATAAAAACTAACTATGCGCCAAGAAAAATGCTATTAAGTACCCGTAGATTTTAGCCGATTACTTTTGATAATAACTTTTGATTCGCACTACAAAGAATAATATAAAAAATTTTTAGATATGTTTGATATGGGTCTGGTGCCTTATAGGTACTAACAAATTTATACTTAAATTTGGTTTTAATAAAAAGCTTACCTTTTAAAAATACGAGTTATAAAAAAAATCTTTGGATGGTTAATATTTTTCTTATAAAAAACTGATTTTAAAATTTTAGAAGGTAAAAGGGTGGTAAGGTAAGGAAGGAAGAAGAAAATGGTAGAGTGGTATAAATGTGTGAGAAAGAGAAGAAGGTAGAAGAAGGTGGTGTAGCATAAGGTGGTGAAGAAGAAATAATATATTTTGCGTATTTAAATGCATACAAATACATTCTTTCTACATTGAAAGGAACATTTTTCACTTTCACGTTCAAAATAACTATCAATAGTGTTGCCGGATTTAATAAATTTGGTTTAGCAAGTTTTAACGTGTGAAATATAATTGGGAAAAATAAAAAGCCACTTTAATAACCCGAACTTACCATGACCAACCAGAACTGAGGGCTTTTGAATTTGTTTTCTTGACCTTCTTGCCATTAAGGAGCATTATATGAAGAAAATGAATGGTAATTTTAAATTTTTAAATCGGAATAAAAAATTAAAACCTAGTTTATCCAATTTTTTTTTTATTGAAAACTACTCTAGAGAAGGTAAGCTCTATGTGGAAACTAAAAAAAAAGTCTAAAATCGATGGTATATGGCTGGGTGGATATTGTTGTGGCGGATTTATTTATCAAGAATTCCTTGTTGGGCACTTATCAAATATTCCCATTTTTGTACTCTCCAAGATGAGACCGCAACGGTCCTGGTTCGGGGGTATAAATCTGTGTGTGCACAGAAGCTATTAACGCCTAAGAACGGGCAGATCGACTGAAACAAAATAAAGAAAAACCCCCAAAAATCAAAACACTGAATCTGTATCTTTAAAAAGAAAATGTAAAATTTAAAGAAAAACAAATTTTGTTAAAATAGAGATAATCAAACATAGATTTTTTTCGAGAATAAAGATTTTAATTTTTATTGAATCAAGTCAGAAAAATCATTTTGTTTTAGTTAAAAAATGCATTTATTAAGCAAGACATACAGCGTTTAATAACCAGATTATAAAAATAAATAGAATAGAGAAAGCAGACTTAAAGTAAAGTGGTTTTAAATGATAACTAGCGATAATTAAAAATGTTTAAATATATATACCATATTTTCATATAATGCCTTTTCTTGTATCATTAAGTACTAAATAAACTATACGGACAAAAAGTTCTTGCTTTCTGCTAGCCATGATTTAACAAAAACCCGTATTGCAGCTTGCCGAGCTTGGAATACTAAGGCAAATAAAGATTTATGTAATGGTTAGTATTTGCTTCCTAATTTATATCGAAACCGGGAGATGAATGTGAATGTTTAGATTGTTTTAAGTGAATAAAATAGAAGCTTAATAATGGCTCATTCTGTGGATTTATGGGTTTATAAATTGATGTTTTATTGTTCTCGGAAATAGACTAAAAATATAGGAGAAAATTTTCAAAAAACATTTATTTTTCCTGTTATTTTACATAATACAAATGAATTATTTAGTTAGTTTGAAAATAATCAGAAAACTGTTTAGTTAGTTTTACAGTTCAGTCATTGAAGATAAAAATATGATACTACCTTCGAACTCCTTATAACTGCATCGATTTTTCTGAAAATTCTGCATTTATCTCATCTTACCCTCTACTTTAAAAATTATATACGTGCAGCTTGCGCTTTTGATTTTTAAGGGGTAAAAAATACCGCTATGTTAAGAACTTAAAAAACTATAGATTTAAGCGTTTTATAGCTATAATGATGTGTAAATATACCAAATATGTTTTGATTTTTCATTGTGGAATTTGATTTATGGCTTTTTAAAATGTTACTACCCTCTTGCTTGATTCTTTTGGTTGCTATTTTGGTTGTAGATCTTATTCAGCCGTTACGGATAAGATATAATATATATATATATATATATATATATATATATATATATATATATATATATATATATATATATATATATATATATATATATATATATATATATATATATATATATATATATATATATACATGGTGGTTTCGAGAAAATGTCAAACTTCAGGTACGTAGTCAGTGTCGAGAAATAAACATAAAAGTCTATACAAATATGGGTCCGCAAGACCTTAGTTTTCGAAATACAGGGTGTTAAAATTTTTATTTATTTTTTCTATTTTTTAAATAAAATCTACGATAATGTAAATATAGATGAAAAAATTGGCATCCGGGGGTTTTTTAGCATGACGGATCTAAATTTAATCTTATTACGGCTCTTACTAGTAGGGGGAGCCAACACAATCACAACTTTTTGGTACGGCCCTGTATTACATTTCTAAGTAACCAAATAATTGTTTTGTAATATTTACGTAAAAAAGGTATACTTGTTAAAAGTTGATATGAGCAACCGTTTTCGAGATATTTGAATTTAAAAAAATTACGACGCATCTTTTTTATTATAGCAAAATTAAAAAAAAAAATGAACAAAATGTATTATTTAACAATATGTATTTTTATTTTCAATAAAATTAGTGTTATTAAATTATGGTCGGCAAAACATAAGCTAGGATTTATAATTTTTAAAAATTCCACCATTTACTTTTAAGCACATGTCAGAAGCCAGAAATATGTTGGCTTCAATAATTTGAAAAGTTTGAAATGATGTCAATATAACATACAAGCTTGTAATATGTGTGTGTAACAAGTGTGCCTGTAACAAGTCAATTAGAACTATAAATGCATTTACTGACGAATAAAAAGTGTACTTACCTAAATTTAAATACTTTTTATGTACTCCTTCGTACGCTGTCCACTCTACATTTTTAAACCTTGCTCTGTCCTGTCTTCCATGGTCACCTTCGGGTTGCTCGTTGGGGTTACTAAAAAGAAAATATATTTTTAGAATACTTTTTAAACGGAAATAATACAAGGTGCCCTAATGTGTCCTATTTTTGAGACTTCTAGGACGTATTGGGGTTAATAGTACAGACAAAATGTTATAGTTTTCAGATTTGTCACATGCCTTTTGGTTTTTAGGCTCCAGGGTATTGTTAAAAAATTTTGATACATATTTCATCAATGCAAGTCTTAATTAAACAAGAGTGTAAAGACAAATCTTGACAAGTTTTTTACGTAGATTTTTGTATGTTTGTATGTATGTTTGTTTATGCATTTCTCCAAAATTATTATTTAAATTTTGACTATTTTGTTTTTATTGGCTATCATAAACTTCAACTTGGAAAACAGTACAGATTTAATCAAAATCGCTTAAGTAGTTTTTGGGATATGTACTAATACGTAAAAGTGTACTGGCCTGGCCTATTGATACGAGCTACGGGTGTAATGTCAAAGAGAAACTATCCCAAAATCTTGGTCAAATTCTAGTGCATGTAAAAAAATTTAAATGACCCAAACTAAACTCTAAATGGTTTCAACAAAATCGTTTAATTTTTACAACAAAACTATTTCTGCTTATTACAAAAAATATATTCCAGTTTTTGTATAATACTAGAAGTCATAAAAAGGAAATTTATAATAATAATAATAATCTTTATTGTCTAACAGTAATCCAGGTATAAGACAATTTTATACATAGCAGTAATATAATGAAAAAAGAAAAAAAAACAATTTATACACAAATTATAATAGTAAAAGTATTTGACAACTTAAAACTTATAAAATAAGGCAGAATAACCTACGTTTTAACATTTTTGTAAAATGAACCGATGACAGGTCGTAAGCATCAATGTCGTTACAGGTAATATTAAAAAGGCGCATGGTTTGAAATAGTGGTGTTTTAATCAAAATCCAGGAGAGAGTCTGCGGTGATCTATAGGCATCTATAAGGTATCTGCAGACTTTGAAAAGAAATCGGATTGATATACAGTAAAGCGCACCGTACTGCGAACATAGGAGGCTCCTGGGCGATTTTGATGTACCCAATTCTAAAATACCAAATAATAATTTTGTGGCTTGTATTTCAATTCTTGCCCTGTCACGTGGTTCATTTTTGGTTGGGACTGTGGGAGTGCGGTGATAAATTCGGAAATTCATCTGCCCAATTTAGTTCTGTACTACGTTTTTATTTTTAGTAAGAGGATGGTTTATAGGCAAGTAGCAGGAGTTAGCTAGCGTCAACCGACTTCGATCGGATTTCTTATCAGCCATAAATTTAAAAATTAGTTGCTTACGGGACCGCAACGTTTGCTAGGTCTTAAGAACCAAACAGTTTTTCCTAATAAAATAAAGAATTTTCTCAAATAAATAATGGAACGTAGAAGATATTCTTAAAAAAATAAATTAATGTGCATTCATAGAATAAAAAAGAAAACTCTTTGAAGTTATCGAATATGCTCAAATAAACCACCTTCTTGAGCCAAACAATAACTAAGAGATTGTCATAAAACGCCTTCTGACATTTGCTAGAATGCTGAGGGTAATAATCCTAAAAGAATTTTCAATTTATAATTGCAATTCTTGTAGATTATTAGCCCTATTCTCCTGGAAACCATAAATTTGTGATTTTACGTATCCTTTAAGAAAAAAATCATTATTTTCCATTTCCATTACAGTTTCACAAAATTGCATTCGTCTAAAATGATCATCAGAGAAAATTTCATAGGTTTTTCTTACTTTGTAGGATCGGTATCCATTTTTTTCTCAGCACTCTACCCACTGATCTTCTGCTCAAATTAACCTGTTTTGCACTGTATTAATGAAAATTGTAGGATTTTTAATAACACTTGCCACTACCATAATGTCCTTCATTTTCCTTTCGTTGTTTTCCTGGGACACTATCATGTTTATGTTTTTTGGAGATAACAACCAAATGTCGTATGTTTTAATGACTCGGTGAATAGTAAATCGTGGGAGTCGCCCATTGGAAATAAATTAATAAATAATTCCCTAATTCCCCTAACAGGATTTTCACGGTGATACCATTTAATAATTTTAATTTTCTCTTCCAGTTCGTAAACATCCATTATTAATAATTATTATTTTATTAAAAAAAAAAAACTTTTTGGTCGCAAATAATCGACACAGTAAAACTTTAGCTGTCGAGCGTTCGATAGTAAAGAATTATTTCAGGAATAAACGTATTGAGTTCGCTTGCTGGCCGACGGGCGTCTTATGAATTTGTTTACCGAAAAATTATTGATCGATAAGCAATGCGTGCGGCGTTTTTAGGTACATCCAAAATGCTCCAGATTGTCCTAAGCGTTCGCAGTTGTCTGCGCTTACTGTATATTTTCATGATCGTTTAAGAAGGAAATCTGAAACCGTCTTAGGAGCTCACCCTGATCGACACTCTAGGTGGAAAATGTCCACTGCTTTTAAATAAAAAAATTTAAAAAAATTTTTGGACATTTTCAATTATGATATACTTGTTGAAAAGGATGCCAAAAATAGAACATTTAAAGTATAGGGTGAAAATATGGAATTTTTATTAGGTAACTTGAATTGTGATAAACCCACATTCTCATTGCTTTTGGAAATCGGGTTTCATGTGGTTTGCAAGAGAATTTGGGATCAAAAGTAATACCCGGGATCCTTGAATGTCTCACAACGACCAATAACAATTATCCAATCTATATTCGAAGGGAACATGGAACAAGGGAAAATTTATGACCACGGGATTTCGAAAACCGCTTTCCCGATTACTCAAGTAAGATTTTAAGAATAATAGCAAATCAGCAAAAAAGCCCATATCATCCAGTTTCCAATAATATGGAATGGTCAACGCGGTCAAAGGCCTTTGAAAAATCTTGTGTCTGACCTGCTTTGCCCATCAATGGCCCCCCCGACAAAACAAGCCAGATTCTCATAGTGCTACGCCCGTCAAAGAACCCCATGCTGGTTCGGAAAAAATATGCCCCGAAAAATCTTTTCAACGACTTTCAAAAACCTTGGCAAATGCGCACAAGATAGAGACGGTCGTGTTGACAATTTCATTGACATTCCCTTTTAAAAACCGGAGTAATTCGCGCTTGTTTCCCATATGTCCTGTATGCATCAATTTTCGTCTTGATGGCAGCCCGTAATTCGTTATATTGTGCGATGAGATGCGAATTGGTTTTTTTTAAGTTTTTTAAAAGTCTATGTTTTCTTTTTTTATGATTTAATTATTTCCGATGTAAACCAAACAGGGTATGTTCCTTGGATTATAGATTTAGGTACACAAACCCGTTATCCAAATTCTTAGGTTTTTTAAATGATTCATTTACATCATTTGAAAATAGAGGTCGACCAATCAATTTTAATATCTATCATAGATATGGAAAAGTTTCCTTTCTAAAATTATTTTTTTTGCTGTGCCAGATTGACGGGAAATTAAATTTCTTTAGGAATTAAAGAAAGCGAAATATTAAGGAGGGATGATTTATCCTCATAAAGGGTACTAGTTCTGCCCATCTTAAAACCAAAAATTTTGATAAATAAATCAAAATTATATTTTTTATTTTAAACGTTTTATAGATCTAAAAAATAACTGAGTAAAACCGTTTAGTAGATCAACTCTCGGGCTACCAACATTCCCCAAATTTATTTTTTTTATCGATTTCAAAGAAGAACTTAAAATAAAATAATATTTTTTACATATAAACTTAATTAACCAACAATTTCCGAAATCAAAAGAAGGTACTTAACCATTTGGGAGCCTACAATTTTTTTTTGAAGTCGGTACCAGCAAAAATTTACCGTAAAAAAATTTCAGAACCCTAAATTGTTTCGTACCTGCTTTTGATTTTGCTTTTGGTTGGTTAATTTAGTGTGATATAAAATAAATTATATTATAATTCTAAGTTAAATTTTTTTTTTAAATTTATTATTTTTTAATACCTTTTTGTATGTAATTAATTTAAAACGTCAAAAGAGTTATTGTTAGATTATTTTTTTTATTTGACGTTTGGTATTAATAATATTAGATACTCATTCATTTTTTCTCGTATAAAACCAATTTTATTTAAACACGCTTCCTTTCTTTAGCCGCGTCTCAATACATCTATCCCAGCGACAATAGGGAGAAAAAAGAAACAGATTTGTTATTTTACCCAATAGTGACAAATAAGTTATCCCTTGGGAAAATAAAAACATAGGCTGGTATAGCAAGATCTCACACTTAAATTATTTTTAAAAAAGTATAATTTAAATAAATTATAAGTACTGCAATAAATCTACATTTACCACTGGCACTTTATATTGATGTCACATGTTTTATTTTGGGACCACCAATAAAAGATGCATAAAAGGTGCTTCAGAGCACAAATATACATACATAATTATTTGTTTTTTTTTTTTTTAAATCTAGAAACAAAACACTTTTTTATGACGGTTTCTTCACAATTTTTTCTTGTCTTGATTTAAGAAATTTCGAGACATTTAAAATTTCTTGGCGTATTATAAGGAGTAAATACTAATGCATTATTTTTAATATTTTAGAGCGGTTATTATAAGAAAAGACTAAAACAGTAATTAAATAAAATTTTACTATTCTACTTATTTATTTCTTTATGAATTTTAAATACTTTGGCTAACAGTGTTTTCTCAGGCTAATTCAAATTCAATGCTTTGGATCTTCAAAACCATAAGAAACACGAGGTTGGTTAAACTGAGAAAAAGTCAAGAAAGGACATCGTACTGCTTACATGTATATTTCAGATGCTGACAGGATTTTTTGTTTTTGGATGTGTTATTTTTTGGGACGAGAGAAGCAATCTTTAAAGAAAACTTTTTTTAGCTAACAGGTTGCTGGACCCAAAGGTTTGCAAAAAACCCAAAAGTTGTTGAGCATGGGTCGGGGGTTTGGCCCGGGGGGGCAATAGACTAATTTTTTTTTTAGAAAACTAACAAAAAAAAAAATTCCAAAATTTTCCCTTTTGGGGTTTTTATTTTTTTAATTTTCTTTTTTTTTTTGTTTTTTTTTTATTTTTTTTTTTAGTTTTTTTTTTTTTGGTTTTTTATTTTTTTTTAAATAATTACCAACTAGTGAAAAATCTGGGAATTTTTTGTAACGATATTAAATATTTTTAAAAGAAAAACAAATTTTTTCGGGGTGATTTTTTTAAAATCCTTGTAAATTAATTGGGGGAGTTTTAGATTTGAAAAAGGGAATTACATCACTAAAATTTCGAATGCTTTTTAGTTCTTTGAAGTCTTTTTTTTTTATTGAATTTTTGGGAAAACTTGACTTTGTTTCTATTCATTTATTTTGGGGGAATAATTTTATAGTTCCGGGCAGGAAATGTCTTCTTTGGGAGGTTTAGACAATGATAAAATTTGTTTAAAAATTTTAGGCACGGTATTATGAATAATTGATGTAAAATAAAATAATATATCGGTTTTTATTTGAAAAAAACGGATCTGCATATAATACTTTTAGTTGGTTCTCTAACTTTGCTTATTAAAAAGAAGGAAAAAACTTTTAAAAGCTACCCAATAAATGGAAACTCTTGGGAAAAACTTTCAAACCTGTTTTATTAAATATGTCAAAAAAAGCTGTTCAAAATTGGCAAGCGTGGTTAAATTTACAATTGATGGTGTTTTTTACTCTTTGATAAATGTCTCCTTCAGGTTCATTAGGTTTTTGTTTTTTTTGGGAGGTTCTGTTTTTTCCAACTGTTCTAATATCCTGAATAACTGAAAATCCCCGGTCTTCTGTACGAAAATCTTTTAGATTTTTACAGAAGTTTTTTAATTCTATTACTTGAATAAACAATATCAGTTGTTGTATTCTGAATATCTAAATATAAGTTTTTTTTGGGGTTCCCTTTTTAAAAGTGTTTGGAAAGTTAAAATCAAAATTATTTAATAAATTTTTTAAACTAGTCGCTTCTTTATGAAAAAATTTCATTTACAACTCTTCTTAAAATTTTTCTAAAAAACTTTAAAATTGGCCACGTAATTCGGCGACAGTTTTACAAGCCTTGAATGAAAGTTCCACCGCGTTTGACTCACTTTAGGCATTTTTTTTTCACTTATTCTATTCAGAACATTTTAACTTTTTAAAACACCGAAAAAAATGTTTGAAAAACCGCAAATTAAAAAAATTCGACTTTCCCTTTTATACTTTGCAAGTATCTTGCAATACTAAATTCATTCTATGTAGACAATGTGTAAATAAAGCCTGAGGGCAATATTTTTTAATTTTCTTGTAAACCCAGTTAAAATTTCCTTTATGACTGCCACCATCATAAGTCTGACCAAAATTTGGTAAAGGGAATTAAAATTGTTTTTTATTTCCCCTGAACAACATTAAAATATTTTCGTCTTTAAACTCCTACTTACATCCGTAAACCCTAAAAATCTTTCAAACCCTTCCTTCTATATACTTATAACAATAGATAACTGTTGGCATGAAAATTCCTTGGTTTCGTCATTCAATCGAAAAACAAATCGCTTTATTAATTTCTTTCTATGGTTCTATATAAATGACTTATACTTTTCTATCAACTCATTTTGGATGGTTTGGGCCTCCGCAAAGTTTTGGATATGATGAGAGTTCCCCCCGGGATATTTGTAAACATTTGTAAATTTCCTAAATTACCCTGATTTAATGACTGCTCAGTTTATCGTGGCTAAATGCTAGTTCGACGGGCCAAAAAATTACATGATATCTATTAATCGCTGCCAAAAAAAGTGGGTTTTTAACAAGTTCGTTATGTTTAACATTTTCTAACCGAGCCCGTTGTTTACTAACAAGTAAATGTTTTGTTTATCAAAGAGATTTATTTTAAAATTGACTGTAAATATGACCTTTTAATATATCGTGCTTTTGTAGAGCACGAAAAAGCTGGGCGTAGCCTACTTGACACCACGGATTTTGATTTTTGTTCCGGTTCGTAAACTGGCCAACAACAATGTTTTTGTTTCAACTTCGTAAGCAAAGACAATTTTGGTTTTCTTTGGACATTTAAAAATGCAAATTTTTAAGTGTTGGACGCTCTCTCTTGGGAGCGAACTCCATCAGGAGAAAAACGTTTACACGCTGTTTATGCAAAAACTGTTACAGCGTTGTATTTTCTCCAAAAGGATTACAGTAACGAAACTTCCAAATATTGCCAAATTAACATTTTTTGGTCTATGTGAAACTACAATTTCTTGCTTAAAGGCTACGAACCCCAAAAATTTTGAAAAATCCCTGTTACTTTCTTTTACCCCCCGTATTAATTAGGGTTAATATCTTGGGTGTCGGACGCCATTATTTATTATTTTAACTCTCGTGAAAAAAAGAGTCCCTTTTTAAAATTTCTAGAACAATATCACCGAAAGTGGTTACATCCCTTTTTTCGTTAGGAAGCTTCCCCCCCATTTTTTAGGAATTAAAAATTTACAGGTTTACTGACACCTTGAGATCAAATAATATACTTTCCCTTTCTTTGGAATTACTCAACTTCTTTACAAAAATTACAAGCTCGTTTATTTTAAAACCAATTAAAAAACACTAAAATATCAAAAAAACTCCCGGTAATACTAAAAACATCAATAAAAATCGATGCTGGTTTCTTCAAGTTTAATGAGAACCTAAACTCTAACCTCATTTTATTTTCATCGGCAAAACTATATTGCGAATGTGGCTATTAATACATGAACAAAACAAATCAAATGTATGTTTGGTTACCTATCTTATTCGCAGCTTTCTCTGGGATTTACATGAAACCGTACGCAAGCCGGACCAGGAATACCAAGGCGATTCGAAAAGTTGAAGTGGAATAGAACTTTGGTATGGGTTAATCGCAGGAGTTTAAGCTACGAGGCATTTAAAAAGTAAATCGGTATAGTGGACAATAAATAATACAACAAAATGGTTTTCTAGTAAATAAGGTAGTTGTTCTGTAAAACGATTGAGACTTTTGGTTTAAATGTTTTGATTTTAATTAATTATTTACTCATTGAGCACTAAGGAGCAATGGGTCGGCACTGCCGACCCTGTCGTCCCTGTAAAGCCGCCACTGCTTAGAGATCTTTATAATTTTTTAATATTTTTGGACTATACAGGGTTAGTCCGAAAGATGGACCTAAGAGTTACCTGCAAAAAATCCTACAAGTTGCTTCTTATATCTTTTTATATTTTGGGTGCGTTGTTTCTTAGGGCAAGGTAAGTAACCTTTAAATCAATTAGAATGGGGAAAAAAAGACTGTTTGTTAGAAAGTTGCCTGGCACTAGGCAATAACGTACCAGAAAACCATAAACATCCAGCAACTTTTAAAATTTTCAGCATGTTACTTCTGGGTCCATATTTCGAGCACATCCTGTATAGTGGAAAAAATGTTTTATTAAGGCGTTGTTTGTGTCTTACTAAGGAATAACAGACTTTTTACTTGTAACCTTTGGGTTCATGCTTCCAGCACATCCTGTACCTTTAGCTGGAAAAAAATGTTCTCTTTAAAGATTGCTGTCGTTCGTGCACGTCTTTTGACAGTGAGATACAGTCGAGAATATTAGAACATTCGGAATACTTTCGGACACATGCGGAAAAAAGCAGGTTTTTCAATTTTTACTGGTTTTATTTATGGTTATTTAAAAAAACCAAAGGCAACGCCGAAACCAGTGAAAGGGGTATTTTCTAGGGCTGGGTTGAAAATAACCCAAACGGGCTTGCACATGATTTTGTAAAAGTTTAATATGTCCTTATTCGTTAATGTCAATTTCCAGTATTAATTTCAACTTTGCAATTAAATTTTAAAGTATTCCTGTTATAGGTATATTAGTAAATTAATTTATTTATTTAACTTAATATCTCTGATCTGTTTTTATTATCCTTTTTGTCTGTAAAATATTATTTTTTCATATATTGTTTTAAAACTTTTGGTGCTTAGTTTAATTAACAACTAAACTATTTACCCTTTAAATTTTTAGGGTACACGCTATACAATTTTTAATTAAGAGTAGGCCAGCTCGTATGTTTTAAAAAATAAAATGACAATTTTGTTAATTTAACCAGATATTTACAAAAAAAAATCAAGAAATTTTAAGATTTCTGGAAAATTTTGTCAAGAAATCTTGATCACGACGTATTATTTCTTGCCTTGTCTTAAAACTTAAAATTATATATTGTCATGATTTCGTTTTAAAGTCAAAACAAAGTCAATACTAGATTCAAAAATTTTAAGAAATTGACCTCTCCTATGAGCTGCGGGTGCCGTGTTAATAGGAAAACATCAAAACGTTTAAATCTTTACAACAAAACTATTACTACTTATTACAAAAAATCATTTGTTATTTAAAACTAATACTTACAAAGTAAACAGGTTATTTTAAAAAACTAAATCGACTGGACCCGATCTTAAAAATAATTAAACGCCGTATTTGTTTTGTACCTACTTTTGATTTCGTTTTTGTTGGTTAATCTAGTGTATATATAAACAATATTATTTTACAATTTTTAGTTAATTTTTTTGAAGTCGATTTAATTTTTTTAAATTACCTCATTATTAGTTCACCATCATATTACTTATTTTTTTTTTCAATAAAATTTTAAGTTTATGATTTTGACTAGGGGATTAATGTCTCAGTTTCTAAAAAATTTAACTAGATATATTTTTAAGCTTATAAAAGCTCAATAATAAACTACTAATAAGACATAATAAGGTATGCCTTAATCTACTTATACAATAACGTAAAATCAGTAAACCTAAATTAAATAATTTTTATTGTGCTTAATTACAATTTAAAAACAATATATTTAATTATCTGGTAACAGTCCGGCTGATAATGACGATATAATTCAATAAGTTAGGTTACAAAATTCTTGTTTATTGGTTTATACTCTATGCGCAGAAAAGCTAAGGCGTTTAGTTTCTCTTGGCTTAAGATAGATCTTAGATAATTTTACCCGCTTTAAGCAAGAAACACTTCTCTCAAACGAACAATGTGTCGCTGGTGCAGATAGAGCCATGCAAACTGTTATATCCAAAAAGGACAAACTTTTGCAAATACTGTTTTCGCGGAAACAAAGATAGACTTTTCAATGATCCAGAATCTGGTTTTACACAAATTATTTTAGATAAAAGGTTACTTTGTAAATTTATTATGCATTCTTGAACTAAGTCTTTAAACCATTAGGATACATTTCTTCCAAAAAAAAAAGCTTTTTTCGTAGGGATCGATGATAACAATCCACTCATTTTAGTCAGAAATAAAAACTTTTTATTAAACCCATTGTAGGCCTCCTGCCGTATTTTCAATTTGGATACAAGTCTATAGGCCTGTTATTAGATACATTTTAGCTTGCAAAAGTTTGCGGAGTTTTGAAACTTGGGAAAAATGGTCATTTAAAGGTTATTAATATGCAATTAATTTTGGGACCTCGTGTGACCTCCGCATGCGCCACCATCTTGAAAAATTACGGTCAAAATCAGTTTTTAGTGAATAACTTGTTTCTAAGTTTTGGAAAAGAAGTATTTAAAGAAGTTGAAGAAATGAATTTTGAACAAAATCGCTTTTAGTTTTTTATCAGGCGATAGTTTCGAGTTACAGGACCGCGTAATGGAGTAAATTTTTCCAATCCGTATAATGTTTAACTAAATGTTATTTTTCATATACCTATTACTTATACATTACTCTATTATAAAATTGTTTGGTTTAATAAAATAATGAAAGCGTAATTTATCAACTCGTTTCGACACCACCCAAGAGATAGAGTTGATCGGCGCGTTTTTTTTTAACGTGGTATCCCCAGTAGGCCTATTTCACATTTCAAGCTTACATGCACCTTTTTTGCAGCTTTGTACCATGGGATGTTCCTGGTTCATTTTGTTCACCATCTGTTAAATTTTGTGTGTCATCTGTCTCTTCTAGTACCCTCCCCAAAGAAATAAAGTTATCATCCTCGTTTGGGTCTTCAGAATCAGAATCAACTACCAAATCAGGAGTGTTTTCACATGCAGTGCCTTCAATTTAACTGAGTACTGAGCATTTTAACCCTGTTTTCCGACATCCACACGCTCCCGTACAGTCTTTTTTACATTTGCAGGATATTGTTTTTAAAATGGCATCTGGGGCTGCGTCTAACGTAGCCCGAACAGCATCGAGCCCATTCAACGTTTTTTGCCAGCCATATTACTCAGGATTTTTATGTCTGCCACACCACGTTGCAACTTGATGATAAACTCGCAGACAGTGCTGCTTTGCAGCATCGCTTGTGGGTGGCACGGACGCAAGATTAAATTTATTATTGGACACAGACTTTGTAAAATTCTGGTATCGAAGCGAATCCAATGTGTCCTTTTCAAATAAACCGCCATATAATGCCACTAGAAAGGCTTCTCCAGTTGCAGCGACAGTATTTACATCTGCTTCGAGGTCATGTAAAATTTCTATTTTATTAAGCAATGAGTAATTTGCATCCAAGAGACTAAGGAACTTTAATTTCCCTTTATTAAAAAGAGCAGATGTGGTATCACAACCGCTGATGGCATACAAAAACAAATTGTTCTCTGCAACAGCTTCTTTATAATTAAGACTCTGTGTTAAATAAAGCGCTCCTGCTGCTTTTCCTTTCGCTGGTTTTTGCAAAAAAATGTTTTTCTTGTCATTTGCCTTTGCAGTTAATAGTACCAATTAATCGATATCGTCTCCGACAATAAAAACACGCGTAAAAGATGATGACATGTCGATGGCTGACTGATAATGAGCACATCCGCATCTTCTACTGCCTGCTTTAAAGTGAAATTATGTTCTTTCGACATTAACATCGAAATAAAATTTCTTCTGTTATTATCGCTCGATAAAAATTTATCTTGCGAAACTGGTGGAGTCATTGCTTCGTCAAAAATTACATCAGTGGATACTTGTGCTTTAGAGCGCCGATATCCTTCTGCACTCTTCGTATTGCGGCTAGCTGCATCTGCTGGATAACAGTCAAAGACTACAGTTGCGTTATCACCATAGTGCCTTCGGATATATTGAATGTAGTTCATGCAAATTTGTTCATATGAATCATTCCGATGCCATACCATACGATGCAATAAACTGCCAACGTCCAAAAAATACAAATGTTGTTATCCGGTTGTAAAGGCTCGTTTACTGGAGAAAACGTTTAATATATATATATATATATATATATATATATATATATATATATATATATATATATATATATATATATATATATATATATATATATATATATATATATATATATATATATATATATATATATATATATATATATATATATATATATATATATATATATATATAATTATATATATATATATATATATATATATATATATATATATATATATATATATAATATTATATATATATATATAATATATATATATAATTTATTCAAACTTAAAATAGCTTAACAGTTTAAAGTAATTTATTCTAATTTATTGGATATTGAAAGGACCTTACTAATCCCACTTTTATAGAGATTTAAAATAGTGCACCCTAATATTTGGTCCTGTAACTTAAAAACTATTGGCCTGACAAAAAAACTTTAAATAGCTATTTTGTAAATAAAATTATTCTCTTCAACTTCTTTTAAATACTTATTTTGCTAAAACGTACAGAAAATAAGTTATTGACAAAAAACTGATTTTGACCGCAATTTTTTCAAGATGGCGGCGCGAGCGGCGGTCGCACGAGGTCGCAAACTTAACTGCACATAAAGAACCTTCAAGTTTGCATTTCTGCCAAGTTTCAAAACTCCGCAACCTTTTGCACCAAAACACTATTTTTATGTATCTAATGACTGGCATACTATCAGTGAGGGCAAGAAATGTGTTAACCCTAAAAGTATCTTTCGCCAATTGATCTTATTTTTAATTTCTCTTAAACATAAAAAAAAACTTTCTGTCAAATCTGCCACTGGGTATCAATTTTTTGATTAAGTATGTATAAAACTTATAGACGTATTTTTTAAATTACTTAGCAAATAAATTAAATTAAACATAATTAGACTAAACTAAAGACGACGTTTTGAATCGATTTTCACCATATATTTCTTAAGCAATATAAATTCCCAACCAGAAAGCAAAAACTAGTTTAGTTAAAACTAAACCAAGAAAATAAATGATTTTCAATTACTTATTTCCCTCTTTGTTGATGATGATAAATTGACGCACTTATTTCCTCTAGCCGGGAACTTCATATTCAAACTAGCGTATTTCCGACCGTACCAAATTTTGTTTTAGTAAATGGCTTTCCATTAAGGTAACCGAAACCTAATTTATTTTAAATGTCGGCGAGTGGATTTTAAATATATTGACATTTTGTTTTACGAGAAATTTCGCATTATTGGCATTTTAAAATATCATAATAGACTGCTTTAAAGTAAACATGATTGTTTTCTACATTTTAATAAACTCAGTGGCGTAACAACTTAAGAATACACCTATGTTTAAGATTAACTGTGGGCTCCTTATTTTACTACTACATTTTTTCGTAAAGTTGTATTTTGATGGAATGTGAAAGGATGTAGGCGAATTAAAGTAATAAAAAAATTTTAATTTATTAAATACCAACAAACCAACATAACAATACTTGGTTTTTCTACACATAATAGAATAGATATTTACTATATTATAAAACCAGAAAATGAACTTTGACAGTATAGGAGGGATGCTTACGGACGAGGCGATGAAGAAGCCGAGTCTGGAATTTCGAAACGAATAATGTACAGGGTCTTTAATTATATTTACGTGGCTTCTGAGGCCTTTATTTTTACAGACAGAAAAAAATGTTTTATATAAAAATTGTTGGATTTTTACCATATCATTTTTTGAAATTATCAGTAAAAAAGTATCGCAATAAAAAAATGGAAAAAATATAGGCAACTTCAACTTTATTAAATAAAACACCCTGTATATTATGCGCTACAACGAAAGATCTTTTTCTGATTCAAATATAACACGATGATGATGTTTGGATGAACCATTTTGGGATATTTTTAGGTTAAATTATTAATAAATTACAAAGTTTTATATTAGTATCACTAAATATTGAAACAATAAAATTGTTATGTTACAAATTTGGTGAGGTTTTCTCGTGACCAATAATGTTTATTTCTGTGATTAAACATTCCTACAAAGTGAAGAAAGACTTGTCGGTGAATAGAATTTTATTAAAACTTTGGATGCTTCTGTAGTAATATTTCAATGCATACTTAGGTTGGTCCTGCATGTTTTGTTCAGAAGATTCTGAACGGACATGAGGTAAAATTTGTAAAATTTTAAGGTTAAATAAATTTTACATAAATCTGTTTTATTAAGTTCAGATGCCGCATCAGATTCGGTTTCAGTTTTCAAAAAATATTAAAGTAGTCCAATAGAAAAGGTATAATTATCCTGAAGAAAACGAGATATTATTTTCATTTCGTGCTGCGGTCAGCTTTTTTCATTTTTAAAAAGCACTTTCAGTTTAATAAAATTTTATTTATATGTATTGTAGTATCATCTGTAGACGGTACTGATTATTAAGGATATAATAGAAGTAATATTCCCTTTGCTATAATCTTATTATTGTTACCATAAAGACCTTTAATAGCGATGTTTTGTTCTTCTGAATAGCCCATCGACAAGCATTACAAACTATTTTTAGTAGTTAAAATGATAAATTTAAACTTTTTAAAATATCAATACGTTAAATTTAATAATTTTTTTTATTATTTTCTGCATAGCTTTTTTTCCCCATATCTAATATATTTTTTTCAATTATTTATTGTTTAACTAATATCTCAAAATGGTTCATTCAAATATCATCGATAACATAATAATGTATATACAGTAAAGCGCAAACTTGCACTGCGAACATAGGACGATCCTAGACGATTTTGGATGTACCTAAAAACCCCACACGCATTGCTTATCGATCAATAATTTTCGGCAAACAATAATTTATAAGACGCGCGTCAGCCATGGCGATCAATTCAATACGTTTATTTTATTCCTGAAATAATTCTTTCTCTCGGCGCTCGACAGCTATGGTTGTACGGTGTCGATTATTTGCCGTCCAAAAAGTTTTTTAATAAAATGTCATTAACAATAATGGATGTTTACGAACTGAAAGAAAAAATTAAAATTATTAAATGGTATCACCTGGAAATCCTGTTAAGGGGGGAATTAGGGAATTATTTATTAATTTATTTTTAACCGAGGCTTACCCCACGATTTTCTGCTATTCACCGAGTCATTAAAAACTTTCTGACGTTTGGTTGTTTCAACTCAGAAAACATAAACATGATAGTGCACCGAAACAACGAAAAAACGAAGAAGTATGACGTGTAGAGTGTTATTGAAAATCCTACAATTTCATTAATACAATTACACAACGGGTTAATTTTTACCCAAATATCAGTGGGAAAAGTGCGAAAAAAATGGATACCGATCCTACTAAAGTAAGAAAAAACCATGAAATTTTCCCTTTGATGATGTTTAGACGAATGCAATTTTGCTGAAACTGTAATGGAAATGAAAAATAACAATGAAAATTGTATAAAACATTGTTCTTCATGGTCTCACCCAACGATTTTTTCTCCTAAGGGATGTAGTAGAAGCTTCTAATTATGGTTTCCAGGAGAATAGGGCTAATAATCTACAGGTATTACAAGTCACAAATGAAATTCTGGGATCCCTTAGGAACCTTAACATTCTAGCAAATGTCAGAGCGTTTTTACTTATTCTTGGTTATTGTTTGGCTCAGGAAGGTGGTTTTATTTGAGCATCTTCCTGATACTTGAAAGATTTTTTTCTTTTTTTATTCTATAAATGCACATTAATTTATTTTTTTAAATATCTTCTACGTTGCATTATTTATTTGAGAAAATTCTTTTATTTTATTAGGAAAAACTGTCTCGTAAGCAACTAATTTTAAATTTATGGCTGGTAAATCCGATCGAAGACGGTTGATGCTAACTAGCTCCTGCTACTTGCCTATAAACCATATTATTTACTGAAAATATAAACGTAATACGCTAAACTGGGCAGATAACTCTTCCGAATTTATCACCGTACTCCCCGCCAGTCCCAATAAAAATAGGCCACGTGGAAGCAAGACAGAGTCAAATGCAAACCAAAATTATTATTGAGTATTTGATTGAACATCAGGTCCTCAGAGCCTCTATGATTAAACTGTGGTTTTTCTTGTATATATATATATATATATATATATGTAATATATATATACTCATATCTATCTGTATATATATATATATATATATATATATATGTATATGTATAATATATATATATATATATATATATATATATATATATGTATATAATATATACTGTTCTATGTATATCATATATAATAATAATATATATATATATATATATATATATATAATATACTTCTTAATAATATAATAATATATATAATAATAATATAAATAATATATATATATAGTAATAATATATATGTATAATATAATATAATAATATATCTTATTATTATATATATATATATATATAATATATATATATATATATATATATATATATATATATATATATATATATATATATATATATATATATATATATATATATATATATATATATATATATATATATATATTTGAAATTAGAAAAAAACTAACTTTTATTATGTAATATACAGGTGTTCCATTTAAAAAAGTTGAAGTTGCCTATATTTTCCATTTTTGTTGATAATTTTTACTGATAATTTCAAAATAAAATGGAAAAACACCTACAATTTTATAAAAAAACTTTTTTTCTGTCTTCAAAAATAAAGTACTCCCAGAAGCCACGTAAAATATAATCAGACAAGTAGCCATACCTTAAATGTTTCTTCATTTCATACTGTACTGTCGAGTTTATGTTTCTGACAATACTTTGTATTTTTAAACTCCTTCGTGTATCTACAAAATAATTAATTGTATGCTGTGAAAACCGGGCAGCAAGTACCAAAAAAAATAGGCAAAATAGTATGATACATTTTTTTGTCCTTTTGTAGATTTCGTAAGCGTGGACGTAATTTTGTCTTATCCTAATGACCTTGTAAGTAAATATGCACGAATTTAAATAAAAATTTAGTATTTGTCAGCTTTTGACTTGTTTTCCAGACTTAAACCAAGTATCTTAAAGTGCGTTTTATAATATAGTATGAAATAAAATAATGGATGGGTGCGGCTCAATATGGTCTACCTTTAATCTAATTTGGGCAAATAGAAAAAACCTGTTCAACGATATCAAAAAAACATTAAAAAATAACTATATGACTAGTTTTCAGAATTTTACAAAAATGAGGGAATAATAAAATCGAACAGAACCTACAAAAAATGATTGTGTGTAACTTCAAATTAAATTCCTACATAAGACAAGTTTTCTATGTCTTAAAACACGTAAAATAAAATACCAATAATTACAAAATAAAATTATTACCTGGTTCTAATTTAAAGTGTGGAAATAATTTTTTTTTTTGGGACCTTTTTGGGATTTTTTTTTTAAATATATATTTTTTTTGTACGGCAATAAAAACAACTTGGTCATAAAATAATTCTCTCTAAAGTAATCAGTTTATAGTGGCATATCATAAACAAAATGATTCAGATATAATATATTATATTGGGATTGGGACACGATAAGGGAATGATAATTAAGGTATTTGGTTAACTCCCATTTATAACTGTGGGATAAAAACATCCAAAACAGGTATGGTTTAATGGTCACAGTGGTACAGTTTACCTAAAAAAATAAGTTTATGATATAATGGTAATAACATAAAACTAAGTGTGGACACGATTTTCTTAATTTCTAATTTAGTCGTATTGCTTTTACCCTAAATATTTTTTTTTATTCTTCAAAACTTATTATTTAACTTGCTTTTACAGATTATATGTCTGGCTATTTTGGTAATGGTTATTTTTCACAGACATATTTATTTTAGATAGCCACAGGTAGACCTGGCGGCCATACGACATTCGTATAGTGCAAATAGTTTTAATTAAGAGCGCTTAGCTTTTTAACAAGATTTTCCAATAATCAAGACGCATTTTTACGCCTAGAAAAAATAATTTGAAAAAAATAATTTGAAAAAAATATTTTTTCGTTTAATCCTCCTGTTTATACCTTGTAACCGAATAGTTATGACCAGAAAAGCTGGAAGACCATAGCAGTTTCTCTATTTGTTAGTCTTAACTCTTTTTCAAATTTCTTTAGAAGATGTCAGATATTGAGAATCATGATGATGATCTGCATGTGTGTTATTCGAGTTGATTCGCGAATCTTGGACGATCAAGATGGTTTGCTCGTTGTGTTCAGGAAGGTCCCAGAAAACGACTCTAGGAAGTCCCTGGTTCATGCATTTTTGAAAAAATGCCTTCTGGGCCTGGAAAATGCATTTACCAATTGCATTTATTACTTGCATCATTATAAGACGACTGCAAACTCGGAAAAATCGCTCGGAAATCGTGCTCCGGGGGTTTTCAGGTTGCCGAACTCGATTTTGGCATTAGAATTACCCAGGTGTGCTCGGGGTGGCTCTGTGGGAGTGTCGGGGGTGGTGCTGTGGGAGAAATGGCGCTTCCTAAATCGCTCTAAACTAGGGTTCATGATTTCTCAGGCTTATCAATTTCTCGGGTCTCGAAATTCTCGGTATTCTCGGGTCTTCTCAGGGTTGTCGAAGACTACAAGAATACGTAACTTCTTTATGAAACCGTCTGAACTCAGCTAAGAGTCAAAACACTAATGAACGTGTGTGTATTACAGTGTTGCCAACCAAACTCGCTGAAAATTCCCAATTTTTTCTGTGAAAAAATCGCTAGAATTCCTAGATCAAGTAAATAGAAAAATAATTTACAGAAATGACTTTATTGTGGAAAAAGTTCAAAAAATACATAAAATAAAATCTCATGATAACAATGGACATAGATAGCAAAATGAATTAACAAAATAAAGGGTTTCTAAACAAAAAAAACAATTCTAAAAATTCTTAAAATCGTCTTTTTTTAATAAAGGTTATCCTTTTTCATGGGAACAGCTTTTCATTAATTAATAATTTTGGCAGCAGTTTTCACTAGAAAGACGAATTAAACACACTGCATTTAATGCTACGGGATAATTAATTTAGCTTTTATTCGTCGGCGACTGAAAATACTCGCTCAGTCTCGCATTATGCAACAAATACACGACTTGACATTTCTTTTTCCCTTATTTTTTTGTGGGCACAACCACAATGAAAGGGCAACACTCAGAAAGATGCTAAGTAGCAGTGGATCTGAAATTTCCCCCGAAACCCGATACCATGAATTAACCGTATAGTTAATCAGCAACAGAAGAAATTTTTTTTTGAAAGATACGATGGTCAAACATACAAGGGTAAAAAAGGATTTAATAGGTACTTGTCTTTTAGTAGCAATTTAAAATTATTAAATTGACTGAAATTCTATAAATTGAACTGAAAAAAAAATCCAAAGTTGAAAATTCTGGAATTAGATAAATTCCCTATTGTGGGGAAAAATCTAAAACCCAAGGGAAAAATTTTTTTTTAAATTTTGGCATTACTGGTGTATTACCTACTGTTTTGGGATATGTTACAAAACGACGCCGCCAGAGCGCGAGCCGCGGTCGGCGAGATCAAGTACCACTGCGCTTTGGCCCGTGCCGCCCGCCGCCGCGCGTTTGAAACAAACGGCAAAACGCAAATAGTTTATTTTATAATTTCATAGACTCAAATTGATTTCTCGAGTTCTCGAGTTTTCTCGAGCTTGATTTCCGGGAACAAAGCCGATTTCCGGATTCTCGGCCGAAAATTCCGGAATGACCCCTACTCTAAACTCGTTATTTGGGGGTTTTTGGGGATGCCGAACTCGATCCTGGCATTAGAATTACTCGGGGGTGCTCGCGGGTCCCCCTGTGGGTTTGTCTGGGGATCATTCTGGGGCGGAAATTGCATAGTCCATGAAAATCGCTTCAAAATCGTTACTCGGGGTTTTCGGGGATGTCGAATTAAATTCTGGCATTAGACTCCCTGGGGGCGTTCGGGGTTGGCTTTGTGGGAAATGGTAAAGAAGAAAGTGAAAAATCACAAATTATTCAAATAACAAATGGGAGTTTTTTCTAATCTTAAATTATTCATTATAAACTTAAATTTTTAACCTAAATACTAAATATCTTGTTCAAACTCTTCTTCCTCTTCTTTCCGTTCTTTATCTTCTTTTCCTCCTTCATTTTCTTCCCCTTCTTTATCTGCTTTATCGTCACAATTCTCGGCCCCATTGACAGTCCCTTTTTGATTTGAGCAATTGCCACCCCGCAATGCTTGCATGCAAGTGAGCACCCCAGCCCCCTTTGGCGGCACACCTTTTGCCCAATCATTTGACAAGAACAAAAATTTTCTCAAAATTTCCTCGGGACCCTTCCTGGGTCATGGTGACAGGACTGAGCTCTCCATCCACCAATTCCACGTTCCAACGGATCTAAGGTCTCGTCTTGACCTTTGAACCATACCAAGCCTGTACTTGGAAATGAACACCTTGATATGCTCGGTGTAACATTGGCTTTATCAATAAGAGACTTTCTATTTTCATTAAAGGGAAAAATTAATAATTAACTGTTTTTATTTATTTAGTATATTTTATATTATATTATTATTTAATTTTTTTCATGGACCTGCCCAAACCCCCAGGCAACCCCACAGGAAACCCTCAGGGGGGAATTTAGTGCTATAAGGAATTTGGGTCCTCAAAACCCTCATTAACGAGTTTGGAGCGATTTTCGCACCGCCTCTTCATCACCCCCGGACACCCCCACAGAGCCACCCCGAACGGGTTATTCCAATGCCAGAATCAAGTTTGTCGGCCCGAAAACTCCCGAGTAACGAGTTTGGAGCGATTTCAGGCTGGCTGCCATTTCTCCCAATTCACCCCGGACATCCACAACCACCCCCGAGCACACCGGGTAATTCTAATGCAGAATCGGTTCAGCCGAAAACCCCCGAGTAACATTCCGAGCGATTTTTCCGAGTTTGCATTCGTTCCTATAATGGTGCAAGTTATGATGCAATTGGAAAATGCATCTCGATATCTGCTGGCTCAAAATATTTCCGCTATTCGGGCGATTTTGATTTAAATGCCCTGGACTAGTAAGTAACCCATTAACAATACTGTTATTTTTATATTATAGTTAATAAAAAATAATTTTTATCCCCTGAATGGCACATGTTTTTTAAAAAAAAGGGGTTTTAATTTAATTTACTCGTTTTGAATTTAGGCCAAACGGGAAAAACTCGTAAACTACGCTAAAAAATAAATTATTTTCAATTACGTCATTCCCGTTTCGTTTCATGATAACAAATTACCATACCTATTTTGACCAATTCTTAAAACAATTTATTTTGTTTTAGTGCAATTTTAGGAACATTTTTGTTTAGTAAATTACTAGTCAATTACGTAACTTTATTTATAGATCCGTTACTTGCATATAGACAAATGTTTAAACCGATTTTTAAAACGATCTATATGCATTAATTTACTTTTAGCCAAGTAAATGAAGAGACAAAGCTGTAAATAAATCTGTACAGTTTTCCCTTGTGGCGCAATTCTTAGGTCATCCGGGATGTTTTCGAGCGAAAAAGCTTATCAACATTAACATGTGGAAAAGGGCTGAAAATAACCCTTCAAGGCTCGAAAAATTGGATTCCCGCTAATATCTGCCAGAATATAGAATTGAAGAATTTTCATTAAAACAAAAAATGAAGATCGCCATTTCAGCTGCGCTCTACCTCTGGAATGCCGCTATCTTCATGTATTCACTTATAAGTGGGCGGAAGAATTTTTCCCTTTCCCCGAATAATAAAATTTTTTAATCATTCAAAATTCATCGGAATGGGAAAACCCGTACCAAATTTTTATAGGGTTTTGGGGTTCCTTTTGATTTTCTAAATATTAATTAATTCTTTTTATAAAAAGGGCTTTAAAAAGTTTTTCAATGATCACAAAAAATTTCCTTCACCCTCTTTCTTGTGTTTTAATAGAAAATTGTTTGGCTCTGCATTTTTTAGCCGTTTCCGGAGTTCTACCACAGCTATGCAGTGTGGAATGTTATGGATTTTTCGACGGCCGTTTCCCTAATTCGCACATTTTGGCAGATATTTGTGGCAAACTCATTTTTGGGACTTTGTGGGCAAGCGGGTTCCCTCGTCGGAATCGTGACAAACTTTTTCTTCGAAAGTATCCGTGAAGACCTAATGAAAACGGGCCGGTTTATTTACAGCTTTGGGTACTTTCAGGTCTTCAGTTACTGGACTATTTATAAAGTACGGAATATTTTATAAAGCATTTAACTAAAATAAAACCCAAGAACACAATTGCAATGTGCATATATGTGTATTTTTAAGTGGTTTTTTAGTAAGTACGTGAAAAAGGCAACTGGTTGTGAATTTACTTGACGCATAGTTAATCATATTCATTTAGCGGTAAAAGACAACATCAACAGCAACTTTAACATAGAGCCTAAAGGAAGATATATACATTTTTGCCTAAAAGTAAGGAGGACCATCTCTGTGTTCCAAAAATTTCTTCATTGGTTTACACTATACCCACCGCTTTATTTAATGCTGCTCTGGGCCACTTTTTGAACCAAACAGCTATAAGAGATGGTCCTCCTTACGTTTACCCTTCATAAACGTTAAGCACAGTATGCATTGGCTTACGCTTTGTTATCTGTGGTTTGGATTTTACATTTGTATAGGTAACTTTGACATAAAATAGCGTTAATAATTATACAAAAAAGCTCTTTTATTTAAATAAAAATGCTTTGGTGAAATTTTTTTTTACAAAAAAAATAGACGTGTGAAACTTTTTTTGTTATAAAAAAGTATTCCATTTCTTTCTTTTATTCTAAATTTTTACCTTTTTGTGAAAGGAAGGTCCCCTTGGGTTTTTTAAGTTTAAAATAATATGTTGTGCAGGTTTAAAAAATTAAGGGAACCCAAGTATCCTAAATAAAAAGTGTTGATTAGATTTATGGTAAAGATTTTGGCTCAAATGTTTAAAAAAGAAAACTGTGGAAAAAAATTTTTATTTTTTGGCTTTAAAAATTTTATTTTAAAAATAAAAACTAGTTAGGAAAAAGCTATTGGCACCCAATGTTTTTTAAGGTGTCGTGAAATGCAATATCTCTATGTTGTAGTGATTTGAGATTGTTAAAGGAACTGGGAAAAAGGGGTTTAATTATACAAACAACGGTTACCATGTAAAGGGTTTTAAAAATTTAAAATGTCTTTATTAAAAACAGTCTGAGGGTTATTTTTGATTAACAAACCCTTTATTTTTATTTTCCTAGTTTAATTAATTTAAATTAAGTTACTTAACCCTTATTAATTCAGTAAAAAGGGAAATTTGGGGTTTAAAGTTTTTACATATTTTGTTAGTTGTAAAGTTTTTTTTAAATTGACATGTTTTTAAAGGGATTATTTAAGGAATACAAAAATGGTTTGTTTAGGATTTTTAAAAATCAATAAAATCCATTCAATTTAAAAAAAATATATTTCCGTTTTTTCTTTTTTAAAAAATAAAATTATTCTTTATTTAGGCAGTTTGTAACAATTTGACTTAAAATTTTTTAAAATGCAGGGAGAACTCCCTTGGTCTAGTATGCCGTGAAAGCCAATCAGAACTTGTATGTTGGATCCCACTTGGCCAAGGATGACGACAGTTAACAAAACAAATACATTGATATAATATAAACAACACAAGTGCATGCACGTGGTTATAGTAGCAGGTAATATTTTTTATTTAAGTATAAATATTTGTTTTGTTACCTGTCGTCATCCTTGGCTAAGCGGGGTCCCAAAATTTCTGTTTGGGTTTTTCCTAAACCAAAAGGAAGGGGGGTGCCTTAAAATAAAATGAAAATTTAAAGTCAAAATTGAAAACCCGTATCCAAAAAAATACTATATATTTCTTAAAAGGGGAAAACCCAAAAACTATATTTTTAAAAAAGAACGGGGTTGTTTCATTAAAAAATATTACTTTGATTTTTCTATTAATTTCAGTTGTTTTTCTAAATGTCATCTAAAATCTTTATAAAATAACTTTTGTATAAACCACTTTGTTGTGTTTCTTTAAATAATACTTTTTAATGCAGGCCAAATTATAAGAAAAAACCCTGTATATAGTCAACTGTATTGACAAAATACTTTAAGCATATAAAAATCTTCTACCACGGTACCTGGTACCTAGTCTCTAGACAAGCTTTCATAGACTGTCGCCAAAATGCAAAAAAAACAAAAATCTTTATTTATTCTTCTTTTTTTTAAAGAATATATTTTTGTCATTTAGTTCTATTTAAACTTTAAGCGTTCTTTTTTTTCTTCATAGCACACAAAGACTCGTATGAATGTCTTATACGTGCTCTGATTTTAAGTGTTTAAACCGTTTTTTCCTCTTTAGATATTTATTAAAATTAATTGCTGTCTTGGCGTCTGTTTATTATAATTAAAAAAGTATTTAATTGCACATATTATTTATTTTACTTAGAATAACAATATGTCAAATCTGCGATTCTCAGCACTTCTAACAAAAAGGTTAGGATTTGATAACTTTTTGTTTAAATAGCATAATATGTAAGTACAATTTTTTACCATCTAGGGTGTTTTTCAGCGTGGACTAAAAAGGGTCATTCTTGTGGTTTTTTTAGTTATTGAAATAGTTGTAAAAAAGCCATTTTCTCAGTGTTTTTTTCCCGCGAATCTAACAAAATACTTTAAAAATGGTCTAAACTGAAATAAAATAGATTCGACATAAATTTAACATTTTTTTTATGGGTCGTTTTTGAAAACCCCTATTTTTTATACTTTTTATTTAAAGAATTTTTACTAAGAAGAGAATTAATTTATTACTTTACTTCACTTTTATCAGTGTGTTTTAAAATTGGTAATAAACAGTAGATTTTGACAGAATTTTGATAGACGTTTTGTGTATTGGCATTTTACGTATTTATTGTAACCCTTTTCTATTTCCCTATTTAAATAGCACCTATTTTATATAAATTAAATTAAATCTGGTGTAAGTAAATAAAAGAAAATACAAAACTATTTTTATTGATACGTGTGATAAAAATAAGACGCTTTTATAAACTAACCAATAAGTAATGTGTTCATTAAAAACATATTTTGTCTTTGTTTTTTTTTTATTAAGTCGTTTTTTGAATGTTTCATATTTTTATTCAAATATAAAATAAGCCTTAAATATGGCCTGATTCAGTCCTTTCTGGATGACCTGTACCACCGTAAGAATGCCTATTTTTTGGTATGTGTAGTATTGTTCTCAATAATTAACAAATAACTTTATATTTTCAAAATCATAATAACTTGAAAAAGCATATCAAATTGGTGTTATTATAAATACTTCTGGAAAAATTAATTAAGTATCAATTAACGAAAAAAGTATTTCAACACTTTAAACATACGAAATCCAACAAAGCTAGTAAACCAAATAAAATCTCCAGTCTGCCGTTTCATCCAGAAACAACGGTAAATAATATATTTTATTTTACATTTGAAAAGGGTTACGCCATTAAATCTTCGATCATTCAAGCTTCAAATCGATTTTAGGAGCTCTAAAATTTGCCGAAGCAATATACGGAAATTTGTTTTTATGCTTTTGGGACACGAAGATGGGCGATGGAAATTTTGAACGTTGCGGTTGAGAAATAGAGTTATAAAATACCCTTTGGCGTAAAAATTTAAAATATTGGTTAAGTTGCTGCATATTTCGACTCGTTATGTGATTTTTAAAAGGATAAAATGAGAGTATGTAAGTAATATGGTGAAAACTATAGACAGGAAGTTTTAAAAAATGCTGACATCACATAAACCATAAATCGATTTGTTGTTTTTAAGATATATACTAATACTACAAGAGACGGCCGCTTGAATCTGCAGGTATTTGTTTATTCAAACAACTTTTTTATAAATGATACATAATTACAGCAAGGTCGCACGGAAAATTTAGCCGCAACTGGCTTAAATTAAATAAATTGTAATTCATTTTTGGTAATAAATCACAGATAAATGTATTTTAGGTAAATGTAACGTTATTTAAATGAAAATGATGTAGGTAATAAAGAAAACTAGTTTTCAGCTCTCAGTCTATGCGTGCCCAGATGTAAACGGGTATCTAATTGTATTGTTATTTATTTACACTTATGTGTTTTTCAAGTAAATTATGTATTAATTCAAAAAATATTTTCGTCACTATACCACATGATTGCATGTTAAATAATTATTGCCGTAAGTAAAAGTTGTCATCATTTAAATTAATTTCTCCTACTCTGAATGGCTGTAAACGAGAGAGAAGAAATACGTGCTGCTTCATGTTGTAAAAAAAAATAGAATGCAATATAGTTGAGATAAATCTTTATTATACTTTTTTTTCTGAAAAAGCATAACTAATGTTTTTTTGTATAAGGATGGAGTCATGTTTAACTAAAAAAATTGATCACTCAATCCCATAGGATATGGAGCATTTGCCTAACCTGTTTCCAAATAATATTAAGTTCGTTTGAATTATTGTTTTAAAAAAGTACTGCTTTATTTAATAAAATTAAAATTTACAAATATCGGTTAATTACGGCAATAAATCATAGTTTTAATATTAATGAAGTTATTTTTTTTTTACAAAATCAGTTTTTTTTATTTAGAAAATATACATTACTTTTTCAACACAAACAAGTTGTAAAAATTATATTAAAATAAATTTTGTTTCTTTGTCTTTTTTCTGTTGTTCTTCTTTATCTTCTTCTTTTTCTTTATAATCATTATCATCATCATTATCATCTTTTATTCTAAAATTGCATTTATTTCATCTAAAACATTGGAATTTTTATTTAAACCAACCAATTTTAGTACCGACAGGTTAAGATGTTATTGTGCGCCATGTAGGTGTATTAAGCAAAAACATTTAAAAGTTACTTTACACAACACACTTAATGAATTCTGAATGTTTTTGCGTAATACTCCTACAAGGCGCACATACTAAAATTGGTTAGTTTAAAATTACTTGACGAGATGGCGCTAGTTGCTTCTTACGTTCAGTTGTATTAAAGTACGATTGTTCTTAAGCTGGCTGCTTTGCAGTTCAAGGGTATCTACGGCCTACATTCGTGTGACCATCTCGCAACAAGGGTGAAACACGTGTAATGGATTAAGCGGACCCAGGGTTATCCCTTTACTTGAGCCTCGTATTTTAACAACAAAGCTTATAGTCACTAACAGGACAGGACATCTTTCTTTAGTTATTAAGGAGCCTATACCCAAGAAACTCTACCTATTTGTTATTATTTATAACAAGGCTCAATAAGTTTATTTATATATATATATATATATATATATATATTATATATATATATATATATATATATATATATATATATATATATATATATATATATATATATATATATATGTATATATATATATTATAATGAACTTATAGTCAATTAACCATAACAAAATCTTATATAAAGGCCTGTATATAACGCAAGAGAAATTCAGAATTATTACGGAATTTCCGTTTATTATTATCTATCTGTTTTAATGATTACCAAATATGTTTGCAGGACCTACTTTCCCTGGTCTATTCAATGATCCAGATTCCTAGACAAATTTCTATAATTACGTCAAGTACATTTATTGATTTCTAATCGATGATGGTTAGTAAGCAGTTAATACATGATAAATTATAATTAAATTTATCTTTAACCAAAAATCAACGCATTGCTTATTACTTAATATCAATATATTTATTTAAAAAAGGACATGATAAGAATGTTAAAGGATTATTACTATTTAAAAAATATTTATACCATAAAAAATATTTTTTTAATGGTATTGTACTCTTTTATAAAAATTTGACAAAAAATGGTTAAATTTTATTTTTATATATCAGTATTAGTGCCTAAGAATTTTTTAAACCTGCAAAATGTTTCTTAAAGTAATAAATCTTCTTGTCACCCGGTTCAAAAGAAGGTGTACAAGGATGCTCTTCAGTATCTGCAACTGCTATACTAGGTATTAATAGAATAGAAGATTTGGAGCGCTGAAATTTATCCAAGGTCTGACATTTAATTTAAATAAACTTTTTTGAATTTATTACTTGTAAATAGTACAATCAATTTTGTTTTGTAATTTCTTGTAGAATTTTAAAATAACATTTAACAGTTAATCGTAGGTAAGTAAGTATTAAAATTTAGTACATAAATATTCTTTATTTAAGCAGAGTAACATCGGCTTTAAATTTTCAACAACCCAAACTTAAAATCGATTTTAAGCCATTATGCTTGAGAAATTTTCGGAATTTGTTTTTATGCTTAAGGGTAAAATGGATGGGTCTAAATATTGGAAGCCCTGGTTAGATAATGGAGTTATAAAATTTAGGTAGACATACTTGTATAGAAAAAATATAATATTGGTATAAATAAGGACATTGAAAAATGTAAAGGAATTTGTAATAGTAAATTAATATCAAAGCCCCACAAAAAAATAAAAAGTTGAAGATCCGAATGACTTGACCATGGTATCTTTAGGTTTTTGGCGTCTCTGAATCCGAATCCAGGGTCGGTCAGATTGACCGATTAGGTCAGGGTCAAGGGCATTTTGAGGTTAAATCTGAAAAATTTATCACAGCCAAATTTGAATAGTGTATATTTATGTTTTTGAGGTCGCTGAATACGAATATGTAATCAAACAATAGAGTCACTTTCGTAGCAAAAATCCTTATATGAATACCGTCATTTGCAAAAATCCTTATATGAATACCGTCATATTTTGTCTTGAGTGGTAGAATTTTGTTTTAAGGAAACTCATGATGCTTATCGTGCGGCGAGAAGATAAGAATTTTAGTGGTCCTGGTACGTTAATGGCGGATTTAACCTATTTTTTCCTGGGAGTCGTCTAGATTTACTGCCGGAGGCAGCACGGCCTCCTGGGCATTTTGTGCCTAATCTACCATCTTTCTTTTATACCAGTCCTTCCAAAAGTCTGTATAACTCCAAGACTGCTGGTTAATATATTCCTGTGGGCTCATTTTCGGTTGCTCAAACAATATCTGTCTTTTGTGGTTCAATGATTTACATTCATCCCTCATCGCACATTCTGCAACTTGATAGATAGTAGACAAATAATCTTAAAGGAGACCTACACTAGGGTCTCCTTTAAGATTATTTGTCTACCAAGTATATGAAGTAAAATTTGTCTCATATACTAGATAGTGTGTTTAACATTTGTTGTATACTCAGGTGCCTTACAGCTAGCTATTAATAAAATATGACTTGAATGTAAAATTTACTTTTTTTTGCGCTAGCTGGTATCTTCTTAAAGATTTTTATTTGAAATTTATTCTAATAAAAGAAAAAAACACCTTGTATGTTAAATGACCAAAAATCTGTTTAAATATTCAATTTAGAGATCTTCAAAAACGAAATATTAATCGGGCAACGAGAATCCTAATTAAGCTGCTAGCTGCTGGAAAACCATTAGTAACGAAATTTGAAAAGATTTGCTTTAACTTTTCGAAAGGGTTAAATGGATACTAAAAACAAATTTAACAGCACTTACCCTGTCCTGGCGAAATTACTCCAGTAGATCATGGTAATTTCAGAGAGAATCACTTCCGATTTAGTGTAGTTCCTTCCAAAATGCATGAAGCCTCCGACGAGGGGAGCGCCGAATAAGTAGGGCAGTTCTTCTCCGTGGATACATCCCTGCCTCTGTAATTAATTAAGGAAACTAATGAAGGATCTTGTTCAGGATAAAGTCTTTAATGTGTAGGGGCATGAGCGTCGTTGAAAAATTTATAACTGCGATAGCACTGCTATGGGAAATTAGGACCACACCAAAGTTTATGTAATTAATTTTCTCTCTTGTCTGTTAATACCCGCAAAAAGTAAATACAAAGTAATTTAGAAATATTTTTAAAAAATGTCAAAGGGCAGATAAAGTTGTTTAACATACCATAAACCATTTAACTAAGAATACGTATCTATTTTTTGTACAGTAAAGTAAATATTCTTGGATATTGAATTAGTTCTGAATGTATTTTACTCAATCATTTTTTTTAAATTTGGTTAAAACATTTATTACCACCTTAGTTCTTAAATGTATATGGGCTATCTTGAGCATATTCTGCTCATAAAAATGGAAGAAAAAGTTTTCACAAACAATATATGAAAAATGTTTTTTCCATACACCACACCTTTTAAATTGATCAAGGTTTAAAAGATTGGCCACAAATTTAATTTGAAAAAAAAATAAGAAATTTTTTTTTCTAGATATAAGCTATCTATAATATTTGTGTTAAAAAAATATTAATCATTAAAAAGAGTTTTTTTATTTTATTTCTAACAACAAGTTTAGAAGAAAAAAGACGTTTTTTAAATAATTTCTATTTCGGGGCCATAAGATGTAGTGCACACTCTGAAAACAGCTGCTACTCTGGTTCTTACTTTACTTGTTTTCTGACGCTTTGAAGCGTTCTTCCAAATATGGATATATCTCCCAAAATATTCAACGGATGAGTTTGAAATTTTCAGAGTATATATTTAAACACATGTACATTCCGAAAATGCAAAAAGAAAAAAAAATGATTTTTTGATAATCCTAGCTGCGTAACCCCTTAAAAGAAACTTAATTAACGTTTTGAATTTGGTTATCTATTTTCATAACTTTTAAAAAATAACCCTTTGTTAATAAGAAATGAAACCAGACTATGCTGACAACATATACTCCAATCATTATAGCAAAATAAAAAATCATTTTTGTAATTAATATTAATGGATATCTGACTCCGCCATGACTTTCGCAATAACCCGTAGATTACCAAAATCAAAAATCCAACCAATTTTTTTTAGGTAATTTTTTTAAACAATAATTATTAAAAAAAGGCCTTTTTTCGTTTTTTTTTTAATTTAACAAAAAGTAATGGCTATATCACTTTACTCATAAAACACCGTTTGTAAAGAATTTAAAAACCTACAAAATGGTTTTTGGAAAATCTCGATCTGACCATTTTTTACCGAGAAAAGCCGGAAAAACGCTTATAACAGACCTTTTTTCAAAAATTCGTATCTCCGATAATTTTCAATATAAAGAGATGATTTTTTTAAGAAATGATACTCAATAACATATTCTTTGAGCTGCCGAAAGACGCAAATTGTCGCAATAATAGTTTTTATTCAGTCGCACCACAGCTTATAAAACAACCAGCTAGGACTCTTCGAGGGCGCGCATGTTTGCGTTGATTCTCGCGCACGTCGCCATTTTGGGCTAGAACACGGCAGTAGCGTCGGCGGCTTGTTCGCTATGATCATTTTGTTCCTAGATTTTGAATCGAGTGGACATAGGCGTGCTTAAATTTGGTGAATACCGATTAAGTATATTTTTATGGTTGTGAGTTGTGATTGTGATTATTATGACGAGTTTACCAAAGAGGGGACACGTTTGTGGTGCTAAAGGGTGTATAAGTAAACAATCTCTGATAGGAGCTTCTTTCGGTTTCCTAGGGATATAGACAGGTAAGCAACTAATCGTAACTAGTAACTACGATATATGTAAGTATATGTAATGTTCTTGGGTGCACTGTAACTTTTCCTAAAATTTGTTTGGCAATAATTTGGTTTTAAAAGTTTAATTTTGTTTATTAAAGAAAAGGGAATTTTAAATGTTTTTTTATATACACGTAAAAAATGGATTCAATATGGCAAAATGTTTTTTTTAGTATAATGATATTAAAAGATATACCGAGAAATATACGATATATAGTATGGCTAAGATTTCTGGCACAGTTAAGGAACCTGCCTAATAAAAATGAACAAAAACGCTTAAAATCATCATATTAAAAACGCCATACGCTATAGGCACCAAAAAATATTTTTCAAAAAAATTTGAATAAAAATATAAGCTATTAAAAAGTATTTTTTTTTAATTACCTGTGAAAAGGTTTTTCCTTAATTAGGGTAGGTATTGAGTAATGGCATTTTGTAAATATGCATACATTACGGATTAAATTAAGAAAAAATGGTCCAATTCTTATTAATAAAATTATACTAATGATAGTCCATAAACGGGTAATTATTTAAATATGTAGATTAACATAAATATTTTGAGTTCACCTTAATGGATTTTTAATCAAATTACAATCTAATTTAAGTATACCCGGTTTTCACAATTCAAAAATTAGCAAATAGATTCTTATCTAGAATTTATTACCCTAAATAGTCAAATTTCAAGATACATATTATGCATTTGCATAAAATCCCGTCTTTCTGAGCAAGTAAATTGACAATGCCATTTCTTATTTTAAGCACCAAACCATACGAAACTTTTAACAGCAATACGTGTTGATATATCATTGACATAAATCAATGCTTTTTTTTCAGGGCCAGAATATGGGTAATGAAGTGTAACCGAGAAGACCTAATGGAGAACTTACATAACCTTAATAATAGTCACAGGTTGTGTTTAGATTATTTTGAACAAAAAATGTTTACAAACCATCTTCGTAAGCGACTGAACTTTAACGCAATTCCCACTTTATTCCCATCACTCGAAGGCGGTTCAAGACATTTACTTGAAATTGAAGATCATACTTATTCACGACCATTGCTACCTGCAAAAATCCGCGTACTTGAAAATAAAATCATAGTCCCAGCTTCACCTGTATCTACAGCGGGATCTAGATCAGATCTTTTTACAAGTGACGAGAAGCTTCCGGAAAAAATTTAGAATTATGCGAAAATATACCATACTCTCACCCATGTGAAAATTTTCCCAAAAGATTTGCAATCAAATTATATTTAAGAGTTCGCATGCTATTATACTGCTGCACATGCTATTATACTCTTAAAAATATTAACTTTAATGCCATTTCTTATTTTAAGCACCAAACCATACGAAACTTTTAACAGCAATACGTGTTGATATATCATTGACATAAATCAATGCTTTTTTTTCAGGACCAGAATATGGGTAATGAAGTGTAACCGAGAAGACCTAATGGAGAACTTACATAACCTTAATAATAGTCACAGGTTGTGTTTAGATTATTTTGAACAAAAAATGTTTACAAACCATCTTCGTAAGCGACTGAACTTTAACGCAATTCCCACTTTATTCCCATCACTCGAAGGCGGTTCAAGACATTTACTTGAAATTGAAGATCATACTTATTCACGACCATTGCTACCTGCAAAAATCCGCGTACTTGAAAATAAAATCATAGTCCCAGCTTCACCTGTATCTACAGCGGGATCTAGATCAGATCTTTTTACAAGTGACGAGAAGCTTCCGGAAAAAATTTAGAATTATGCGAAAATATACCATACTCTCACCCATGTGAAAATTTTCCCAAAAGATTTGCAATCAAATTATATTTAAGAGTTCGCATGCTATTATACTGCTGCACATGCTATTATACTCTTAAAAATATTAACTTTAATTTTAAAAATATAAACAAAAATAAATTGATCATATGGAGGAATCAATAAAATTATATAGCCAAAAATATGGTTTTGATGTCAATTTTTTTTTGCGTCCCCCTCAAAGTATTATATATACTAATTAAGAAGTAAATACTAGATATAAAACGATTTAAAATTCCCACGTGTACATTGTCTTTTTTGATTCCGTTGAAATATTATGTATTTTAGTATTTATTTTAATGTAAGTGTCTACTGTTTATTTGTGGTTTTTAGGTAATTGACCACATTTTTTGTTTGTTTTATTTTTCGACCCGTAAAATTAAGCTGCAAATATATTCTTTATAAATAAATTATATATTCATATTGTTCCATTATGTTTTTTAATTTAATTTTCCTTAATAAGTTACATTAATCACCAATAATCAGCATATATCACCCGAAATTAACCAATAAATAATAATCTGATAATACGGTACTGTTCAATAATAAAATTTAAAAATAAAATATCCTTAATAGGCGCTGACTTCTATCCCCGGTGAGAGAGCGACAGCGCGAGTTTGGCCTATGTTTTATCTTTTTCTGTTCCAAACCAATACATCAAAGGTGCCGCTTGAGAGTCTTTCAGCTGGTTGTTAGTTAAGCTGTGGTCGCACTATAAACAAATTAGGCCCTTATCTTGCAAGTGCCGTGAATATTTGGCAAATGCTCCGATTTGAATTTTTAAAACGGCTTTTTAAAGTTGAGATTAAAAGCTACAAAATGTATATCTATGAGATATATAATTTATAGCTTTTAATTTCAACTTTGAAAAGCCTTTTAAAAATTCAAATCGAACCATTTGCCTAATATTCACGGCACTTGCAAGATAAGAGCCTAACTTTTTATAGTGCGACTGAATAAAAACTATTAATGCGACAATTTTCGGTAGCTTATCGTATATGCTATTGACTATCATTTCCCAAAAAATGAGTCCTTAATATTAAAAATTAACGAAAAAATGAATTTTTAAAAACAGGTCTGTTTTAAGCGTTTTTCCGGCTTTTCTCGGTGAAAAATGGTTGGATCGGGATTTTTCAAAACCCATTTTTTAGGATTTTGAATTCTCTACAAACGGTTTTTTATGAGTAAAGTGATATAGCCAGTACTTTTTGTTATATAAAAAAAACAAAAAAGACCCTTTTTTAATAATTATTGTTTAAAAAAATTACCTGAAAAAAAATTGGTTGGATTTTTGATTTAAGTAATCTACATGTTATTCCAGAAGTCATGGCGAGTCAAAAATCTGTTAACATTAATTACAAAAAAATCTATAATGGCCTACTACTGTTTCTTTTAGTTGCACACATACTAAAAAGAAAAAAAATCTTGAATAATTTGCAAGCAAGTTGGGTGTATACCATTCACACAACGACGGTAAATATCATTTTTCTTTATTGAGATATTAAAAAAAAAAAATCGTTCCACTTAAATATATGTAACGCGAATAAATAAAGCAATTATGGTACCATAGATACCTCATTTGTCTACAAGCATTTTAAAAAAATTGTTTAAATTATTAAATCAAACGTATTACAATGCATGTTTTTAGGTTTTATGTAAAATAATCTTTAATTTTGAAAAAAAATAAATATTTTAAACTAATTTTAAATAAAAAGCTTTAAAAAAATTCTAAAACAATTCCATTGAACACCCTGAAATCAAAAACCAAACCTAATTAAAAAAAAAATAAAAAATATACTAAAAATCAAGGCTCTTAATAAGATTTCTTTTGATGTTGTGGTTAGAAAACAAAAAATGTGAAAATAAATTATAGCTTAAAAAAACTAAAAAAACACGCTTTTATTGCAACCCGAACTAAAAAAAAGAAATGAATCAATAATATAATCAAATATAACTAATTAATTAGAAATAAGATTAAAATAAAAATAAATTTATCAACAAAATCATTTAATTATAGTAAAAAACGTGGGGTGCAATTTAACATATTCAGTACACACAATATGTGTCTTTATGTCTTGTACTGTGGTTGTGCATGTCCTCAGGGGCCCGAGAAAAATCCACATTTTGCCATAATTTTTAGAGATCGACATACCTCTTTATAGTCGTCCCTGAGCCCCCTTTCAAAACTCGTTTTGCTCTCCTCTGCAGCATAATACTCGGTAGACCTCCGCGGAATGCCCCCACGCCAGTATAGCAGAAAAAATGTGGGAATGAAATGTCGAAAAGTAAACTGTTCTAGGTATGTTTGCCAATACACAGTTTCTAAGGAAAAACACAACCCTTTTAGTATATTCTCGATACAAAACTACTTCTTGGCTCTAGCCCCAGCAGACATACCAGCACCTTCTCAAGATTGGTAGCTGTAAAGGACACTGTTGTGTCATTAGCACAGTGTATATTATTCTTCTAGATGGATTAAGGGTAAGTCATTGATATAAATAGGTAATAGAATAGGTCCCAGTACTAATCAGTGTAAGACGCCTATGTTAGTGACCAGGGCAGTATCTAGGTATGGCCGCGCCCTTGGCGAGGCTTAAGATTTGAGCCCTCTCCCCCACACACCAGAGGATTTGGGAAGTATAAAATACCCCCCAATAAAAGCGCGGATTCCGGGGGATATTCTCCGGAAATTTAACAAACTTAAAGTGCAAAGTTGTAGGTTTAAAGTTTTTAAACCGAGAATTTCGTTTCTTTAAAATACTAATTGTGTGGAGGACTTTGTGTCAAATTCTATATATCTGCTACAACACTTAGCATTCTGGACTCCATTTAAAGAAGAGCTATTCGTCTTATTAATGGTCCCACGCTTACAGAGAGGCTTTCTCCTCTTGCCCACCGTCGAGCTGTGGGGGATCTGTCGCTCTTCTATAGGTAATTTTACGGCTTCTGCTCAGGATAGTTGGCCAGTATTATTCCTCCTCTGGCAGCTCCCAACAGAGCAACACGTAGAGCAACTTTTAAGCATCCTTTTACAGTTCAACTAGGGAGGCCTCGAACTCGTTTCTTTTTTCCTAGAGTGTCCAGACTAAGGAACCTGCTACCCACAGAAGTTTTTTCTTCTCCTCCAAGTCTCCAAATATTTAAGTCCCGTCTGAACAAACTCCCTCTCACGACAATTAAGACATCCACGGTACGTTAGTACTTAGGCCTCAGCCTTCGTGGACTGTCCAAAGATAAAAAAATTATTTATATGAAAATATTAGCCTACTATTTGAAAGAGACATGACTTACATAAAACAATTGTTTGTATCTGACTGAAAAAAGTAGAATGTAAATTAACTATTTATCCTTATTTGCGGATGAATAAACTTAAAATAAATTTGCTCAACAATAAAATCGTGGTTGCAAAAATACCGTGCAAGGCAGGGCAGGCCTCCTTAAACGTAACATTTATATTTTAATAAATTAAATAATATGCAACAAAAAAAGTAGTGCTATCCCCAATTTATAAAATACCAATTAATTCGCAGCTTAAATATTAGAAAAATTTAAAGAGTTATATTCTCGATGTAAGTATCAGGATAAATTGATATTTTATTAATAATTTATAAATGTTTTAGTCTTAATTTATTAAAAATAATTAAATTAGATATCTAAGTTAAAAATTCGTTATAAAAATCATATCCATTTTGCGCCCTCCAGGGAGCTGCACCCTTGGCGGGCGCCCATCTCGCCACCGCCTAAATACAGCCCTGTTAAAGACTTTCTCCGGTAATATCAACCTAGCAACCCTTACAGCTTGAGTTCTATTAACTATATAAAACCTTAAAAAACTCAATAGTTTTATTGCTGAAGCTGTACTTTCTGAGCTTTTGCAAAAGGATGCCGTGTTCTACACCATCGAAAGCCTTGGATAAGTCACAAAACACACTGCGTAATATTCAAGTTTGTGAAAAGACTACAACATGGGATACGAGATCCAAATGACAAGGACGGTGCTTTTGTTTTCCGTCGTTTTTCAATAATCTTAAAGATACTGGAAAGCAAGAACATAGGTCTGTAGTTCTGTGGCAGTTCTGGGTTTTAAAAATGGGAGTCACCAACATCCTATTAAGAACCGCAGAAAAGTGATTTATAAATGTTGCTTTATTTTTCCATAGATAGGATCCAGGCAGCAATCGATTTTTTAAAACATTTTTTGAGTTAAAGTGTTCTAAACGAAAAGGTATTTGTAACCCCATTTTTTAAAGAGGTTAAATAATAAATATTTAAACGTTTTTTTTAATCCTTAATAAGGCTGCTTTGTATAAACAAGCTTGACAATGCATTACCATTCCAGAAATTTGTAAAATTTCTCTTAGATGACATTTAGCAAAAACTAAAGAACCTAGGATTAAAAAGTTTAACGTAAGTAGTACATCTGAAGTCATATCGATGCTGTGTATAAATATTTATTTACATACTTCTTGATAAAAGTTAAACAAAGTAAATTAACAAGATATTTACATTCGTTAATATTTATTCTATAGGAAATAAAAATGTGATTCAATATCCCATAGATTTTTTTATGTTTTAAGCTAGGCTGTGCAATATGCTTCTACTTTAATTTCTTTCACAATTTTGCGTCTATGGTAATTACTTTTTTAACTAAAATGGTAAAAAACTTACACATTTAATCTTGAAAAAATTTAAAAGCAAACAAGATTACCATTAAAAAATATGGGACTATTCTCTGGTAGTAAGCGAAACAAGTTTTAAACAGCCGATCTAAAAATAAATAGAATCAATATTAATCTGTTTTGCAGGGGAAATTAGAAACTTTTCTAAAAGTTAGCTTTAATCTCTAAATAAATAGGTCTTCTAAAACTAATTATCTTAGACCACATAATGATAAAAAAGGCCAAGGTAACGCTTAGCAAAACCTAAGGCAAACAATAGCGCCAAAAAGGTGTATTTAAGAGTAAGAAAGACAAACAAAAATTAGACAGTGCCAGTAGATAAAAAAAAATGTCGCCTAAAAATATAATTTTGTTTAAAGTTAATATTGACTTTATAAGGCGCAGTGAAATTAAAAAATGACAGATAAAAGAATGACCAATATACACGTGGTTGTTTTTCAGTGTTATCACAAACTAATAAAATATTTTAAAAAAGTAGTGAAATGTGTTTAGAAGCTAAAGAATAAACCAAGGTTTAGCTATTCTTCTAACAAAAAAGTTACTACATTTCTGAGATTTAACACTGAGATTTTTAAGAAAGGAAAATAGACCAACCCTTAACTGTCTGAAAACAAGAGTTGTTGGATGCACAAGGTGGTAGGCTTGTTTTTGGTGGAAACTCTTTAGATAAAAGTATATTAACCAAAAATAAAAATATGCTTTCTCTAAGACATGTAAAAGATCTGATCTGATCTGAATGTTCAGAGGGTGGTAATATACCACTGCACCTAGACCTCAGTAGGTCCTTTGTGCTTCTTTTTGTGGGCGGGAGATTTACTGCGTCGTCCAACCTATTGATTTAAAATATTTAACGACATCTTTATGTGGAATCTCCCTAATTTCGGCCAGTAATGGCCAGTTCTTGCCCAGTATGGAGTTCCGTTCAAATGTAAGGGCGGGACAGTCGCAAAGAATGTGTTCCACTGTCTCATTTTCTTGTTCACAGCCTCTACATAATTCTGTGTCCGTTAAACCCATTTTAAATGGGTGTCCTCGTAGCCCGCAGTGGCCAGTTAAAACGTCCGTTAGTGTTCGGAGGTTCCTTCTGGACATCATTAGGTTTTTTTTCGCTATTGACTTGTCTGGATAGCTCAGCATTATTTTTGCGAAGTTGCATCCCATTTTTCTTTAAACAGTCGATGGGACTATTCTTTAATGATGTCTTTATTCGCTGTTGATGTCAATCCAGTGGTGGGGACGGGACCAACTAGATTCCGTCCCGCAGCCGCCCTGGCCAGCGAGTCAGCGGTATGATTGCCTTTAGATATGTCATGTCCCTTAATCCGGGTTAGATTGACCACATTATTTAGAGAGATGTTAGTCAGGGCTTGATGATATTCTAGTACAAGTCCCAAAGTAATGCGTGGTCTATTCAGGGCTAGTAATGCTTGCCTATTGTCTGTATAAATACAGATCGTATGGTTGGCGATGTTGCGGCTTTTAATTTCGTTAGCCGCTATGGTTATGGCTGTCAGTTCGGATTGAAGCACGCTGGGTTCGGCGCTCGTTATCCATCCGATTTTCAGGTTTATGGTTGGTGAGTATATGCCACAGCCTGTGCCCATCTTGGTCTTAGAGCCGTCAGTGTACAGTCAGTGTGTTTAAAAGATTTGTTAGGTAAATAAAATGTAAAAAAATACATCATAACTTTGTAAGTATTGGCCGTAGAGAAAAATTGTAGAAAGAGAAAAGTTTGCGATCCTGTTTTGTTAAAAAAAATGGACAATTTCGGAAATTGGTAAAAGTCTAGAATATGGAACTTGGTAATTTGATTTTTGGTACGTACACTAAAGATCTAGCTTTCAAAGGCTTTTTTATACATATAAACTAAATTATTTAACCCTCAGCAATTGTTTGAAAATATAAATAGTATATTTTTATTTGTCCAAATAAAAAAATAATTTTAAAATTATTTCACCAGTAAAATATATACAAAAATACGACAATAATTTTCTATGAGTGAAGGGTAAAAAGTCGATATTCGCTATTGTTTCTAGATTCACCGTATATGCCTGTCAATTTTTTTTAGCTTTTATTTTGGCAACCAAACGACCAATTGAAAATTTTAATGTATTAAAAGAAGCGTCTCTTTAAGTATATTCAAACCATATTTTCATTTATTTTTTTTTAATTTGCCGAGATAGTCAATTTGGTTAGGTATACGCAAAAAAAATCATAACTTTAAATTAATAAATTTAATTTAAATAAAAGCATTTTAAAGCTTGATATCTCTAGTATACATAATAATAAAATAAAATGTCTAAGTTCCGTCACATTCTGAATTCTACTTAATTTGCAAAATTGACCATATTTTTAACGGAATTGCAAAATTACAAAGTTCAAATCGACCTTTACGATATTTGGCATGATGTTTCGTCATAGCCTAAGGTTTTCAATGCTAAAATGGAGGTCCTAAGCTAAATCTGCTGGTTTTAAAAAATCATCACTTTCTTTGTTCATGGTAATTTTGCAACAAGCCTTATGCGATTTTCCGATTTTTAACTAATTCTTTCGTGTAGAAAATTTAATACCATTACAGTTGTTCTGAAGGACCGAAACTTACAAAGTTAGAAGCGACTAAATAAGAAAGAATGCGTTATACTATCAATTTTTATTTACATTTTGTTTATTTAGGAAATGTTTTATAACTTTTTGAGAGGGAGCATATCTCAATTTTTGCTACATACATTTTTCTATAGGGTTTCTAGCAAAAACCTGCCTGTTACCTCGTACGTCCAAATAAAAATAGATAAGGCTTGGTTAAAATAGTAAATATTTTTCTTCTCTTAAAAGTATGTATATTTATTTAAAATCTATAATCTATTTTCTATTATTTTTAATTATTAAAACCAGAACTATTATTTTTAATTAATATTAAAAGCGTCACAAAAATTTTTTGGTTATGTTTTTTTTTTAAGATTTGGTTCATCTTTACACATTGTTAGTCCAGGACATTTAGATCAAAATCGACCGAAATAAAGAAATTTTTAAGGCCAGCAGATATAAAGATGCGGTTTTCTGCATTGTGTGCAGGAAGCTTCCAGAAAAAAAGTCTATATGGTGTGGTTATGCCATTTTTCAAAAAATGCATTCTGGTGCATGCACATAAATGCATTTTGCAATTGCATAATTACTTGTAATATTATAAGAACGACTGGAAACTTGGAAAAATGGCTTGAAAATCGTTACTCGGGGGTTTTTGGGGATGCCGAATTCAATTTTAATATTAGAATTAGCCGATGGCGCTTGGGGGTGGCTTTGCTGGGGTGCCCGGGATTTATTGGGAGAAAACTGCAGCGTCAATGAAAATCAGCCGAAAATCGTTACTCGGAGATTTTTGGGGATGCCGAATTCAATTCTGGCATTAGAATTACCCGAAAGCGCCGAGAGGTGGCTCTACGGGGTGGCTCCGCGGGGGTGCCCGGAGGTGATTGGGAGGAAACTGCAGCGTCCATGAAAATCAGCCAAAAATTGTTACTCGGGGATTTTCGGGGATGCCGAATTCGATTTTGGCATTAGAATTTCACGGGGGGGCTTAAGGATAGCCCTGCGGGTTATATAAATATAAAATTTATTTTTTTATTAATTATTTTTATTAATACCGAATTATCCATCAGGAAGTTTAATTTTTAACTTAAATACTAAACATCTTTTTCAAACGCTTCTTCTTTTTCTCCTTCTTTATCTTCTTCCTCGTCACTATTCTTGGCCTGGTTGGAAGTGCCTTTTTGGTTTGAGCAATTGCCATGTTAATGCTTGCATGCAAGTGAGCACTCCAACCCACTTCGTCGGCACCCGCACCTTGTGCCACAATTGGTTTCACAGGAACAACAGTCGAGATTATGCGTTCAAGAACGACTTTTTTAGATTTTCTGGCAAAACCCCAGAGTAACGATTTGCGGCTGATTTCCATGGACGCTACAATTTACCCCCAATCGCCGCTTGGGCACCCCCGCAGAACCACCCCTGAGCGCCCCCGGGTAATTTTAATGCCAGAATTGAATTCGGCATCCCAGAAAACCCCCGAGAAACGATTTTCGAGCTATTTTTTCAGTTGTTCTTATAATATTGCAAGTAATTATACAATTGCAAAATGCATTTATTGCACCAGAATGCATTTTTCGAAAAATGGCATAAGCACACCATATAGACTTGTTTCCTGGGAGTTTTCTGAACACAATGCAGGAAACCGCATCTCTATATCTGCTGGCCTTAAAAATTTTGAATTTATTTCCCACCTTCCCTGAACTATATGTGTTGACGGTAATGCTACTATTTTTAAAAATGCAGTAGGCAAACTTGACCTTCTTTAACCTAAATCTGTTTTTTTATTTTAACCGGATTTCTGTGTTATTATACTGGTACTTACTAATTCCCGCACTGCGTTCTTTGATCTGGTTTTGCAAAGGGTAATTATCATGATCATTGTTTTATTACATCTATTAAGAAGAAGTTTAGATTGCAAAAACATTTTTAAAGGTTTGCTAATAGCGCTTTTTTATACTGAGATTTGTAAAAAATAATTGAATTGGCGTAACAGCCTTCATTTATAGCCACAAAATCTGCTAAAAAGGTATTGTGTCATCGAACCAAAAATCATAAATTTAAACCCGTACACCCTGTGTGTGTATTAGAATAAACACTACTTCAATTACTGTTACAATGTCTTTGCAGTGGCTTTTAACCAATATTTATCATATTTTCTTTCATCTATAAAAATCCTCGTTTTATAGTTAGCCTAAAACGTACAGTTTTCTGCTTTTGTCTACTTACTGGGATTGAATAAATTTGTAAAACTACATTTTATTATGCTAAGGGGTAACTTACTTTCTATATTAAAATTTTATTTTTATTTTCGAACAACAAAGCCCAAATTCCAATTAATCTTTTGTAAAGAAACATCCCAAAGCTTTTAAAAATAAATAGAATGTTTAAATTTATATTAAAACCTTGGTTTCATTACACGCCATGTGCTTTTTAAACATATTTTTGTTTAAATAAAAATAGTACTGATGACCAAATGTTTCCTAATTTTGCACTAGTATTTGTCACTTGTATAGGTGTTTTTTAGTTATAAAGTTTTCTTGAATGACCAATCTTAAAATACTTTAATACTATACAAAAAAGAGTGACCGCAGAAACTGCCTCTTTTTTCACAATTTACGAGAGGTGAGGAAAAGACATACAAATATGTATTTTATACCAAATTACTCGTCTCAAAAAAGTGGCATGAGCATTGCTCTTCGTTTTTTGCAAATTTTTAAAAATCACCCCTATTTGGGGGTTGGAAAGTCACCAAATTTAAAGAATTGCGAAAATAACAGTGGTATTAAAAGTTTACCACAATTTTTGTTTCGAATGGACCTTGAAAAAATGAAAACATCTCCATTCCTGAGAAGATTGTAAATCAACCACCATAGACTATGTGGGGGTGCAATCCCCTTAAATATATAAAATCATATGCAACTTTAAAAGTTGCAAAAAAAAAATCAGGTTATGTTTAATAAGAAACAAACGTATATGATAATCAATCACCCTTATCTAAGGATAAAACCACCCTTATCAATAGGAAATTGAATAAAATACTAGCTTTTACCAAAAAAGTCCTGGCTTCACATTGTTTTAATCCGAGTATATAAAGCAAGTGTACCTAGATTTTTCCAGTTCACTTATAAAAAAACCACCCCCACAAGGGTGTAAATTCATCCCTTAAAATGCATAAAATCATACGCAACTTTTAAAATTGTAAAAAAATATTAAGATGTTTTATATAATTTTTCTGATAATGCGGGTGTCTTTACCCTTAATTTTGGGGGTGGTTTACTATCAAAACTTACTCTAAACAGTGGTTTTATGTTAATCATGATCATATTTAAGATATCCTAAATCATCTTAATTTGTTTTTAACAATTTCAAGTTGTATATGATTTTTTACATTTTAGGGAAGTTAAATTGAATGTATATTCATTCCCTAAAATGTAAAAAATCATATACAACTTGAAATTGTTAAAAACAAATTTAGATGATTTAGGATATCTTAAATATGATATTGATTAACATAAAACCACTGTTTAGAGTAAGTTTTGATAATAAACCACCCCTAAAATTAAGGGTAAAGACACCCGCATTATCAGGAAAATTATATAAAACATCTTAATATTTTTTTTACAATTTTAAAAGTTGCGTATGATTTTATGCATTTTAAAGGATGAATTTACACCCTTGTGGGGGTGGTTTTTTTATAAGTGAACTCGAAAAATCTAGGTACACTTGCTTTATATACTCGGATTAAAACAATGTGAAGCCAGGACTTTTTTGGTAAAAGCTTGGCAAGGGTGGTTTTGGTTAATAGTAAACTTGAAAAATCAAGGTACGCCTTATATACTTAAATCAAAAAAATACGTAGCTGAGCCTTTTATGGAAAAGCTAGAATTTTATTAATTTTTTTCTATTGATAAGGGCCTTTTCAGCCTCAGAAAGGGGTGGTTGATTATTATGTACATTTATTTCTTATTTGATATGCCCTTAAAAATCTGATTTTTTTGGAAAAGTTGCATAATATTTTACATATTTTAGGAGATCATTGCACCCCCGCATAGTCCATAAGGGTTGGCTTACAACCTTCTCAGAAATAAAGATGTATTCTTTCATTTTTCCAAGGTCCATTCAAAACAAAAATCGCGGTAGGAATAACTTTTCATTAAACTGCTATTTTTGCAACTCTACAGATTTGGCGGCTTTCTAACCCCTAGATTTTTGAAAATTTGCAAAAAACAAAAAGCAATGTTCATCCTAATTTTTTGCGACAATTAATTTAGTATATCTTGTATGTCTTTTTCTCATCTCTTTGGAATTGTAAAAAACAGGCAGTTTTGAGCAATTTTTGCGGTCACTCTTTAACGTAGAAGAGCGTCGATCGTTGGTTAAAATATATTTATAAATAATAATTCGAAAATTTATTTCTGCATAAATTTAATACCTAACCATTTTACCAAATAACATATAAGGCGTTTTACAGTGTAAAGTAAATTATATATGATTTCATTTTTTGAAAACCAAATCATCAGTCATCATAATGACGGGCAGGAAAAATTCCAAAATACTTTCCTCAGAGTTTCTCTTGAACTTGAATCCATTTCCTGCTAAATATTCGGCTTTAATTGCCGCAGCGTTGTTAAATTATAGTATAAATTAAGTATAACTTGCTTTTAAGGTGTTCCTAAAGAAAGAGATCTGCTGGACTTAAATCGGTGGTTCTCGGGGCTCACTCTTTCGTAAAATTAATTTGCAAAAATTATCTTCGTTTCAAAGTCCGCTGACCTCAAGGATTAGCTGAGTTTTATGGGAATGTAATTTTGTATCGAGGTGAAACATTGGCTGCGACGTGGATAGAAGAGGAATGTTTACGAGTCGATATTCTTGGGTTCGCACATAAAGATTCTCGAACTTGTTGAATCGGTCGTCAGTTCGTACAACTTTTTTTGCAACCTTGAGGTCGTATTTTTGTGTCTATGCTGTTTTTTTCAATTCTCTAATCTACTGCCCAATTATATTAGTGCTCGGACACTCAGTGATACGCTGTTGTTTGAACTTGACACGGAAAAGTCACATAAGATCGATAGTCCAGGAAACGAACAATTTTGCCTCTTAATTTTTTTAAAATGCATAGAATGACTTAAATTTTGACAAAAGCTAGCGAATAGTTCAAGAATCAACATCTATATCATACCGAAGGGTGCCTTAACCTTAGGGGTAGTTGCCAAACCATCTGGAAGGTGAAATTTTATTTAATATTTTAAATAAATAAATCGATAGAAAAATGATTTCTTAGCAAAAAATTTTCTATACATTTTTTTTTGTAAAATTCATATTTTTCGATTTATTCGCGATTGAAAGTCGAAGTCTTTCGTCGATAAAATCAACATTTTTAATCGGTTTTTTGATAATAACTCGATAAGTATGCAATTTATTAAAAAAACTGTATAAAATTGTAGCTTTAAAAAAAAAACAAATAAAATGGTTATTCTGTAATTGCTGTGGCACCAATACAAACCAAGTTGTGGTTTGTTAAAAGTTAGCTGTTAATCATCAAACACAAAATTTTAGAGTTTCAAAGTTAAATAACGCAAAATCTACGTATTTTTTGAGAAAAATAAATAATAACTTTCTTGAAGCATTTGCAAAAACGTTTCTTTAAAAAAAATGGTATATATCGTAAAAATTGACTGAGTTATGATTAAAGTAAAGTTAGACCAACATATTTTGAGTGCAAAAATCTTCGAAAACCACTCCCTAACTACCACCCTAATTAAAATGAGTCGTAGCCCCTTTTAATTTTCTTTATCTATGTATTCTAAAAAGATTCTAAAATTTAAACCGATTTAAATTGATTAATTAAAAAAAAAATTGTGCTGTAAGTAAAAGTTAAATTTCAGGATTTTAATAATAAATAACCTTCTCTGGTAGCTTTTTAAATTACAAATACTTTGCTTTTTTAAAATTTACTGTATGACGAAAATTAAGTGAGATATTAACGTTTAAAACGCGTGTAAATTAGTAACACTTTTGAGCTCTCAGATTTTTTAATTACAACTTTGTGACAATTTTGTGAATTTTTCTAGGGTTAACTTTTTTTTTATTAAATTATAATAAGGGTTGATTTTCAAGGGTTAAAATATATTAAATAATGTTTTAAAGAATTTAATTCTTATTTTTTAATTTATATGAGCCTAATTTTATGTGACTTAAGCTTTAATATGAAAGTTTTAAAAGTTTTTGCAATAAGGGGTAGTTTTTACCCCTTCAACTTACTTGAGTCAAATTTTACTCATTTTTAATGTATAGTTTTATAGGTTTTAGCAATAAAAGGTAGTTGTCACCTCTAAAAATAAAGAGCGCCCATCGGCATAACATAGATTTTAAAGAGGAGGGTAAGTTAAGCCTAATCCCAAATTTTCATGCAAATCTACGCATTTTGAAAAAATTGCGAGGTTTTGCACTTTTTCCTAGCTTTGTTTTCTGGACTACAAAGGTTTTCGTAATAGGCGCCGAAACTGAAATCACGCTCATGTCCGGTGTAGCGATTTATGGCTACTGAAATTACAATGGTCGCATTACGACCGATACCTTCTTTTAGCCCTTTTTCTATAACATTTAATAACTAGCGCAATTTAAAAAAAATATCTCTGGGCTACCCTGCATATAGCGCACCTATTTTTCCAACTATTATTCGGTGCACGCCGCAGGCATCCTTATATAAAAACCCGTGTTTTATATTTACAATATGTAAGTCGACATATCTCTTAGCTATCTTGCTTGTATTTTTAAATACGACAAACTGCCGTTTAAAACGCTCCGTTTATTTTAAAAATAAAACAACTTTTATCCGTGTAATTTCTACTATCAGACGGGACGTCCTGCAAGCTTTTTCCCTAAAGCTTTTCCATTTCCTGCTGCAACTTAAATTATTCATACGATATATTTCATTCCCGCTCACGTGAGCCGCTGCGTTTTTTGATCGGTTTGAATGTACTGTATTTTTAATTTTTTTTCTTTGAATGGGATATATTTTCAACAAATTTTTATATTTATATAGTTTTTATAAATGGCGAGCCTGCCAATAATACTGTTTTGTTAATTTTTCTTGTCGCTGCTATATTATAAGGTTTTTGGTATCCAGAAAGGGGATATAAAATGTGGAAAATTTATATCATAAGCATCCTAGTGAATGTTTAAAATTTCCAACTAAAACACTTTTTTTTACAAAACGTACTTTATTGTGTTTTCAATGTGTATTCTGGCTTGTTCAGTTGTTTTTTTGCTTGTATTTAAATGGACCGATAAAAGTAGTCCGCTAAAATGTTTGTGGTCTATTTTCGACTGTCACGCTTCTTCGTTTAAACAACTTGCTGGTGAAATATTTTGTTGTGTTTATCTAAAATTGCACCCATATTGTCAGCAAAGATTTCTAAATGGGACTGAAGAAAATGCAGCTTAATATTTTTAAAATCTTTATGTAGCCTTAGTCTTAGGTACCGTGGGTGCTTGGTTTTTAGATATTTAACCCATTCCTCCCGTTTCGTGAACAATGTCCAAGCACCGAAACATGCAGATATTGCATCTTACGGCACCTTTCAGATAACGCGGTAGTACTACCAGGGACGTTATACAAATTACTTCCACCTCTAACTATGTTCATTATGGTCTAATTTATATCAGCCAGACAGTTAAACGTGGGTTACAAACAACACACAACGGCACACGGAGTTCACTGGTCCTAACCGTGCCCGGCATCGATTAACTTTGCTGGTATTACGAAAAGCGGTATTTTAACGGAGCAAAAGTCGTTGGTATACATATATGTCTCTTTGGCCCCGGAAATCAAACATGGGTCTTCCGCTTGTTGGGTATGAAGAATCTCAAAAGACAGGCATTATTTGGGCAACCAAAAATGAGCCCACAGTAATATATCAACCAACCAGTCTCGGCGTTATACAGGCTTGTAGAAGAAACAAGGCTAATCGGAGAAGAAGGAGAAGTCAGTAAAAAGTCATTGCTTGGTAGGTTTTTTAGAAAAGGCCACTGATGTTATACGACAATTTACAAGTCAGTGTGAGGATGACTTAGGTAAAAACTATCAAACTAAATGATTGGTTTGGCGGGGAAAATTTGATAACTTATTATTTAAAGCAAAAATGTATTGTCTTTAAAAAACTCTCCTTTTTTATCTGTACACTATAAACAAATGTTAAAAGTATAGGGTTAAAAATTCCGCAGCCATTTGAATAACGGATAATGTATTGAATTTAAAGGGTTTATCCATGCTTTACGAAGAAAATCAAAAACGTCATGGAAGGTACTGTGCTTTTTAAATTAAAATAAATAATATAAAATAAATATTATAACAAATTAATAAAGACTAATTTATAGAGCAGACACGGTATTTATATCTAAAGCAAAGAAACAGATTTGCTTGATACTTATCGATGAGTAAAAAAAATATACGTAAACTGTACCAAATTAAAATGGTAAATACAGACTCCAATCTACGAAAAAAACTATTTTAGACTCTAAATATAGATTAAGCAAAGGCCGCTGGTAGCCTTTGCACAATAAAATGACCGCTTTGAATCAGATCATTGAAATTAAGTATTGCTGTCCGCGGTCAGTAAATGCATGGTTGATTATCAGTGACCATTGTGGGTCGTTGAGTATGGTTCAGAGTGCACGGTAAACTGTAGATGCCGCCTGGATGACATTACCCATACGTAATTGGGGGTATTTCCGAGGTAGTCAATACTTTTATAACGTTTGTAGCAGCGCTTTGTTTGAAAGGCGCGGCACCAATATAATATCTGCATGCGGTACTTGGGCAGCATTGACAAACCTGGCGGAAAAATGGGTTAAACTCCTGAAGACCCGACACCCAACCTTGTTCTGAGGCTTGACCCAAACCTCCGTTAGTTAAATAAAAAATACTATATTCGCTTTAATACCTGCATACAAAGATATGTTTGCCCTACTAATAAACCTTTAACCTTACCAAAAGGGGTTTCCCTTTAGCACAACAATTAGGTAAAGAAGGATTTTTATCTGCACATATTTCTATTTCTATATTCTACTTTACACTTTTTTGTGTATATTAAGGTTTAAAAAATTAAAAATAATTAAAACCAACAACGCAGCAATAAACTTATTAGAGTTTGCTATAAAAACAACACAAAATAAAATTAGGGCAAAGCAATACACATACAAAGACGCAGGGCTTATAAAAATTCCAGGTTGCAGTAAAAACTGTCCGGCAGTAAAAATCACAACATACTTTTAGCAGCCGAAATAAGCAGCAACACCGAAACGAAAATAAAATGAAATAAATAAGTAAATTGGGATACAGTGGGTAATGATTTATTTATATCAAAAATGCTAGCAATCTTTTCTTATTTAATGCAAAATAATTGAGACCGAAATAGCTTAGTTAAGTAAAAGTAATATTGCAAAATTGATTTAGTTTATAAATAATATAAATTAGTCAAAATTAGAAAACCATTTATTTTAAAACACATATCTTTTTAAAGTGTTGTTGTGGTCTGCGTTTTCGCATATTAATCATAGAAATACTTCGTCAATAATATTTTTTACGAATGGGATAAAATGTTGCTTCTTATAAACTTAATTTTAAAAAGTAGTTCTTAAACGAAGAAGTAAAATTTGGTAGGCTACTATAAAAAGAAATTTTAAGCACAATAAGGAAGAAATAAAATATTCTTTGTTTGGGCACTCATATATTAAGCCCTAAAACTTGTAAGTAACGTTTAATTTTTTTACGATTAAGATTAATTATGCACACATTTAAAATGCTTTATTAGTTATACAAAACTTTATATACATGAACAAAAAGTACACAATGTGTCAGAAACTAATAATGCTTGTATTGAGATCACGAAACCCATCACACAGAATGGTTAGATGAGAAAAGTTTTGGATAAATGTTATAGTAATTTAATCACGCACGTAGCCTGCTTTCTGCTATTCCAGGCTTTAATGTATTTATAATTTACAGAGGTGTAAAAAACAATTATTTTAGTGTTTTACACCATTATCATTTATTTTTTATAAACGACATATGAAATTTAATAGGATATCGTTTAGCGTCATTACATACAGAAAATATAATATAGCAGAAAAACAACCGACAACAGTAAATATGGCAAAAGTAAATTCATTTTAACCTATATTTTTCAATTTAAATAATTCCAAGTTGTCTTAAAAATCTCATGAAGCTTTAAAGGAATTTTGCAAAGCTACCTATTAAATTTAAAAATTATGATATGATCAGAAAAAACCTAACCGTCTAAGATTTAACCAGAACACAGGCCATTTAAAATAATAAAGCTTACACCACAAAATATGTGTTAATCAATGAACTTAACAACAGTGTAAAAAGTGTAACGCCAATTCCACATTTACATTTAAATAAAATTTTCATTGATATCTTACAAACTTTTTTGTTGCCTTTAAGTAATATATAACTAAAAAAGCAAAATTGATGGACTTTTATTACTTATTTTATTGCCAATAAAGTCTTTACCTTTTCTATGACAGCTGATATAAATTTTAATCTCCTTTTCTTAGTTTTTACCAAACTATCTAACCAGCCTTTAAAAAGTCTTAATTATCCAGATTTATTGTAAATAATTAGTTGTTTTTCTTGTATTGATTAGGTCTTAAAGTAAGATGTTAACAAATAAGCACAACCCACGAAGGTTTGTCGTATGAAGTTTAAGCACGATGTACTGTGGATGCCAGGATTTTTGATGTTTATTCCAATTTTTCCCAACTCCATGAACGTTGCGCCTTTCAGAAGCAGATATTGTATTCTTGGTACCATTAGACAACGCGATAGTGCCACCAGAGATTTCATAAAAATAACTCTGAACTAACCCCCATTAACGTCTGCGTAATGTTATCCAGAAGAGTCCTAGAACCAAAAACTCAGGATAGTTACTAACTTCCTGACAGACAAGGCCCTTTGAGATATTACCTTAAAAATATGGGAAAAACTGACAATATACGCTGTAGGTTTTGTTATCGAGCAAAACCACGGAACATATACTATGCGAATGCATGAAATAACACACCAAAGGCTACAATATTCAAAAGAAGTATTATTGACTTCCAAAGATATTAAAAAACTTGCCCCTCGAAACATTTTTGACTGTAGGGTATCCATAGAAGATCTTCCTAAGTTGAAGTTAGGCTAGGAATATCGTGAGCCCAGCAGCCCTATTTATTACATTACACTACAATATAAAACAATACAAGATGTTAAGAAACAAGGACACCCCACGAAGGTTTAAATGAAGTCTAAGTTCTAGGTACTGTGGGTATCGGGATTTTGGATAGTTATTCCATTTTTCCCCATTCTATCAACGTTGTCCATTGCCGAAACAAATATTGCATTTCACGGTACCTTTTAGACAACACGATAGTGCTACGATATTGTACATTATACAGGGTGTCCGGAAATACCGTTCGAATAATTCTAGGGGTGATTCTACATGTTAAATTATGAAGAAAAGTTCATATCAACATAGGTCCGCAAATGCGTCATAAGATGGATTCAAAGATGGCACCGGGATACAGGTTTAATTTTGTGTTTCTGGAATCGTATTAGATAGCCATCTGAGTTTCGGCATATAAAATGCTTTAATCAGGGGCGTACCGACAGGGTAGGCCTCGATTTAATTTGTTCACATTTTTATTAAACGTCATATTTTCGCAGTTTTCTTTAGAAATTCTGATTCCGCGGTATAAATGACATAAAAAAGGTATTTGTGTAAAAAAGCTGTCAGGCTAGCCGTTTTCGAGAAGACACTCTCCAAAGAAAATAATGGTCGCCCAAGCAAAAGAGTATTCCACCATTTTTTTAAAGGCGAGAACAATATTTTTTTTAATTACACTGTTATTAACACAATAATAATCAAATAATATTTATTTTTAAACCTTATGTTAAATTTGTTTACCGTAACTAGATACTACTTTGATGAAGAAATTTTTATTATTATTGGGCGACCATGCATGCACTATTTTCTTTGGTGTTTTCTTAAAAACGGCTAGCCTGACAGATTTTGTACACATACCTTTTTTATGTCTAAAAAAAAAACTGCAAAAATATGACGTTTATGAAAAATGTGAATAAATTAAATCGAGGCCTCCCTGTCGGCATGCCCCTGATTAAAATAATAATGTAGTAAAAACACTGAAAAGTACCTACTTTTAACAGCAATTCATATGTCAAAATACAGATAACTATCTGAAATGGTTCCAGAGATATAAAATAAAACCTATATCCCGGTGCCATCTTTGAATCGCCATAGCCACCTTATGACGCATTTGCGGACCTATGTTGACATGAACCTTTTTTTCATAATTTAACATGTAGAATCACCCCTAGAAATATTCGAACAGTATTGCCGGGCACCTGTATAAATAACTCTGAACTACTTCCCATTACCGTCTGCAAAATGTCATCCAGACGAGACCTAAAGTTTAACGTGGATACCAAGTCACACCTGATAAATCACGGTGATAACTGGCAATCAGCTTTCCAGTTAGGCCGTGTCTGTAAAATTAACCGTTTAATATAAAAGAAATGTAAAAATCTAATATGGTATCAACAACTGATAAATATGATATCTACTTCCCAGTGCCGGTAATTATTTAAAATTTAGTAGTAAGTAAACCATTTACTTAGTTTTGCATTTGTTTTAACGATTTTTTAAATAAAGAATATTATTTATTTTAGAATCAATTTAAAATACACTTTCACAACACTCTTATTGTTGGCTAACCGAAAGTATTTTCATCCAATTACTGAGGTTCTTTATTTTCTGAATTCAAAGCACTTTATTCTGTTGTCGCCGGAAACGCTGAAACACAATGGAGAAATAAAAGAACTAAACTACCCTATTCGGCGGCGTGCAATTTACGTGCAAGTTTATCAGATATTTTGGGCTTGGGTTGCTTACTGTCGTGTTTACAGTTGGCTAGCTTAAGCAAGCCAGTAGCGGTGCCATGGTGGTCAGATATTTTAAGATAGTTATGGGGTTTTACCAGTTCGGTGCAGGTCCCAAGGTATGGTGGATACACCTCTATTAGTAGGAGAGCTGATAGATATTTTAAAGTAGGTATTGGAGGCACTATGAATACTTGTACAAAAGTTCTTTTATAATATCTAAACACAAAAATGCAGACCTGGCTGAACAGTAGCGAAGCTAAACCGACACTTTGAGATCTTAACAGAGCAATATTTATATAGAAAATAAACTATTGTTAAAAAAACGGATCATTTTGTCGCTTGATTTAACCTGCCAGGGCCAAGAAGATAATAAATAAGTCCCTGTGAACAGCGGTATAGGTAAGTTAAAGTGCAAGAGCGAGAAGAGAGTATATTTCGGCTGCTGTTTCAGCTGAAAAACGTTGCGATTGGGTTAAAATTCATACAAAATTAATTAAATTTGTCACCAGATGATACATAAAAAAATATTTCATTTACTGACTTATATTTGTAAGTAAATTGATGATCATGCTGATTTTGATGATTTTTTGTATAAGAGGGTTTTTTGGAACGCTGTCCACAAATTTAATTTTTTTAACAACCTCTGGTTTTTGAATTATAATCAATTAAACTAACCTTAAAATGGACAATATTTTCTAAAATTCCTCATTCTTGAAAGTGGTTACTATTAAATACACTAATTGGGTTTTAAATACAATTTATACTAAAATTTACAATGTTTTAATGCCTATTTTAAGTAATAAAACACTTTAAATAAATCTAGTTTTTTCCCCAATTATAAATTAGGTATCCAAGTGTATGTGTTACGTTGATGATCATCTGGCAGGTAGAATGTCCGAGCCTAATAAGTTGTCTCTTTGACAATAGTTCCTTTTATGTATAAATATTGCTCAGCTAAAATATTAAAGTCCAGTTTAGCCCAGCTATCTTTTAGCCAGGTCTGCGTCTTTGTATTTAAATATTATGAAAAAACTATGGTACACGTTTTCTTAGTGCCTTAAATACCTACTTTAGAATGTCTCTTAGCTCTTGGACCATAAGAAACCAAAGATTTACTTAAAAAGTTAATGACGTTTCAGTGACAGGTAGTCATCGGTTTTACATACAAGAAATATAAAGGGTGTTTCATGTGTCTTTTACCTAAAATAGGAAAAAATCAGTTCTCATTATTATGGGTCCGGAAATTTCCCGCTTCAGGGCTATAACCCGTTTAAAAGTTAGTAATAAAAATGGATTCTAACTAATTTTAACTACTAAATAAAATTTACTGAAAATTTTACAGATTTGTATTAAATAAGTAGTTAAACCTTGGGACAAAAAAAATAAATTATTATACCATTGATAAAGGATAGAATTTTAAGAGTGGGGGAAGTTTTGTCACAAAAGCTTTCTGGTTTTACGTTTTTTTTTTAGTTTGTAAATTGACAGTTAAAAAGTACGGAAAATTCTGAATTAAAAAAGATACTTTTATGGCAAAAATATTGGTCCGGTTGTGAGGAACTCTAGTTTAAAAATTTTAGTGGACATTTTAATGTCAATTATAAATATATTTTACTACCTGATTTTAATTTGTTTTTTGTTTTTACACCTAATTGGAATTGCTGGTTTCTAGGGACACACATGTTTTATTTTTTATCTAGAAAACGTCTATAAGATTATTGCTAATAGGTTTTAAAACATTTCCTTAGCATTTTTAAGTTTCTGCAAACATGTAAAAAATGTTTAGGTGGTTTCTAATTATTTTAAATTCCTTCTTTATTTGTTGTGACATTAACATAAACTAGTTGTTTTAGGTAACCAAACTCCATATAAAAAAAATTGATGAAATTTGGGTCAAACGTACGTGGTAGCCATGATTTTGATGCCCCATGACCCATCCAACGGCTTTGTTACCGATTATTTAAAAGCTGCCTAGCAACAAAACTAAAATATGAAAAGAAACATTATCGTTTATAAACCATTTTTCTGCTCTTAGTGGCAAATCTTTATGTAAGTGGGTAATACATGCTGTAAAAAGGAAGAATAGTTTTGTCTTTTTAAAGATCGCGTAAACTGCTGCTGATGATTTCTTTGTACCATGTGGATTTTTATATGCTCATAGATGGTTGTTATGAAAACTATAAGTTTTTATTATTAGAGAACCGGCTTCATCTGTAAATAAAATCGATGTTTCATCGACACCACATCGCTCTCATGCCACTTACAAAACCTGACATGAGCAAACAAACCCCCATTCTCTAACGCTTCGGCTCAAATTTCTCCATACCGTAAAAAAAGTTAGCCTTTTGGGTTTAAAATAACGCGGTTACTTAAAAAATGATCTTCTTTATCTTAAAATATGTTCTTTTACTGCTACCGGTCTAACTCTTGTTGTAGGTACCATCACTGCCTATTTGTAAAATTTTCCCAAATTCAAATTTAACTGTTACAACCAACGTTTCTTGCTTTATTTTTTTAGGTCCTATCATTTCCTTTTATAACACGATCTATTCTTAAAAAAAAGACGGTTGTTGATTTGGAAATAAATGCCTCTTGGCATAACCGTTTGGCTTTCTCGCAATTTCCAAAGGCTTTCGCGAACATATTATGGCTTGTACCTATAATAGTGCGAATTATTTTTTTGTTTTTAAACTTGCTAAAAGTACTTTCTGAAGTAACAAAAATTGCATAAAAAATTAAAATAGGCTGGACTTTTGTTACTATCGATAAATCAAATTTTAAATTTGTTAGGTTAAATTAAAATAAGATAATAAAATAAAGATAAAATTAGCCTTTAAAATACCTTTTTTAACTAAAAATTGTTTGTTTTTTCTAAGTGTTAACCCAAAAAAAACATGACACAAAAAACTTTAATATAAAACTTTAATATAAAACTTTAATATATATATATATATATATATATCATATATCAATTTTAATATAAATTATATAAATTATTTAATATTTTGTTTAATTATATTTTTCTAAAATTTATATATATATTAAAACCATTTTTCTTACTTACCACATGAAGGCCAAAATGACTCAATGACTCAAAAACGGGGCATTTTTGCAGGCAGTGCGTATTTTACACAAAAGGTTTTAGCAACTTTTTTCTCCCATCATAATCTTATTATTATTTTGCATAAAGGTATGATGAGATTTGGATGTAAATTTATTTGGGGTAATTTTCATTACCTGTAAAAATTTCGAATGTTGTGTCAAGTGGTTTCTAAGATATTTGATTTTAAAAATTGACCCTTTTAGTACTGATTGACTTCTTATAATTATGGGGCACTTCTCGAGAGAAAAGAAACTTAAAATTTGGTATGTAAGTGGTATTAGACCACAAGCCAAGAAAAAAATTATAAAACCACAGATTTTTCCTTCGAACGCGCTTAAAATTTTGGCAGGATTTTATTCTTTTCATTAAACCTAAAACAAGAGAAGTCATCATACATAAAATTAAGTAGAATTTCTTGCAAGTTTACTATGCATAGAGTTTTGGTGTCAATTATTTAAATGCAAAATGCTATATTGGATAATTAGAAACCTTAAGAGCTTTACTACAAAAAAGTTTTGCTGAGTTAGGCCGTTCCTACAACTATCAGTAGATGTGAACAGTAATTTGATTATTTTAAAAAGATTTTGTGCTATGAGCAGTCAATAGTCAATAGTCAAAGTAGATGCTTATAATATTTATTGTCAATGGTTTATGTTTCGTGGATATGGGTTTGTTAAATTTATTAGAAAAGCAAAAAACATTTTTGAAGTAATATAAAAAATAAAACCATATATATTTTTTTATTTCTTTTGGCCCTATTAAGTAAAAAATTCTCGCCTAAGGTTTTTATTAAAAACCAGGCTCTTGTCAAACTTTTATTAAATTTTATTTAAATATAAAAAAGAGCGGGGAAAAACTTACCAAAAACCCCAAATGAAATTCATTTTAGCATTTTATATTCGTTTCCATAAGGTATGAATTTTTTAGCTTAATTTAAAACACTGTTTAAGTGTTTGCTATAAAGTTTAAGTACCGAAGTGGGATAATTCCCTTTTAAAATTCTCAGACCTTATAACATTTGCATTTTAATAAGACTTTTATTTTGTCAGATTTAACGACATGTTTCAATTATTAAGTGAATATTATTTATGTCATTGTAATTTATTTAATGTGTAAAGATAATAAATACCATAGTTAATAACAAATGTATTTAATTACTGTTTATATTTTTTTAAAAATATTTAAATATTTTATTTTATAGTAATCAATATATTTCTTTATATTATTAAAAAAAAAACCTTATAACAGGTTAAATATAAACAGTAAATTTAAACATTTAGGTATTAATATTAAAGTTAAATAACAAATGTGGACCATCAGGATTATAGCGTTATACAGGTACAGGTATGTTGGTCGGGTTTTCTATGTTAATAATAGAATAACAGGTGCTTACTATAGTTTAAATGATATTATTATTTTACACAATAAATTACCTTAAAAATTAAAATAAATATAATAAATAAAACTTTCCGTACTAACAATAGAGCCCTTTAAAAAATTATTTGCCTTTTTGCCAAAAACCAACTAGATCTAGTCATTTAATTCTTGTTTTAAGTAACCATCCACATCAGTTTAATTTAAAAAGGTAGCAAAAAATTAAGGTTATAATAACATGGTGAGAAATAGGATATAAAGAGATAAAATAAAAAAACTTAAAGAGAAAGTTTTCCTCCCAGTAACTTAAAAGTTGAAATTAAAATTGCTATAGGGTTATTTGTAGGACGTTGGTCTTACAACATTATTAAAATATTATATGTGAAATAATTTAGAAAATTATTTTTTAAGGTTAATACTCTGTTGGCTTTAAAAAATTCTAAAGACAAAATTGATACCCTTATATACCGGAATACACAGCAAACATGATACAGATTATTAATTTTCTTATTTAGAAATATATTCTTTTCAAATTCGAAGTAATTTTATAGCGGATAGCTGTCCTCCTTTAAGACTTTATATTTTATTTTTTCCAGTTTATCAGAAACTGACTTGTATCATGTATTATGATGTGACATTTTTCTTCAAAATGGCGTTAAAAAAGCATTTCTTCGAATAAGCTTTAGTAGCCCAGGGTATACAACTGGATCCATATTAAAACAGGGGTAACTAGTTTTTTTTTTAATTTAAAAACTTTTTAAGTAACACGCAATATTTAAAAAAATAAAAAAAGAAACAGCATATTTTTATTTATCCATTATTTTTCCAACATTTATTTAGGTGTCGTTTTCGCTAGAAGCAATCTAAATTATTGATATGCTTTAGCCATTATACCAACATTTATATAATGAAAACTGAATTTAAAAGTCATGTAATATATATTGGTATTTTTACAAAAGTAAATCAATTATAAGGCGTTAAAAAAGCATTTCTTGAATAAGCTTCAGTAGCCCAGGTTATACAAATGGATCCATATTAAAGCAGGGGTTACTGAATTTTTTTGTTAAAAAGAAGCTTCTTAGGTAACACGCAATATTTTAAACAAATAAAATATAAACCACATATTTTTTCATTCTACAAAACATTTATTTATGTGTCGTTTTCGCTAGAAACAATCTAAATTATTGATTTGCTTTAGCCATTATACCAACATTTATTTAATAAAACTAAATTTAAAGGTCATGCAATAAATATTGGCATTTTTGCTAGGGTAAATCAATTATAAGAATAGTTTAGCAAAAATGACTGAAAAATAATTGTTTTATAGTATGGCCAAATAAAAACATGTTGTTTCTGTTCTATTTTCCAAAATATTGGCAGTACCTAACTTTAAGAGATTTTTCGGAATATAAAAAATCCAGTTACTCTTGACAAACATTAATCAGGCTCAAACTGCCAAAACAATATAAAACATACTGTAAGCATTTATCTGTTCTATTAAAATCACAGCATACTAAGCCTTGATATAGTCAATGTTCTATACCATGGTCTACCGAAACTTATTCAAAAAAATGCTTTTTTGACGTTATTTTGAAGGCAAATTCTATATTGTTATACCTATACTATTTTATGTCATACTAGTTTATTATTGTTTTATTGCTTTGTTACCAACTACATTATAGTGTACATTATACACGTGTGGGCATAAAGTGCACATTACGGCTTAAAGACAAAAAAGGTTTTAAAATTAACTTCTTTTCTGAAGGCGAGCTTTTTTAATAATTTTTAGGAAAAACATATAAAACTTTTCCTCCTTCCTATTTTTAGTTCGTAGAATACGATTTTAGCTTCAGAAACTTGTTTTGCAGACCAGAAATGGGGATGAAGGAAAGTTTCATGGGTTTTTTCCACAGACATTTAAAAGAGCTGACTCCCGAAAAGGCGCTACTTTCACCGACATAAAAAAGGTTTCTGATTAACGTATTAATAACGTTTATTACTAAAATTACAAAATATAAAATTAAATAATCTATTATTTAAATATCTGCATTACATTATTTTGCTAAATTTACATAAAACTGGCAATTTTAAAAGGATCCCGTGATAGTTGGATTGTCTGCAGCTAACGTTGTTGATTCACGCACAGGTTTCTACGAAATAATGCCAGATTCAGAAGGCATGCCTGCCAGCATCTTTAAAGCCTCATTTTTTGAACATATAATGTCTTCATAATATCCTCTAGCAACCGACGTACTTTTTCATCCACCATGGTGCTTCAACGTGGTCAGCTTCTGCCAGAAGAGTTGCCGATGTTTTACCAAACCCAGATATTTTGCAATGATAAACAGAATTTTTCTAAATATGTTTTGTTTCTTACTGCCTGTATAGTACATCGAAATTGTCTAAGGACTAGAAAATGCTTTTTTTCTGAATAACCATGTGGCCGTAAAGACATATAGTCTCTCATTAGCTTCAAACTGTTTATTTCGTCTTCGTCAACAATTGTAAAAAGGCTCTTTTTATCGGCTTTTGTCTCTGGTACATTTACCACGAAAACTAATTATTTATCTTTTACATGGGTAACTAGCATATTTACAAGTTCTTATCGTCGACATCCACCAAATACACCAAATATTAATGCAACTTTATTCATTAAAAACGTGTCATTTGGTGCCTCATCAATAAACTTTAAAACATCATCTCTAGACAAAATTTTGGACTTTTTTGGCTGGTATCCTTTTGACCCTTGCTTCAAATATTTGATTGACCTATGGATATTATTATTCTTATTTATCATTGAATATTTGGACCATAAGAAACTCGGTCGGGGATATTGTTACAGCGAGATCACCGAAGTATCTAAGCAGCACAGTTTCATTAATAAGTTTTACACAGTTTTCTGCCATCCAGTTTATAAATTTGTCATATTCTCTGTCGTAGGCATCTTTCGATTTCTTCGGTAGCAAGATTTGTGTTGTTTTTTCCGCTTTCGTTGCAATATTGTTAGGAATTTTAAAGCTTGTTTGTCCTTTGACCTTTTAAGTTTGACAGCTAGCAAAATTTAATTTCCCTAGCAACGATTATAAGCCAACTATTGCAAAAAAGTTGTTAAAATCAAATTTAAATTTTTGTATTTTTAAAAATATTTACTAGTATGACATAAAAGTTTGTATACACCGCGACTATAGATGTGTATTGCCCTCAGGCGACTTACAAACCCTTGGGCCAAAGATCCTCGGGTTAGTTAAAACGTCGCCCTCAGGGCATAAACATCTACTTAATACCCTTGGTACATAAATACCTATTTTTAACATTAAGTCGTCGCTTATCCTGTCACAGAAAAATTAGTGTATTAGACACAGGAAAAAAAAAAGGTTTTAGCTCTCAGTTTTTGGTCTCCTTTCGCTTTGCGCGGCAAAGGCAACACAACCTTGAGCTAAAATCTAAATTTTTTTCCCTTGTATAATAAATACCCATTAGGACAAACCTAAAGGGCTATAAAAACATACAGGGTGATATTGGAAAAAATTAAATTTTATATACTTCCTGATAAAACGGAAGACGCGAAAATAAATTATTAAGTCCATAAAAAGGGCAACTATGTGCTTTAAAATTAATATAAATTTAAAAATAAAATTTTAGGAGTAACTTCTTCAGTTTTTGTGTCAAAAAGTTCTTTAAAAAACCATTTTGTTGGTTTTTTTCAAGAGCCATAAGGTCCTATATATTAAAATTGTTTAAAATTCTTACTTGTCTATACACACACGTTTAAACGTTTATATCTTACTTAATTTCCGTCACACAGTAAATTTAAAAAGGTTATATATAAATATTTTTAACTCAAAAAGCTACTATTTGATACCCTAGTAATTTTTACGTATTTCCCTTATATATAATATAACTCGAAAATTATTTTCAAGAAAAGTAATTTTTATTAAAATTCTAAAATTTAATTTTCACTTGCAGCTCCAGTTTTTTCAAAACTAAGCAATTTAAATTGGTTTAAATTATAGAATGTATTTATAATATATAGATAAAGAGAACTAAAAAAGGGGGTATGACTCATTTTAATTAGTGGGTTGTTTTCGAAAATTTTTGCACTCAAAAAATTTTGGTCCAACCTTATTTTAATCATAATTTACTCAATTTTAATGATACATACCCCTTTAAAAAAAAGGTCTTTACAGATGCCTCAAAAAAGTTATTATTAGTTCTCCTCGAAAGATAGGTGGATTTTGCGTTATTTGCCTTTAAAACTCTAAAAGTTTGTGTTTGATGAATAACAGCTAACATTTAACAAACCACAACTTGGTTTCTATTGGTCCCACAGCAATTACAAAAAAAAAACAATTTTATTAATTTTTTTTACAGTAACAATTTTGTTATTTATAGTTTATTTAATAAAATGCATACTTATCGAGTTCTTTTTAAAAAATCGATTAAAAACTTTGATTTTATCAACGAAAAACGCCACTTTTGATCGCGAATAACTTGAAAAGTATGCATTTTACAAACAAAAAAATATATACAAAATTTTTCACCCCCGGGGTGGTTTGGCAACCACCTCCAAGGTAAAGGCGCCCTCTGTCATAATATAGATTTTAATCCTTAGATTATTCTCTACGTACTGTCAAAATTTCAAGTCATTCTATGCATTTTGAAAAAATTGCAAGGCAAAATGGTTCGTTTCCTGTACTAGAAGAAGTACCAACCACTTTAACATATAAGTTAAGCATTAATACCAGTTTAAATCAATATACAGGATGATTCATGAGGAAATGTCAATACTTCAGGTACGTAGTCAGGGTCCAAAAATAAACATAAAAGTCTATACCAATATGGGTCCGCAAGGCCTTCGTTTCCAAAATACAGGGTGTGCACCACAGAGCTGACATGTGCTTAGAAGTAAATGGTGGAATTTTTAAAAATTATAAAACTTAGCTTATGTTTTGCTGAACATAATCTAAAAACAATTATTTTATTAAAAATTAAAATACATATTGTTTAATTATACATTTTGTTTTATTTTTTTAATTTTGCTATAATAGAATCAGATCCGTCGTAATTTTTTAAAATCCAAATATCTCGAAAACGGCTGCTCATATCAACTTTTAACAGGTATACCTTTTTGACGTAAAAATAATATAAAATTATTTAGTTTACTTAAACCTGTAATACAGGGACGTACCAAAAAGTTGTGATTGTTCAAAATAGTAAAAACACGTGTGGGTGGCTCACCCTACAATTAAGAGCCAAAATAAGATTAGATTTGAATCCGTCATACCAAAAAACCCTCGAATACCAATTTTTACTCCAATATTTACATTATTATAGATTTTATTTAAAAAATAGAAAAATTAAGTAAAAATTTTAACACCCTGTATTTTCGAAAACGAAGGCCTTGCGGACCCATATTTGTATAGGCTTTTATGTTTATTTTTGTACCCTGACTACGTACCTGAAGTATTGACATTTCCCCATGAATTACCCTGTATATAAATTTGAACTTTTATCGCTAAGCATAAGGTCAATTCTTCAGTGGAAGCAGGCCTAATATTGTATACTTTTCATATTCATGTTTGCGCCTCATATATGTATTTGACTTCTTGTGACAAGAAAAGTTATGCGTCTTGTCCATTGTTTTTTAAGTATTTTTTTATTATCTGTACTAGTACAGAAGTGAAAATTAAATATTTCTTTATTAAAATAACAAGTAAATTTGTTTTATTAGCTTTTTATGACTTGTTTTGGCACTAAAAATGGTATGAAACTTTAAGAGCTCGGCAGCAATTTAGTATGCACCACATGAATTTGCACAAAAATTACATTATAAATACCAATTTTGTCGACTTTAATATTTTTACCCTTGCAATTTATTATTTTTTTATTAAATAAATTTAAGTAAAGGAAAAATAAATATGTTGTGCAAATACAGAGGTACTATCGTAAACATAAAAAAATGTGAGGCTAAAAACTACAAGTACACACAAAATTAAAAATAAAATTTTACAAAAACTTCATCCCGTTTAAAATTGTTAAAAAATGGGCATATTACTTTATTAGATGTAATATTATTTAATATTAATTTAAGCCTTCTTTAACGACCTACCTTTGTAAATAACTCCGCATTATCAAAAAACTTAGTTAACTCAAGTCTTGGCAGTTTCGGTCGGTGCAGTTTAAAGACTATACGTGTTTAAAAATAAAAACTAACTAGAACTAGCAAGAACAACGCTAACAAGGATTACGAAAAAGACTTTGCTCTATTTGATCCGTGCTTCAGATGTAATTAGGTTTTTATTAGAAACATCTGAACCTGTGTTTATATTCTTGTAAGTTTCTACATGTAAGGAGATTAGTAAGATATCAGTTTATTTACTTCAATGGATATTAGAACTAAATAAGATGAAAACAAGAGACATTTACTTGCACGTTATTAAACAGCATCGAAAAATAGTTATTTTGTTTAAAAAATAAGCCACAATAAGTTTGGAAACACATGTATTCATATAAATAATAGCCTAGTTTTTATCTTTACTTACTTGTATCAGACATAAGTTCGCTCTTTTTTGTACGGTCATTCCCATTTTAACCCCCAAGGGATTTAACTTGAAAAAAGTTTAAACAGATCATTTTTAATCGTTATCAATACCCTACATACCAATTTTCTTACTTCTAAGTCCAGAAACGGTAAAGAACCTGTCCCAAATTTTGGTATTTGGGCCCCACTTGTACAATATGGTCATGCATGCTAGTTGGTAGAGTATGATGTGTACATTAATAATATAAAGGTTGTTTATCGCTTATTATATGTCAAGGAACCTTAACATGAATTTTAAAGTGATACTCAAATACAAGTTACATTATAAGTTTAATTTTGAAATTTCTATTTGAATGTGTCTTCTTGCTCCAGAGTACCTCCTCTTTGTTGACGGTGGTAACAGACAATATGTTTTTGGCATAGAATTAATACAAAAGGTATAAAAGGGTAGCAGAGTGAGAAGGCCCTCACAGAGAAAGCGGTACGTTTACAATTGAGCTATGTACAGACATAACTCACATTGAGTTGATATCATATGGACTGCACATCACTAATCCATTATTTCTCAAGGCTAAAATCCAGTCACGAAACATAAATAAAACAAAATATTACATTTATATTTTGGTAGATAAAAATGTGGAGGGAAGAGATTCTATCAAAGCATACTATTGTACATGTAAAAATAATGCCCGTACAGTTGGATGCTGCGTACACATTCTAACACTCATTTGGTACCTAACTTATGCAAAACACCCAGAAAACGTCTCAAACTACCAAGCAAAGAGAAAGAAAATATTTTTGTAATGTTTGACAGCTTCGATAAAGAGTCAGTTTCTAACCAGTTTACTTGGCACACACGTTCATACGTTAAAATATTTTTTTTCTTGTTTTACTCGGCTAGTACTACACATTGCAATAAAAACCATTCGTGTACATCAGGGGCCCAGTTTGGGACATGGTTCTTTCTCATACAAACCTTCACCCTCCTTTTAACCCCTCAGGGGATAAGGTTTCAAGAATACCACTATTTTTTTAAGCATGAAAATAAACTGCTAAGTTTAAACACCAGAAAAAGGCAAGAAAAAGTGTCCTTTACTTAATTAGAAAAATTATATGGTGGTCTGTGGATCCTAGGCGATGGTGTAGGTGACCCCTATGAGACTTGTTTTTCCATTGTTAGTCAAGCTAAAAAAATTGAGTTAGTAAAATTTTAAAAATATAGTTTAAATATTTTTTTGCGGAAAACCCTTAAGAAAAATGTATATAACAAGAATTAGGGCATGCGTCGTCTCAGTATCATTGGTTAAAACAACAGAAGATAAAAACCTAAAAAAGCATTTTTTTTTAATAATCGCTAATAATTCTGTAAGTTTTGTGGAAGAAAGAAGTTGCAGTAAGAGAAAGGTTATGTAAGTAATTTTATTCAAGATAGGATTTTTTAGAAATCGCAAAATGCGTATCACTTGTTGAAAAATGGTAATAAACATGGCCCCTGTCATATTCGTGTTCAGCGTCCTCGAAAACTCTCTAGTAACAAAATTGGGCTGATTTCAGAAGGAATTGTCGTAAAACTCCAGAGGACGACATTTACACCATTCTTAGCGTTAGCGCGCATCTGGTACTCCGCAGGCCCTTATCAATGTCATATTCGTGTTCAGCGAACACAAAAACCTCTCGAGTAACAAAATTGGGCTGATATTAGGAGGAATTGTCGTAAAACTCCAGAAGACAACGTTTACACCATTCTTGGCGCGCATCAGGTACTACGTAGGCCCTTGCCAATGTCATTTTCGTGTTTAGCGACCTCGAAAACCTCCGAAGTAACAAATTCGAGCTCATTTACGTCATTATTTACCTAGTTATAAATTTTTTCATAATTGCAAATTTTAAAATGCATTTCGAAAATGCATTTTTCTAATGTAACAATGCAGTTTTTAATTTTTTATTAATTAGTTCACAAAGTTTGTAGACTTATACGAATCGAATGAAAATCCGCATTCAAATCCATCTAACTGCACAAAAAATCCCTCGTAAGGCCTATTTTTGTGCTACGTTTCCTTGACTAATAAAACTAAGTTGGCTTAAATTGACCTATTTTAACGTCAAAAGTTTGTCACAAAATTTTCTGGATACCCAGTATACAAAAATTATAATAAACACAATGGTTTTTATTATTTAATTTGTTAAAAAAGTACCTAGCAATAATAAATTAAAACGCTTACACGACATGCTATGATTACAACCAATTAGGCAATATTTTAAAGCAACGTAAGCACAAAGTTAGATAAATTTTTGTAATTACAAAGATTGAAGTTGCGCTGTTTTCAAGCTGACATGGAATTGATTAAGGCGGAATTCTAGATGAAGATTGTTAGATAGTACACGGCCCACTTTGTTACGTCCTGCTGGGATGCTTATTTGTAATCAGTGTTTTGCATTTTGGGTTAAGATTAGGGTTTATTGATAAATGAGAAGAAATTTGCAACAGTCAAGTATAAATACCTTGTTAGCACATGGTTAGATTTCAGTGGCGTTCCAATCCTTTTAAGTATTTCTTTATAGATCTCAGCAGAAGCAAAAAATTAGGATTAAAAGACTTATGCATTAAGTTAGCTCTCGCGTAATATTTGGGTAAATATAAAGTTAGTATGAGCATGCTTTGCTTCTCTCACAGATAAAAGATTTTATATTAGATTTTTAGTATTAAATTAGAGGCATCTCTTTTTCTTTTTGCTTTTATATGACGATTGCTTGATATGGTATTATGGAATAATATCAGTATAGTTAAAGGGATGAGGTTATATAAATTTTATTTTATTACGTTATTCGATAATTTTAAGCCAAAAAGTTAGTCTAGGGGTTGCTCTAACACATTGGTTCTTAGGCATGATCCCATTCAGCTCTTGGAGTTACCTTCTTGTTTACTTATATAGTGGCAATAAAGCTTAAACTATAACGTATATCATATATCGTACTAGGCCTAAAGGCTCTTCTGATTTAAATCTTAAGTCAGTTAGGGTCCTGTTTATCCAACGCAGATTTTTCTCACAAAAAGATAAGAGATCTTTCTAGCCCACTTAAAGTCATAATAAATTTTCTACTAAATTTTTTATAATATATTTCTAATTATTTAAAAAAATCAGTCTATTTGAGCTATTGGCATTTATTTTTGTAAATAATTATTTATAAAATTCAAATTTTGGTCCTGCTAATAATAATATTTTACATACATGCCAAGTTTGTTGGGCCATTAATAATGAATTTTTATTACATTTTTTGTAAAATGAGATTGGGTAAGCCTATTTTAAATCTGGTCAAGTCGGTATTCTTTATAATAACAAACGACGTTGCTACTACTCTATAAAATCATCTTTAATTACATCCTGATTTGCTAAATTTGATATGATACCTTATTTTTTTGACCTTAATGTAAATTGTACTTTACTTTTGTTTTTACAAATTACTTAAACACTGCAATGTAGCTTGAAATCAGGCCTAAAATGACGGATAAAACTTTTGTATATCCGTATCTGTATAATTAGCGTTCAAATTAAACTAACTGGCTAAAAATATTACCGCTTTTAAATATTTTTTATTTCTCATAGATATCTTTTTTTAATAACTATTCCATTTAATTTCCTTTCTTTCACAAAATAGGAATAATATTTTGGACAAATCTAACAATTTTTTAAAATTCAGATTTAGTTCCAGGTTGATGTGTAAGTTAGTAATTTCCTATTGACGTCTCGAAAATTATTTTGGTATGTGTTCTTTAACTTGTATTGTTTGGTGTTTTTGTTAGGTAGAGTTTAGTACATAAGCATAATAAAAACTTAACACATAAAATTTATAAATTTTTTGAATACTGAAATTACATTCAAAGTTTTGAGATAAAGATCACTTAAAAATGCCACTTGTGATGTTTGCGGTTCAATATTAAGTTTTTACGCCTCTTTAAGCCTAAATAACAAGCATAGGATAATGCAAATGCAATTAAAACGAGACACCAAAACCTGTCTAATTTAATCATCCAAATATTTTTTGATGTTGGCTATCGCAAAAAAAGACTGCCAATTTTCATCCTTACCTTTAAGGGGCCAGGTTTTCCAGAATTAAAAGATTAATCCATGTTGCTTTAAAAAAGGACATTAAGTGGCATAAACTCGTTACATCTATAGCCACAGCAACTTCAAAAATGCTCGCATTCATCTTTGCGGCCAGAAAGTATTTTTTACCTTTTAATCTGTAAATTGTCTATTAGTCTAAAATCACATTCTGTTTAAAATATTTCTTCCATATTTGGGGATTGGCATCTTTTACAGCTCTTGGCAATCCTAATTTTATCTAAAGAAGAGCCTAATAAATGATCCCACTTACACATAAAGGGTTAATCTTCTAGCTCATCGATGAGCTCTAGGGGTTTGTTGCTTTTTTTTATATTTTTTGTGGCTTCTGCTTTAAAGAATTATCCAATATATTTTTTATTAGCTCCCAATAATTAAACACGAAGTGCTCTCCAAAACTCCAAAGCTCTAAATTTCGCGTGATTATAAACTTTCTCTTACTTTTCCTAGAACCTACACTGTACGCTGCGCTATTACTTGGGGGCAGTGCTTTATACACTGTCCATAGAAAAAAAATTAAACAAATTAATATTTAATAAAGTAGTATGTCATAAAAAAGTCAGTTTTAAACTTTTAAATAATATAAATTAAAATATAAGTGCCTAAATGCTAACTCCAATTATTAAGGTTTTTTGTTTTATCCTGTTAAAATCCCAACAAGATTTAACAGAAAACCTAATTAGTATAATTAGTTTTTGTTGTGCAGTTTAATTATGAGGTATTTCAAAAATAAAAATTTTAAAACGTCAGTAGAAAAAATCTATTGTATTAATGGTAAGTTTAAAGTAATACAATATATTAAGAATAATAGTAATGAATTTAAGAATAAATAAATATTGATCAGTTTAGTCAGATTGTGGGAAAAAAGTACTCCCTCCATGCAACGATCTAGCGACGCAATCGGTGCCTTTTCCCCTACCACGCGACGCGGAGAGGTATCGCACACAAGGCTTGCCTGCGTCAAATGTTTCCTCTCCGCGTCGCTTGGGAGAAGAAAACTTCTTTCTAATCTGATTACAATAATTAATATTTAGCTATAATTTCTGTAAATATTTTAAAATGGGATCCTATAAATATAATATTTAAATTTAGCAAGAGGCTAGTAGGTACCAAATTTAGAAAAATAAGAAGGAGAATAAGTTTCTATAGAAATTAGCGTCTTAATTTAAAGCGATATATTTTAAAGCTTTAAAAACATATCATAAAGGAGAGCCAAAATAAAATACTGACAGATCTACTAAATCTCTGATTTGGTAAAAGTTTCTTATTAGATCAATAAAGTGATGGATATAACATAATAATATTTAGGCGACTACAAAAAGGTTTAATAAAAAGTGCCGCGTCACTTTTTTTAAGATAAGTATTTTATTTTGCTACCCCAAAAATTAACTATTACAATAACGATCAAAAAAAATAGATTCATTTTAGGAAATAAATTAAATGTTTTTACTTAAAATTTAACAAAAAAATTACAAAAAACAAATTTTAAAACACAAAAAAAAATCATCAATTAGAGCTTATTTGCATATTTTCGATCGCTTAAAATGGTAAACTTTCATTCGCCAAATTGGCGAAAATTTTAATTAACTTAAATATTGCTATGCTTGCAAAATGAAGAAAAATCTTTTTCGAATAATTATTAATTTAATATTTGAAAAAGGCGTAGTCAATTAAAACTGGTCTTTTATTTAAGAATATTTTTAAAGAAACCGAGAGAGAGATTTTAAATTATTATTTCAATTAAGGGATATCCATAAAAAAGTATTTGCTTATGCGGAATTTTATTTATTTCACCCTATTTTGCGTAAAGTAGTAAATACATTTTATAAAAACAAATGTTTAATGCTGTGAACAGAGTATTAAAAAGTTCTAATATAATAAAATAATAAAGCAATAAGTTAAGACTATTTAGTTCATAAAGGCCTACTTAATGATTAAGAGTGAATTTCACAAAAGTTACTATAAAATTTTTAGATTTTTGCTAGGCTCGATTTATAAATTAGGAGTTAACTTAATAAACTTGCTCTTCTTGTAATAGATAATAACAAAGACAATTAAATATATTTACCAGTTTAAAGTTAAATGCTTAACTGTTAAACATTTATATTTTCCGCATAAAAAATGCTAGAAAATGTTAAAATTTTGGACCTAAGAACTTAATTTTAAATAATTAGATAAACATTTAATTAAAAATCCCTCTTTATTGTAAGATCTACAATTTGTTACAGATTATTGTATTTTGTAATTGTATTGAATACGACATACATTTTATTGCATTACTTAGCATGTCACAATAAATGTGTATACGAATAACATTTTACTTATAATATTTTTTGTTAATTTTAAAAACTAAGCGTTTTACAAAAGGAGTTTTTATTTAAAGTGATGACCCAAACTTAAGCGTACATATTATCAAGCTTTAGCAAACCTTTTAAAAATTTATATTTTAAGAGTTTATTTTAGTTAAACTAAATTAAAAATAACAAGAACATCAAAGAGTAAATGAAAAAATATTTTATTTTATGCAGTGACTTTGGTTTATTTGTTTTTGTTTACGTCATTCTCAATTAGGTTTCGCTGGACGAGAAGAAACAATCAATATAGTTATTTTTGTGACTGTTTTTACATTTTAAACGAGAAATTAAAAAATTAAAATAGTAAAATTTTTATAAATTTGGTCCTAGACAAAATTATTTAAATAGGAAAAAATTCCATTTTTTTAAATGTTAGTTAGGGCGTGTTTAGGTATAAAATGTCTTCTTAAAAAATACCGTTTTCAACCCCTGAATAAGGCCGGCCGCATACATGCAACTTTTAGTCGAGCAACTGTTTAGTCGCACGTTAAAAGTATATGGAAATGTATGTAGGTGCGCATATTAGCAACTAGATAGTTATTCGACTAAATAGTCGTAAAACCACATCGATCGCCTTTTGATTAATCAGTCGCGCAACTATCGCGACGGTTCAATGAGTATTGCCATGTATTGGAGTGCGCATACGGTCAACTAAACAGTCGTCCAGCGGCTATTCAAACAAGTACATAAATCGATAGCGACTGAATTGACTGTATGCGCACCTTCGGCGACTAAACTGTTTGGTCGTCATAAAAATCGCACAAGCATGCAACTCGACTAAACAGTTGCTCAACTAAAAAGTTGTATGTATGCGGCCGGCCTAATGGTAAAAGACAGCATTTTACCTCTCTTAGGGAGGTAAAATTTCTACCTTCCTGTTCCAGCGGAGCATACTAATTAATCTTTAATGGATATTATTTTTATTAATTTTTTTTGTGGTTTCTATTTTTTTCACTAACAAGTCATTAAATTGAAACTAAAAACCAAATTAGTAATATTGAAACATAAGAAAGTTTTAAGAAAACTTATTTACAATAATTAAATTTTAGTGTACAGTTAGATAAATATTTAAAGAAAATACCACCAAAACTCCTTTTTGAAAAGCAAATGTTCATAGTTTGTACTTTTACTTGTATCCTTTACGAGTTTTGGTTGACAAAACATTTAATTATATTTACTTGGAAGATTGAAAGATGTCTTGCCGAATGCAGTCCTTTTTTTAAATAAGTTTTTAAATTTATGTTCTTTTTCAAATGAATTTTTTTGACAATGTCTCTAAAACGTCAATCTAACGGCCGAGTGATGATCGCGTTGTAAAATTTAGCAATGGACTTAGCAATTGTTAAACGTTAACAACGGTTTAGAATGTTTAACAAAACGTCATTGTCAGTGTTATTCAATGATTTTAGTAGGCAACCTGTCAAAATCTGACATTTTGTTAAACATTCTGAACCGTTGTTAACTTAGCAATTGTCTAAAGTTAACAATGGTTTAGAATGTTTAACAAAATGTCGGATTTTGACAGGTTGCCTACTAAAATCATTGAATAACACTGACAATGACGTTTTGTTAAACATTCTAAACTATTGTTAACTTTTATAATGTTGTAAACCAGTTTTTTGGCATCGCCAGCCTTTTTGATGTCTTAAGTGACTTTAAATCTTATGTTATACGTTGACCAGTTTTTAATACACACATAAAAATCAAAAGCACAATTTAATAAAAAAAACCGAAATTTTAAAATAGTTTTTGAAAATAAAAATGAAAAGTAGTGGAAAAAATTATATATTTTTTTCTAATGCCTTTTCTTCCTTGGATTTTAATGCCCTTTGCTTCGCGAAATGCATCAAATTATCCGCGAGAGGAAAAGAGACTCTTTTTTTCCTTGTTATGTATTATAAATAATTATAACAGAAAAAGAAAATTATGGGAAAAAGAACTTAATTTTTGTTACTATATTGTAATATTAATCCTTGGTAATTTTAAAACAAATTGAATTTTTAATGTTGTCGTCATTTTCCTAAATAGTTTTAAACCTTGTTTTTTTTAATATAAATTTAGGAATTACTATTTTGTGTTTTGTGAAGAGAAACCATAAACTAAACCTAAATAAAAATTAAAATGTAATTTTAAAAATGTTTTTGCTTAAACGTTTTAAAACACTCAATAAAGTATGTTTACAGCATATATAATTCTGCAAAAATAAAAAAAGGACTTTTTTAAAAAACGTGTTGGATTTAAAACCTAACAACTTTTATATTTGGGTTTGTTCTATTTCTTTTAATTATATTTGATCTTATACCTAACAATATGTCCCTACAAAATAAATGTCATAAAATTTTTTGCACAAGTTTATCCTTAATATATACTAAATTAATTTAAACGATGGCACCTGATTAATAATTTTGAACAAGCGGAGTAAGTACAGGTAATATTATCAGAGATAACCCGACACATCCTCCGGCGAATAAGGACGCCATTTTATTTGGATGCTAGGTGCGAGTTTATGCAAAACTTAGCGTACTTAATTACACATCTAATAATATACCTAGTTTCTCTTTACTTTGCTTCGGGGAGATTTTGGAATTATTACCCGAAGGTATTTGAATTTATAGATATGTCTGGGGTGTAATTAGTATGGTTTCATATACAAGGTCTACTCGAAATTTTTGTTTTGTTAGACGGGGGAATAATAAAAGGTTATCAGTCTAAAGTTGGTTGTTATTTTGACTCTGGTGTCTGATTAAAGATGGAAATTTTAAAAAGTTGATTTGATACTATTACTGGTAAATAACGATCTGTCAAACGAAGTTTTTATATATTAAAACAGAATAATTTGTTGCAAAAAAAAACAGTGTTTCAGATTCGGCTGTTAGAAAGAATATTTTGAAATATGGATAAAATTCAAAAATACGTTAATATTGTGTTCTACTTTAACTAAAATAGTGATAAATTTAAGAGTCAGCTCATCCTTATACTGATCGCGTCTTAGTACAGTTCCCCACCGCTGTGTTCGCACGTCGATGTCGTGGCTGGGCCCAGTAGAATCTTTTGTAACGTGCGCTGGAGTTGCCGGTTATCGGCAACTCTAGCCGCTAGCGTATGGGACGGGATCCGAAGCTAAGATGAACATAAGGCTTAGCTTAAGGTGTTAGCATACCGTGCTGATGAGTAAATGACATCCTGTGCCTTAAACAAGTGTCTTCAATAGTGCCTCTGAGATACAGGGCGACCTCTCAGAGTATCTAGTCTTACTGTGGTAATGCGGGGCACTGCCGTGGTGGACTATTACTTCCCTAACTTCAAACAGAAAGCGGACAGAACCGCTTTCATAGGAAAGAAGTGACAAAGGTCACAAGCAGACAAGGGTGCGCCGACCGAAACGGGTGAATCCGTTTCGAAAGGTGCCCCTGAAGTCACAGGCGCCTGTTTCACGGGGAAGGGCTAATCCATCCCGAACAAGCAGGTGCTTGGGAAGGGATCCCTAAATCCAAACAAAAGGCGGACAAAACCGCTTTTATAGAGAAAAGGGTTTCCTGGCTTTAAGCAGAAAGCGGATAAAACCGTTTTCATTGGGAAAGGTCAGAGATACGGTGGCAGAAGGTACATCTGGTTCCTGTAACAATAAGGGACATGACGGATTTAATCGTCTGCTCGTCATACTTTTCAGGAGACAGGGACACCGGAACATATATTGTTCTTGTGTCAGGTAGCGGCACGAATAAAGGAAGATGAAAAAGCTCTCTCCCAGACCAAACGGTCGCGGTAAAGAGCGTAAAAGGTCCACTTACTTTAAACCTAAACCCTAAACCTAACATAGTACAGTTCACATAGCAAAATAGAAGCTGTTTTGGTACCTAATTCTTTTTTCAATCTATATCTAGACCTGAGTAAAAAACGCAAATCTCCAAATAAACTTAATTGGATATTAGCCTTTTTTTACTTAGGTCCATATATAAATTAGTGATTTTTTCCTTCCTTTTAAAGTTAAATTTTTGATTAAATTATAATATGTATAGAATAAAAAAAATATATACAACCTTGTCGGTACACTTTTTAAAAAAGAAAATCTGCTAAAATTGACGATTTTTAAAAAAAATTTAACTTGGTCCTTTTAAAAATAAACAGCTAATCTTTTAAAACGTTATTGTATACACTCTATACAATATACTACACAGATTGATTCCTGAGGACTTTGGGTCTACGTTTCATTAGAAGCGCAATTTAAATGAAAGTTGCGCCTTTAAACCAACCAAATTAAAAGTGGGGTATAATAATCGACAGCCCAAATAAATAAAGAAAAGTGGCCTGGTGCCATATATTTTATTTATTTTAAACTAAGGTATTTTCAATTTTTATCTTTTTATTATATACAAATTATATCTAAGCAGGAGCTGCCTGACCGGTAGTTTTTCAAAATTGCAGGTTAAATATTTTGCAGTGATATTTTAAACGACATAGCGTATTAACTGTAATTGTTCTTTTGAATGTAGTAAGCGAATTATTAAACTTTATATTTTATTTTACAACTTGCATATCTGCATATCGATTTTGTTATAAATGTGGGAAAAGTGTAAAAAACCGCTCCGAATATTCCGCTGAACTTGAGATTTCCTAGAGCAAAGTAATGGAGACTGTAAAGCAAGCGAGGAGAAATGGTAAGCAACGCGCTTGATTATATGTAATGGTATTGTAGTAGAATTCAATTTACGCTTTTATTAAAGTTATCCAAGGCTATATTATCTACAAGAAAAACCAAAAAAAAATAAACAAACAAAATCTACTTATTAGAATGATAAATGAAAGTTACCAGAACTAACCCAAACGAACAAGAACTAACGAAAACATTTTCAGCCTTAGGTTTGTGTAAATGCTGTTAATTTGAACAAGTTAATACCCTATCAAAAAAATCTCCGAGAGTTTGCAAGTAATTATATCAATTGTCTTTATATCTTTTAATATTTTTAATATACCACCACTCTATTTCTCCCGAAGACAATTTTCGATTATCCTAACCACAACTGAATTAATTGTTCCCTGACAGTGTGTAAAGATTTTTCATTTTAAAAACACGTAAACGTTGATCCTTTTTTTATAACTTAGCAGCATGTTATGTTATCGTTTTGCCCAAAGACGGGATTTTTTAAGAATTGAATTCTCTACAAAAGTGTCCATTGCGGCAAAGTCGCAACTTACACCCGCGAGGTAGTACGGGTCACTAAACCTAATTTTTTCATAAAATTTTCTTTTTTCTGTCATTTTCTCATAAATGACAAGAGCTAAACAAGTTGTTGCAAATTTAATTTCCTACAAAAAAGGTCCTTATAATCAAATCGCTAAGACCAACAGTTTTCGAGATATTTTATTACCTTTACTATGAAATTTTAACAAATTATTATTCTTACCATGAAATTTTACCATTTATAAATTGTAAAAATTTCATAGTAAAGTTAATTAAAGGCCAAATATCTCGAGAACTGTGGGTTTTAAACAACGGATTAAAAAACCCTTTTTTGTAGAGACAAGATTTAAGGTTGCTGAGTTATAGAAATTAAAAAAAGGATCAAATTTACTTGTTTTTTAAATAAAAAACTTTCACACGCTTTGGTCGAGTATTGCATAAAATTTTTGTACACATGGCACACTGATCCCAAAAAATAAAAAAGCGGAAATAAGTTATATTTTGTCAAAGTTATTTTTAAGGTAAAATATTTTGTATGTATTTAGAAAAATGACCAACCGATCTATATTTAATATTTCACGTGAATATATTAACGGATGCTCTTGTTACGGCTTTTCAAAGTAATACCAATTCGGGCAATATTTTCGACTTTATAAACACGTTTTGTAAGTAAAGTTTACGAATCGACCAGGTCTGGTTAAAATTGATTGTTTTTTATTTGACTTTAGCTAAAATAATTTTAAGGTAGGTAGCTTATAATAAAATAGTTTTAAAGGTTTATCTTTAATAAATTTTGATAGAACAGACAATTTAATTCCCCCCTCTTTTAATAATAGATATCAAATATTAGCTTATTTTGCATTGACCTACAAAAAATGCCCTACGAGTCCCAATGTAGAAAAATATTTAAATAAATAGTTTAATCGTTTTATGGCAACATATTAAAAAATTGCTACCTCGTGCACAAGATAAAGTCATACCAAGCACTTTATACGGAATAACTGTAGGCTCCCTAAAAAAACTATTTTTTAAAATCAGTGAAAGAGGTAAGAGGAAAATGGCTGAAATTTAACACAGTATGACGTATAGATTGCTCATTTCATCGGGTCAACTAATATCTTTACTTTGAAAATTCCCAAAAAAAAATTTCGCCTTTCTTCTTCCTGAAGTTCTCCATTTATTACGTGAACTTGATATCCAGCCAAATGAAATTGCTTCCTCTTCTGTGGAAACTGACACAGAGTTACATGACCCTTTAACATCTTCAGAGAATACAGATAGCGACAATGAAAAATATTGATATTATTTTATGGTATCCTTATTTAAAATATGAGTTCACGAGATAAAAGTGGATGCAAAGTATAGTTTTATTCATAGTTTTTATAATATTTCATGTTTTAAATTAATAGATCAAAACAGAAATAAAAAAAGGTCAAATTTGAACTTTTTTAGGGAAATCACCCTGTACAAATTTACCTAACATGACTGCATTTTTTTAAACATTTTTTTCACGCTCTTTGTGTTAGTGTGATAAAAATAAAACGCAAAAATTAATTATTTCCGCTTTTGAAAAAATTCGGACCACTGTGCATGGGATTGATGAGGACTTTTCATAATTTTATTATAATGGTATCCCTAACGTTCATGTAAATTTTCAGCGTCTTGGAAATTTATGCAGGGGTACCCCTATTTTTCAGGCTAAATTGACCGGAGAATTAGCCTGCAATTATATTTATTTTATGAACACTGTCATTTGTTGTCATTTTAATAATTGACACAGATGCTAAAGTTAATCTTTAGAAAATTTCCATTTAACTTAACAATCTGGCATAACCAATATCACCAACCCAACCTAGTCACTCTATGGTCATCTTTGATCAAATAGGTTTATTTTAGTAACTTTGCCCAATAAGTCAATTTAAACATAAAACTGCGATGTTTAACTTATACACTGTATATTATTAATCTACTGTTTGCACCTTTAAATTTAAGCCTATATCTACTTAAGTCGGGCTGGTCTTTAATTTTAAATATCTTACTTAATACTGCTGTTGGAATTTATAACTAACGAATTACAAAAACCAATATATATTAATAATTCAAGATACTATTTACAGTGTTGCAACGTCTGTAAATAAATCTAGTTATTTCTCAATTTCCTAAAGGCGAAATTTTGAATAGCTACCTGCTATATTACACGGCGCTACTAATCCTGTTAAATTTTACATGTATTCGCACCTTGCCTTGAATTAAATTTTCACTTCTGCCAGAGGAAATGTTTTAGATTATGCCAGGTAATAATTTTACGTGTATAAATGCCATAGATATACTATAATTTATAACTAAAAGCAATATAACTTAAAACAAAAATGGGAGTAAAATATAAATTATTTTATAAATCATTTTATTTGTCTTTTTTTTTCTGTTAATTTTTACCTTTTTTAAACTTGTAAATAATTATAAACCAGCCATCATAATTATATTATGATCACTGTCATTTGTTGTCATTTAAGTGACAAATATGCCAAAGGTAATCTTCAGGAAATTTTAATTTAACTTAACAATCTGAAATAACCAGTAATCAGATATTACATAGCAACCCAACCTAGTTACTATATGTATAGCTTATCTTATATTTTTCTTATTCTGGCCATTTTTAATCAAATAGGTTTATTTTAGTTACTAAGCCCAATTAGTCAATTTAAACTTAAAACTGATTAACAATTTTTTGTTTTAAAAATTTTCGTTTTACTGCAAATTGTAGATTTTACAAACTAATAAAAAAGACAAGCTAGCTAATCTTACCTTACTGAATCATTAAGCAAAGACCCTAGTACATTGTTAAACGTTCCTTTACAAAGATGAGTTAGATAAATCGGGACCAAACATTTTTTTAAATATCCTTACTACATAGAAATATACTCTTATTTTAAAAGATCAACTGATTTGCTAAGTCAAGTGTGCTTAAAAACCTGTATGTCAAAATGATTAATAATGAGCGATCGCCGATTATATAACATGGTACGTGGCGTAAATATGCAATAAAGATTTTTATGACGTTCCTTGTTTCACGGATTCTTCTTTAATTTATTTATTTTTAATTGTGTTTAAAGTAATTTTTGTTGGTTTATTTTTTTTTGTGTTAATTTCCACCTAAGATGGTTAAAATTTATACCAATTTACTGTATGCAAAAATGCTATATTTTAGTTCTACCATTTTTATTTAGGTGTTTTAAAATGCAAAATACCGCAGTAAAGTAGATACTAATAAAACATTGCACTGCTTTACTACTATTTATTGTTTAGTATTAGTTCTGGTTAGTCAACAATAGGTTGGTGCGCGCAGATTAGATGCATAGAAGTAAATGACAACATGATAAGCATTTTTAAAATTAGTTATGGGTATGTAAGCATTTATTTTCTCAAATAATTAATAAAATATATTATTATTCTAATGTTTCGTGATCAAAATAAACTGCTAGTTCAGAGCTCCACATATGCGAGCAATTTTTTTTCGTTATTTTTCTAATTACAGTTAATCAGTTGTCAGAAAGACGCAAAAACTTTATTTTTATTAGGCTTTTAACATTTTTTTTATATTATCGATGGGATTATAAACAGTCCTTTTAATTTTATGGTATAAGTTTTAACTCACCTGGTATAAAGTAATACATTAATAGGAAGATTAAATTACCAATACATTTTTTTAAACAACCTTGAATGTCACTTACCTTTATGAAATAAAAAATTCATTAGGTTAATTTTTGTATATATTTTTCGTATTGTTATGGCGTCTTCTTTGGAAACTCGCCATAAAAATGTGTGTATACAAAACCACCGCCCTTAGAAACTTGCAGATCGTCTAAAGCAATATAAAGAAAAACCACATAACAATAAAAACACCAAACAACTTTTTTAGTAAATTAGTAAGTAAGTAAGTAAGTTAAGAGGAAATGAATCTAAAGAGTTTACTAATACTTTGATATAAACCGTTAGTAAATTCTGAGAACACTTTCCTGAAAATTTATAACCTATTGTCAGAGAGTGTTTAAGTTAATTAATTTTAATTAATTTAAATTACTTTATTAGCAAAAAGAGGTAACCAGGTATTATTTTAATAATTTAATATTGAGTATCTTTATTTAATAATATTTTTTCTTTACATTGCGTTAAAAAAAGTTTACATAACTAAAAGATTAGAAGCATTTCAGGTTATTAAGTGGTTATTATCAAATGCATGTTGAAACGTTTTTGATTTGTGAAAAAAACAAAGTATGGTATTTATAAGATTCCTTGTGATTGTAATAAATTTTGTAAAGGTAAAACTTCTAGACAATAACACAGAAGCATAAAAAATATCAAACAGATATAAATAACAAAAAACTCCACAATTTAATTTACGTTACCATGCATTTATAAATTAACAGAAAATAAACTGGAACCTTTTTATTATTTTAAAAGTGAAATCCTATTTAAAAGAACGTAAAATAAATTTTTATTACTAAATAAAGATAATTGTGTGGCGTCAGTATCAAATAATTTAAATAATATTAAAATAAAAATAATTAAAATTGAAGTTTTTTTTACTAATTTTATCTTGAAAATGAAGAAAGCTTTGCCAGCAAAACAATATTAGATATTTTAATTGTTTTAAAGGGATTTCACGGATTTCTTTTATTTTGTTTTAGATAAGCTGCAACTTTATCAGGGTCAATAGTTTTTGTGAACACATCATTCTACACCCTGGGAACAGGGCCCAAACAGTACTATTTTGGCCAGTACTTAAAGAAGACGGTTTGATAAACTTAATTTAATAAAAAAAAATTTAGACTAATAAATTGCTTTTAAACTTTTAGATGGTATTTTATTACGCTTCATGGCAGTAATCGGTAAAATTACCGATTTGTATTTTATATAATCTCCACGATCTTATAAATAAAACTTTAACGTAAACCACCCCGTATAATATCAGTAAATATCTACACTTACCTGTGGATAATCACCAAACTTAGTCTGGTAATCAAAAACGTACAAATAGGAATTCCTGTGCTCCGCTGAATGTAAATCAGCCGTGTGGACAACAGGAGCTACAAATTGTGCGTCCGAGAGAGCTTCTAGAGTCTCGTCTCGTATATTGATTGGATGCTGGACTGGCCTTTCCCAATCAGTGTATTCGTTTACAATTGTCGCCAGGATTTCGCTAAGGTGATAACTGTACGTGTTCTTAACGAATGTCCGCAGGATTTTGGTCCGTCGATCCGCTTCGATACCGTACTGCAAAGAAAAAAAGATGATAAATAAAAAGTTTATTAGCTAAAGATAATTTCAAAATTTTATCAAGACGCATAATGGTTATTTATATTACAGGGGCGTTAATAAATATGGTTACAACAACGAGTGTGAAAGATTAGAATAATAAGGTGGTAGACCATAGTCATGTTTAGACGTACGTGCGATGTACAACGTGCGACGTACAATGTCTTAATTTTTACCTTTAACAATGAAATTTGTCACATTTTTTTAATTTTAAACTGTGGGGAATTGTTATGTGCTCCATACATTTGTTTTTTCGAAGAAGTCAGTTTGTGCTGCCAAGTAACTGCTAATTTATGAACCTAACATTTCGTTAAGGTTGCAGTCTCTGCAAATGACCCTTAAACGATCACTAAATTGCAAGTCAAATGTTGCCATGGCGTTTATAAATAGTTACATTAAACGCTATAAGTTTAACTTACGAACGAAAAGTGCAACAGCTGAGGTGACGGGAACGTCAAGTTTATAACTTGACCTTAAACGCGAGTACTTCTTTCACAAAAAAATAATTTAAAAATTACTATAAGCGATTATGAAAGTCTCCCTTCAGACGTAGAAGTTGCTGCAGTACGTGCTACGAAATCATTATTGCCAGAAAAGTCGCGATCAAAATATGAGAACATATACAACCAGTTTTTGACATGTGTGGCAAAAAGGCAAAAAAACACTACAATAAAACAGTAAGTAGTATGTCAGTCCGAGTGCGAGCCAGACCGGTCAACAGCACAATCCATAACTGTTAGAACTTTTGGGGCACTGAATTATCACAGCAAGATTTTTTTTGACTTCGATAGGTTATAATTGTTATTATTCTTTACGATAAAACCGATTAAAAAATTCTTAAGGAGGCTACCATATTTTGTTTTTTTCTTTTTTACATTGTTTAAAACAATTTTAAACAATCTAAACACAACGACTTTAAATGATGTTCTAATTTTAATAAGCGAATAAAAATTAAAAGTCTATCGCTTATAAATAAGCAGCTATAGCGTGGTGGTCATGACAATCCCGTTAGTTTCCCTATAAAATTATTTCTATGCTATATTTGTTAAGTCCATTTTACAGCAAGTAATTTTCGGTTTCTGAATACACAGCAAAGTTTAATACTAATCAACTCGTTTCTACCTAGGACGACAATACAGTTCGTGGAATTGTTTATTTAGAAGTTTTATTAAGGTCCGTTTTTTATTTTAGAGAAGACCAGACATTTAATTTTGTTTGTTGTTTTCGAATAGGTATGTAGAACTGTCTTTTCCATTTAAAGTAGTAGTAGACTAGGGTAACTTTAAAAAAATTATATAAAAAAGTAGAATCTGCTTACGGCTTTTGTATATTTTTCTTTTGGTTTTATTATACTATTATTTTGTTTTAGCCGCCCGTGCTTTATCTTAAAGGATATAAAATACACAATTAAAATTTATAGCTGCGTTCTCAGTTTGTATTCAAAGCTGAGTCCTTGGAAAGAGGGAGCTTATATTGACATTAACATACAAAAATACATTTTTTTTTGTAACAAACATGTATATACAAATATATCCGTAAAAAGAGTTACACTTTTTATAATATTATGTCTAGTTTTTTACATTTCGTAGCTAATTTATTTAAAACTTCATTTTTAAATATAAAAATATTTAAGTGAAAGAACATCAATGTTAATTCCTTAAGTGTTTCTTAATTCGCCAAGTTTCGTAAGTGGTTTTAAAAATATTCTAAAAAAGAAAACGACTCCAGCAACTAATTGTTATTACTGGTTTCGTAGGGTGATTTAAGCAGGGTTGGTTGAAGATCCATATTTCTTGATTGCAGCCTATTGACTTATTATGTTTCTCTTTCTTTTTATAGAAACTTAACCTGATTTAGGTTTAATAGATTTTTACCAATATGTTTAGCGGAAGTGGGTTTCCCCATATTCCCAAACAGTATGTGTCTTTGGTATTTTAGTACTTTGCAGTTGTATAATATATGTAAAAGCCTGCATGTTGTAGGACTGTTGTGTATGTCGATTTTCTACAAGTGTTTTTCCTTAAATGACAGTGACCTTTCAGTAATTCTACTACTTGTATTAACTGAGTGCACCCCGGGAGGGGACCTCAGTTGATTTTTAAAAGGATCACTTAGCTTAGCCGTTGCAGGTTCTTGACCAGGTAAAAAATTATTATCATACAACTGGAGAAGTGTAGCGAGATGAGGGCAGGCAAATACAACCACTATTGTATAATTATCCCAACGTTTCGTGGCTGGATTGCCACTTAATTAAGGGCCTATAACTAGCCATGACAATAAGTAAGGCCTAAATGGCAGAAAATAAATTTTGGTAACTATTTTTAACGCACTTATTGTACTGCCGTTTTGTTTTATCTAATTTCTTTAAAGACTGATTTCTAAGACCTATTTTCCTTTTTATAATAAGTTCTTAAAATTTATTCAGTTTTCGAACGAATTCTAGTTTGTCAAAGGGAATATCTTAATCAAATGCTTGCTGAAGATTATATTAATAAGGTCATCAAATTAACTTATCTTGGACAAATTTATTACCAATAGTCTGGATATTTTTGTTTAAGAAAAGTATAGGTATAAGGTATTTTGTAATATTTAACAAATCATCGGTTTGTTTTAGGTTTTCTTAAGAAAATTTAATTATACTAAACAGATTTCCTCGTAATTTTTATGGATGTCAAGCCAGAAGGCTACTGGGTGTTACTAAATGTGGTTAAATAGAGGGCCAATTCTAAGAAGGCTGTTAATAAAAAACGAAAATTTAAATAAACTTATGTTCTGTTTCATAAAATCTGTTAGTGTACGCTTTATGCACACTATCATCATAATCATAAATGAACCACACACATTAAATTTTCTTTTAAAATTTTTGGGTCTAAATAGAAAATTACAGCTATAGTCTACAATTTAGTGAGTCATAAAAATCTTTATTTAGTAGCAAGCAAAATAGGTTTTACCTTACTTTTATTGATAAGTCCTATAATATTATGTATAAACATAAAAATTTAAAAAAATATGATATTATTGTAAAATGTAACTATTGCATTTTGCATGAATTTAAACACCAAAAAATTCGGCACTAAAGATTTCTATTATTGTAAACAACTAAATAGCTTAAAGCTGAATATTACTAATCTCATTTACCCAAAATTTAAATCTTAGACTAAGAGTAGTTGCAATAAAAGTAAAAACTTTTATTGCTTTAAAATGGTAAATATATTGTTTTTGGGGGAAAATATTCCTACATTTTTAATTTAATTATTTTATTTATAAAACACTTCATTTTATTTGTACTTGTTATTTTAAAATTCAAATTATAAAATTAGATAGGTCCTAATTTAGTCTCTCCGAAGAAATCTCGCTGTGGCTATTTTAAACCTAAAATTATAGAGAACATATTTCTAATAAAAATTTTAAAACACTAAAAATTTATTTAAGTTAGGAAAACAAACTTAATCAAATAACTGTTTTAGAAATACTTCATTTAATCATGTCTAATAAATGGGTAGTCTTGGTAAAATTTGTTAGTATAATAACAGATGTTTTTTAATTTTGTGAATTGTAAAGTAAGTAAAAATTTAAATTAAAGTTTAAAGGGGAAGAGAGGCATATTAAAGGTATAAAATACTTAGATATAAAGAAAAATACCAACTAGCTTCAGAATAAAACCGTGATTATTAGTTGAACGTATGTCACTACACCGATATTTTTCTAAAACTCTTTACAAAGTTTAAATCGTATTAAAAAATGGAAGTTCATTAGCTGAGCTTTTATAAAGCTTGAAAGCCTGGTCAATTGTATTGTAGGTAGAGATTTAAGCCATTCGTATGTATATGTATACTGAAAAAGCATTACATTTAACAAAAATTGAAATATTTTCTTACACTTAAGTCGCTTTTAAGACCTTAAAATTAAACCAATTTATATCTAAGCAGATATGAAACTACCACTCTTTAGCGGCCGGACAAATTAAGAGACAAAATTTATAGAATAAAACCAGTAATTAGCATTTATGTACGGTTACATTATAAACAGTTGCATATTATACAGTTTAGAGGCCGAAAAGTGGCCCTTTATGTATCGGTAAAAATAAAATAGGTCTTTATTTTACACTTTTTCATGATATCCAAAACTACTTTATAACTATTGTTTTTTATAACATTAATTACCCTAAAATTACACAGGTCCACAAAAAAGGGTGTGTGCTGGGTGTCGAACTAAGATTTTTTGGCAATTTTTTTTCGACTTAACACGATTTTGAAGTCAAAACTGGGGGTCAAACAGCAAATAACCAAAAAAAAAAAACGAAAAAACCGCTACGATACATTTACCGGCAGAAATCTAAGACTACCACGGAAGGTGTGGAGTACGACCATATAAATTATAAGAGATACAAAAAATTCAATAAAACAAAAAATAGAACCTTTTAAATTGTCTATATAAAAAGTTATATAAACAAACATTTTTGATAAGATAAATAATGAAGGACGTATAAGCAAAAATGTTATAGAAAAAATCAGTCCAAATTAAAAAAAAATATATTTTTTTATAATTGTAATTTTTGTTTTTTTAATTATAAATGATTTATTTTATTTATTTAAATTATAAACCACTCAAAATTTGCCAAAAAAATACAAAAATACGAAATCTTCAGTTTTTAAATTTGTTTCAGGGCTATATTTTAAAATATTCCTGAAAATTCGGTTTTTTGATTATAACTCGAAAAATATTGCATTTAGAGTTATATATACTAAATAAAAGGCCTTATTAAAATATACAGTTTATGTTCTATAAAGTTAGGTGTGTCTTTAATAATGTTTAAAATATTGACGGTTTAAATTAAAAAAAAATCGGTAATATCGAAAATTATTCCTATTTTTTTTTTTTTTTTCAGTTTGGCCCCAAATTTTGACATTAGATTCGTATTCAGCAGCAAAAATTCTTCAGAAAATTTTAGTCCGATACCCAGCACACACCAGTTTTTTATTTTTGTGGGCTTGTGTTATTAAACCGAAAGTAATATGAATGTCATTTGATACGATGTTGTAATATGGCACTTACGCAATTTTTTTTCAGCCACGGCAATCATGGACCTAATCCGTACATTTGTTTCTAGGCATAGTAATAAAAACACAATTTTTTACTTACTATAAGAGATAAAACACTCTTAATAAATTGCTTGGTAATATAACATAGTTTTTAAAGTAAGTGTAAAACAAAATTTAAAGAATTTCGCAATTTTTACTATGCCAATACTTTACGTTTAAAGAAAATGTCAAATGTTTTGTATTAAAATAAGATAAAAGCAAGTATTATAATTTTCCACAACATTATTTTGTATTTGTTTCGTTTATTTTGTATAAGCTTAAAATTAAATTTAAACAAAACAAACCAACGTACTTTTAACAGAATAAAAACATTTTTAGAAGTTGTATTAACTAACAGCGTCATGCATTATATTGATTTTCTCTCACACCGTTTAAATCTATTGGTAACCGGCTCAGTTTTGTCGAATGCTCACATAAATTACCTACTTAATGTGAAACAGTTACAGAGACGCTTAAAACACTAATTTTAAACTCTAATGAGTTTTCGAGGTATTTATAATTTCATTCCGATTTGACAAGCGCTTTACGTTGCTTTATTCTCATGAATATAGATTATCCAGTAAAGCAGATAAATATGAGTGCGGTATAATATTTTAGTTTGTCATTTAAAGTTTTTGCGAGTTAATGTATATAGTTTAGGTATTCGAGTTTTTTAGAGGTGGAATTATTATTATATTACTAAAGCCCCTTAAACTGTATTTGATTTATCTTAAGGGAAAACAATACATGTTTAATAAAAAAACTGTTTTTAGATCCTGTAAAAAATGTGCTTGCGCTAATATTATTTTTTCCTTAGTCCAAGCAGAAAGATGACCAGAATAAACTGATTTATTTGTTTAACCTATAAACACAGCATTACTTCAAATTGAATACAAGCATGGCTGTACGTAAACAAAAAAATCGTTTAAATTTACTACTCTTTTAATAAAAGGAGTCGACAGCCCAGCGGATATAGCTTCCAAAAATTGGTTCTACAGGTTGGGTTATCTGACTAAATTAGAAATAATGAATTAAATTTATATAAAAATAATCAAACCAAAACAATGTACGTAGATAAGACGTAATTTTTGAAAGCTACATTAGCGTACTTATGAAAAATTCCTGTTTAAGTGTTTATGAATTACCCAAACTTGCATTATTTCACTCGTTATTTTAACGTTAATTAACGTATTTAGAAAAAACTAATTTGGCCAATGACTGATAAAATAGAGCTTACATTAAAGAACATTATAAATAATTTTAATAAATTAACGGTACAAAACATTTTCAAAAACAAGCTTTAATTTACATGTTTAAAAATAAAGAAAATAGACTTTAAATTTAATTAAACCCATCAATTTATTACATTACAAAATGTATAGGACACAAAAGTTGTCGCGAGATTTACATGTATTATAAAACATATATATTTTTCCTTAGAATAACTTACGTTAAAATCAACTTACAAAATTGCATTTTTGTTTATTTACATAGGTAAAACACATGACAATCTTTTATATCGTAAAAATTGTGTTATATAAAAAGTAGATGAGCTGGATTTAATTTAAAGTTTGTTACCTTGTTTTAGGAACATCTAGAAGAGCTTGTTTTTAAAAATGTTTTTACTGGTAGGTTACTTTTTATTTTTAGTTATCGCTGGACGTGTTTCTAAGTCTGTTTATTTTATTGAATGCGTCATCGCTGCACTGTCGTTTTCCTGTTAATTCAGTAAAGTCTAGTTCTTCAATAAGGGAAATTTTTCGTGATTTGACTCTGCTTAAGGCTACGTACTCCTGACCAGCAGCGATGAGCTTTGAGCCTAAATAGACAACCGCATGGCTGACAGTACTACCCTGCATTTTGTGTACTAAGCAAGCCCAGCATAATATAATTTGCAGTAACGAGCACCACCAAATTATCTTTAACGTTTGCCGATAACTCTTTAAAATTGGTGGCGGCCATCTTGTTTTTTGCTCCTTTGTTCTTTTTAAACGTATTCTTCTTAGCAAACCATTTTATTTAATTCCAATCTCATGGGAGTGTATGAAAAATTACCAGTCTGTCATCTTAAACTATCCACGATGTGTAATGACATCACTTAGATAGCCATCTCAGCAAATTTTCATACTTTTAAAAGTTTAAATTTGGATGTTACTCCCCTTATAGCCGAATTGCTGAAATAAAACAAAGGTTTTTTTTTCTCTACATAAATCAAACTTAAATAAAAGGTTATGTAAATTATTCTTTGATTGGTGGTGAAGTGCTACAATACTCATGACAAATAAGTTGCAACGATACGTATGTTTAACAGAAACGTAATACCTGTTTAAGATAAGACCTACTAAAAATTCTTCAACTATCTAAATTATAAAATGAAAAACAAAAGAATAGCTACTTAAAATTACCTGTTTTAAATAAATAACTACCAAGAAAACTATGACGTTTTTTACGCACTTTAAATAAATAATTCCGTAACTAATTTAATTAAATTTTAACAAATAACCTATGTTTTAGGCAGTAGTTTTTTTGGTATAAATTTTAAATAAAGGATACTAGTATCTTTTAAAACTTGTTTTATTAATAGTTATTTATGATATAAGTGTTAAAAGTACAATTTTAAGGGACGAATGTAAAAGTGCAGAATGAGCGAAGCAAGTTCTGCAATTCATATGAGTCCCCTAAAACTTAATTTAACACAAATATCATACAATATTTTTGTTACAAACGCAGTAATGCAGTAAAAAATTAAATTATTCAAATATTAAAAGATATAGTTTTACATACAAAAATTATTGAAGTTGGCATTTATAAATGAATTCTAACAACCGTTGTTGATGCTGGTTGGTTACGACATCTTTACTTAAAATTTGATACATTGTGTCAGTTTTAGCTTGTATTAGTTTTAACTTAAAATCAACTTAAAATGAAAGAAAGTATAGGAGAAAGTATTGGTTGCATCGATCCATTTAAAGAGATAGATGAAGCGGTCAGTAGAGCATTGCTGGATTTACTGCCCAGGAAATCTCGTGTGCAATATAATATTGCCTTTAATAAGTTTATGAATTGATGTAAGAAGAAAGGTATTGCTGATAAATATACCAAAAATATATTTCTTGCGTATTTTAAGAAAAAAAGCGAAGATTTGAAAAGTTTTTTCTGTTTAATCCACCTCAACTACGGAGAATGCTAGAACTGTGAAGGGAATTTGTTTTTTAAACTATTGTGAATTGTACAATTAATATAAATGTTGACGCTACGTTTCCAAATTTGAAATTACACTTTAACACTAGTGTTTAAAATTTTACTTTAAGGCACAAGTGTTTTAAAGTAACATTTTTAAGGCATCTAAATAGTGTGAAAAATTAAATTTTTAATATGTTTGTAGAAAAAAATATTTTTCTTCCCGAAGGGTTTAATTAATTCTAATTTAGTTTATAAGCCTTTGTTGGTAAAATGTTTTTACCTAAAATGTTTTTTACCTAAAATGTTTTTAGAAATTACGAAAACTACTAGTTAAACTGAAATACTCTCCTTATTAACTAAATAAATTTGTTTCAAGTTTGGGCGCCTTATAACCTAAGAATATTGATTTTATTAACTTTAATGGATTTTAAATTATAAGTAAGCAAATAAGTGTCCTTAAGTCACGAGAAGTAATATCTAAAAGATTATTTTTTTGTTTATTATATTTATTTAAAACACAGTTACTCAAATTAAAAAATAATAAAATAGATGTCATTTTATTTTAAGTTGCAAAATGTTCTTGTTTAATTTTAAATAGATTTTCTAATTCTAAGCTTTAGTGTATTATTGTATTTTTTTTTTTTTATAATAGGCTTGCTAGGCAGTCTCATAAAAGCCCAAATATGGTGTCGCTTAGGTTTAGGTTCACTTTCAAAGTATGCTTAACTTTGGCAAAACCAATATTAGTATATTTTTTGGCCCAAGGCTCAAAATTGTGCATTTTTTAGGACACAAAATTATAAACATATGTCATATACAGATCGTCAGTAGTTTAACAAAAAGCCTTAAGTGGCTTTCGGACATACCAGCAAAATAGTTTTATTACTAAAGTATGATATTTTTATTGTTGCAAAATTCGCGCATGTTACTTGTAATTAGCTCCATATTTATTAATTCTTAAGTAGTCTAGGACGAATCGGCGCATGAGTTCCGAAAACTATTCGACTTCAATTTTTTTATACGATCCCGTTTAAATTGCCCTACTGATGATATAAATGCATGTTGCCAGGGGCTACCTTGTCAGTTTAACCCCCCCTACTCTCCGGCAAATGAGTTAGGGCATTTTTGCACGCTCTCTCTGCTACTCACCTTCAACTTTACTGTGCCTTTGCTATTTATTTGATATTAATTTTAATAAAAAAAAAATAATAATAATATTTTTTTAAAGGCTGCCAACGGCCAAATAAAAGTTGGAAAAGTGTTTTTAAGCCAAAACACTTGGGCTAAAGCAACTGCGTGACAACCTGCTGCCATATTGTTTAAACCGAAATTGTTTAAACAATTGCAAGAAATTGTTATTTCCCAGCCGGACAATTTTTTAAAATCTTTATTAAAATACAAATAAAGTTAATATTTTTGAGAGATATTAATTTTTAAAAGTTCGAAAAATTTGGGTACTTTTGACCCATAAAAAATATATTAAAAAAAGAATAAAATATAAAAAATATATTTCCTTATTCTTTATACAACATTATAATAATATTTTAAATTGGGATTTGAATTTTTTTTATTGTTTTTATCTGTTTTTGGATTGTTTATTAGGTGCACTTAGAAGTATGCGTCCCTTACCTTTAAGTATCGCCGTCTCCCTGACTCATACGGTGCATCGGTCTCTCTGTGTCCTGAATCATTATTTATCCTTTATCTTTAAAACTATAAACTTTATCAAAAATGTTAAAGAGAGCAATGTTATTACTAATAAAATTATCTACAGTTTGTTTTTATAAGTTATTTTACTAAAATAAATTTTACAAAAGTTATTAAAGCTTGTGAAGGCGCTTAATAAACAATTAAAAAACAGATACAAACAACAAAAAAATGTCAAATCGCAATTAAGAACATTATTTATTATTGCATGAAGAATAAAAAATATGTTTTTTAAATTTTATTCTTTTTTTTTAATATATTTTTCATAGGTCAAAAGTACCCAATTTTAAGATTTTTCGAACTTTTAAAAATTAATATTTCCAAAAATATTAACTTTATCGTAAAAAGTTATAAAACCTTTTTTATTTGTATTTAAATAAAAAATATAAAAAACATTGTCCGGTTGGGATATAACAATTCCTTGCAATTGTTTAAACAATTTCGGTTTAAACAATATGGCACCAGGTGGCCCCCTGGCAATTTAAAGAGGATCGTGTAAAAAAATTGAGGTGGAATAGTTTTTGGTACCCATGCGCCGATTCGTCCTAGACTTAAAACAATTAAAAATCCGTAAACAACTATCACGTACATAGGTGTACCAAGTAAGGATAATCTCTTACCCATAACATATTATTTGCCCATGTAATTAAACACAAAAATTTCAAAAAAAATTCTTTGTTGATCAATTAGTGGCTGTAAGAAGTACAGAAAATATTTTGCCTTTGAAGCAAAAAAAAACGAGTATGTTTAAAGAATTAACAATAAAAATAAAAAAGACAACCAATGCTAAAAAAAACCTTTTGTCGGAATATCTTTATAATAACTTATAACATGCTAATTTCGCGTTTATTAAAATAAAGTACTCTTTTGTCACAACCCGCTGATTTTTTGCTTTAAATATGCGATAATTTGATAATTTTTATACACTTTTTATTACCTTCATTATCTTTGGCAATAAATTTATACTTATAATAATAAATAATTTTAAGAATAACCAAAAATTATCTTTATTGCATTCTTTTTACATCTCTTGTACATTTTTCTGTATAATTTTTAATTTATCTTTTCAAATACAACTTATTGGATTTACTTAGATGAAAAAAGTTCGTAGGTAAACTGTATAATACACAGCGTGCTTCTTTTATATTGCGAAAAATTTGCCATGTTTTGGCAGCATTTTGATTAAAAATTTTTAGGGACAAACTATATAATATAAAGGATGTTTATTTTATATTACATTTGTGGGTTAACTTCTTGGCTAAAAATAAAAAAAAATTATAAACATATGTTTCCAAATTCTTAATTTTTGAACCATGGAGCGGTATAGTATAAAAGTATCAAAATTTTTATCTTATAAATGTGGATAAACATAGACGGCTAAAATTTACAATAGAAATTTCTGATTTTAAAGACTTTTTTACAACAATATTTTTGGTTATCTGCTATTCTGAGGAAGGGTTGGAATCAGCAATCCTTGATTTTGATTCTATTGTACCTTTTTTTGAGGTTGGATATGTGCAAATATCAAATAGATCGTAAAGGCTTAACTTGTAGTCATGGATATTTTGTTAACTAATTGTATTCTCGCAATAATTTTTTTATACACAAACTGTACAAAGTCAGCATTTATTACAATGATGCAATGAAAAAACCATTGACGGTTGCATATTCCAAAACGTTCTCAGGGTGGTAGATGATTACAAGTATTATTGTAATAAAGCCTTGCAAAACATAAACAACTATCCCAAGTTTCATGCGTCTATATTTATTCCCATTAATCTTAAAAAAAAAATTCCAAAACTTTATGGCCTAAAAGTTGTGAAGTTAATTGCCACGTAGCTACTGGAATATTTGCTAAGAACTTTAAATTTATTGTGCAGTATCACCACAGCTCCTTAAAATAATATACCTAAAACATTTGCTACAATATTTACAGTAATAAAACACGGATATAGTATAAGCATGCTGCGTACACAGTGTTTAAAATGGCTGACTTTGCTAGCTAAAAGGCCTACAAAACCATAGAATATGTTACAATAATATCCTTAAAGTGTAAAAAAAGAATTTACTGATTATGATTGCAATGATGGTCAGGAACCATTTAGAATGCTGCATTAACTTGTATAATCCAATAAAAGTTTTCCAAAATTCTTTATTATCAGCGAACGTCATATTACATCTAGCGGGCACAGACAAGTACGTTACGACTACTGATACGCAAATTCGCTCTGCTCGCCTCTATGATCACCGTGTTGATGAAAAACAGCGAGCACACGGGTACACATATGCAGATTCATCCGCCAGACATGCTCGTCGGACAAATCGGCTCTAGAATTTGTTATTTTTTAACAATTAATAGATTTAACCTGTCTGTACAAACAAAATTATTTCGAAGATTGCAACGTTGTATCACAAAAACGAATAACTCCTTTCAAGGAATAGAACAAGTAGCATCTCAAGAGTTGGTCTTGTATGTATAGTCCAAATTAAATTTATATGCGGCTTAGAACTAATAGTCGCTATTAATAAAATAAATTAACTCGGTTTGGGACAAAGTCCTTTAAAGCATTAGTTTTGTCATAATCAAGATAAATAGGAAAATATACAACAAAACCCCCTACGGATTTGAGATAAAGTCATCCATAATTGGGTTTCTACCTTTGTAATATGTCTTACCGAAGATTAATTGTTGGCAAGAAAACTTAGCCATATATTTTTTTATAGGACTTAACCAATAGTTTATAGAGCATGTACAAAATGGCGGCTTGTCAATGCTTTTAGAGGATATTCACCAAATATTTTTTTTCCTTTTTATTACCATGTATAAAACAGAAGAAGTACTATTTAAGGTAACAGATATTACAATTTGGGCATAATTTTCAAAACGATCACATTTGAGTATCAACTTTATGAAAAACAGGCGATCAATTTCAATTATTTTTAACATGTATCAATAATAACGATAGGGGTTAGTTGCTTTATTTTTAAAAATGTTGTTTGTAAGAGAAGTTGTATATTATTAGTAATTTTCTTAGCTGAATATATTAAAAAAATATAAACGAAAAGTGTCATGTTTGCAAAATATATTTTTATATCTCTTTTAATTCTCATGTAATGCTTTAAAATGTGTTCTTTATAGTTAAGTTAATAAATTATCACACAACATACTTACCAATAATAGTAATATATTTTTTACTTTCACAATCAATAAAGACTGCACTTAATAATTGAAGACATCTTTAGAAGAAGACTAACAAAAAGCAGTAGTTGAAAAAAATATTAAAAAAGACCTTATTTTGTACTAGTTTAGCATAAAGCCAGTAAGCTTCTCCATTTGCCCTTGTTCTGCAAATAAATGAGAGGGTCTATTTACATTTAACATCGCAATTACTTCGTATTGGTATCTGCTTAAACGGTTAACTTAAAAAAATAACTTTTTTTTAACGCACAGGCCATAATAAATTAAAAAACTTACCTTAATCCACATGAATATAATTTACTTTCTTAATTACATGCATTTCGAATGCTTAGGATTAGCATAAAGTATACCTTTACTTTATTTTAATATTAAAACTGCCTGATATTTATATACTTAGTCGGGTTTGAAAACATGATAAACCGACGAATATTACTGAAAGTCGACATTAGATAGTCTTACAGGGATCTTTTTTTTTTAATAAGAGAATAAACCAACATTGCCTAACACAGTTTACATATCTGATATCTGACAGAGCAAAACTTACATAGGTATGTTTAAAAGAGAGCAATATTCCAAAATAATTATATTATATAATATTATCAAGTCAACTTCCTAGAAGTGTATCTTTGGATATCAAATATACTAGTGATTAAAAAATTATTTTTTATATTCGTATTTTAGCCTTTGATATTTAATGCAGTAAAAACAGAATAATTATAAAAAAATTAGTTTGTGGCAGAAAAAAATATATATTTATTTTTTGAAAGGTTAAAAAAGGTTAAAAGGGTCCCGATATCTGCATGGCCTATGGGCCTTGAGGTGGTTAATTCGGCCCTAATTTTACTGCACAGCAAATGTTATTTATAATTGGGTAGATATTTTTTAGTAAATTACCTTCTGTAGAGAAAATGCAACTAAAAAGGCCATTATAAGCGATAAGGTAGAAAATAGAGTTTCTTCTTTAACTCTCCTTAAGTTATGCAAAATTTTTTTGATAAAGAACTTTAAAGAAATAATAAGCATATATTTTTTTCTTGGTCAACTTATAAACAATTTAAAACAAAAATTAAAAATAAAAATAAATCATTATAAACAAAAAAAGCAAATACATAGACACTAAGTTTATATATAAAAAAGAAGCAACCTTGGTTTCTAATAGCATTTTTGAGGTCAGCCTAAAACCAAATATTCTATTTTTATAACTTTTGTTATATAAAAAATAACTTTTACTTTTATTAAGACTGTTGTGTTTTCTTATTAAAATTTGTTAATTTAATTTTTATGGCAATAAAATTGCTCTTAAAAAAATAAAAGAAAACAAAATAAAACCACTGTGTATTAAGGTACTTTTTTATTTTTAAATATTTTGTTTTTCATGTTCTGTATAAAATTAAAATCCATTTACGTTTTAAGGTAAATACTTTACTGAGTCAAAGAATTTGTCTTACTTTAAAATTTTTAGCAAAAATGTCAGTTTTATTTTGAGTACAAAAATATTATTTCTATAGAATTTCTGCAAATACGATTACTTGGAAAAACGACATCCTCCTTTTACGTTTCTACAAAAAACAACTAAGTTCATTGAAACAAAACTTTTATTATATAATCCCTGGCGAAAAGAGGAAATTACTCTTTTGCTAAACAGAGTTTCTAAAGAAAAATTTACTGTGAATAGAAACATTTCAGAGAGAAATTACCGGGATTAGCAAGTTTACTACGGTAGATTTACTTTCAAAAGGATCAAGTTATAGTGTTATTGCAAAAAAATATATTTAACTTAGAATTTTTGGAAGGGATTAGAATTTTTGTAAATATCTTTTTACTCTTACTATATAAAACAAATATTGTGATACCGGGTAGCATGGAGGTAAGTAACAAGCAGCATTGCCATTCGGGATGCCCGTTCGTATTTGTGAATGTAACACGCGGGCTGGCCAAATAGGGGTAAGTTACACCGGACATCGCCATTTGGAAAGGATATACTTACTCGCGTCTAGAGATACCCCGGATAATTATGGCTGGCGCGCTACTTGACAGTGTTGACACATGAAACATGCTTTATTATGCAGGGACTCTGCTAAAAAATTACATTTTAATGCAATAATTTGGGTCTTTTTTAATACGTCCCCGCATTTTCACGTCTGAAATATAATGGGGGAAAATAAACCAGACTAAAACTTTTAAATATGTTTAAATTATTCCTACATAGAAGTTATTAACAAAATTTTAACAACGTATTAGAAAAAACTCAGGGAATATATAATTACACTTTTAAAAACATATTTAACTTCTAACATATCACAAATTATCAAAATTTTGTTAGTAACTTCTGTGTGGAGATAATTTAGACAAATTCAAAAAACCCCAAGTTCTAGTCGGTCATGGTTAGTTCTGGCTAGCAAAGCGGCTTTTTATTTTCCCCAATTATATTTTAGACGTGAAAATGCGAGGACGTATTGGAAAAGACCCCAAATTTTTTACTTTACACATTAAGATTTAATTTTTTAGATTATAACACTGTTAAGAATCTCGTCAGACATAATTATCTGGGGTGTCTCTAGACGCAAGTGATATACTTTAGTAAATTTATTTATAAGGAGAAACAAAACCATTTTTAACCGACTTTAAAAAAGAAAGAGGTTCTTAATTCGCCCGTATATTTTTTCTATATGTCTGTCAATTACTCCGTGGTTCAGAGGTCAATGATTTTGATTCTTTTTTTGTTCAATTCATGAGACATCCAAGGTGGTCCCATTTAAATCTTGTTCGAAAACTCATCCCCTAAGGTGGTAAATAGGAAAACAGTTTTTTTTTGAACGGTTTTAGTTAAGAATATATAATTTTTACTTTCATTTATAGTGCCTTTCAACAAATAAAAAAAAATATTTGTCGGCAAATTAGTCCGACAAAGAGTTTACAATGACAACTCAAATTTGGCAACAATAACCTAATTCTTAAGACTGAAGCATAAACATATTTGTTTTTATTGCATTCTTTTTTTTAACTTGCAACGCAATAAATTATTTTTTTCTAAATAACAATAGCCATCGACGAGGCGCGAGCGATCCGTGATTAATAAAATTAAACAATACCATAAAATATGCTCCCTTGTAAAATTACGTAGACAATAATGACTATGCATTTTGGATGTTTTTGCGGTAAGAGTCTAGTGTTAAGTAGCATTCGATATCGCCAGTATTATGCCAGTAAATTGGCCAGCCCGCGTGTTAAATTCAAAAATACGACTAGCTTCCCTATTGACAATGCCGCGTGTTACTTACCTCCATGCTACCGGGTACGATCTACAGATAACTTGCTTTCTTAGCATTTTTATATTTAAAAAATCAAAAACGCAATTTGACAGATATACACTATTTTACGGAAGTAAAGCAAGACTAAATAAACTGTGAAAGGCTTTTGCGGCCATTGTCTTATGTTTCAATGGTTTTTGGGCTATTAGGCCGGCGTCGATTGTCTGGTTGACTTGACGTTTCGCCAACACGAGCGGTTGGCATCTTCAGAAGTGGCTTCCTGGTTAACAGTATACGAACTACTGGGCTTTGCGCGGTCGTAGTTTTGCGTTTCTATGTACACGCTTCAACATGTGCACAGAATGCGATAAATTCCTGAAGACGCAAGTGGATCTCTTTTGTCTTTGGCCGCTCGAAGGCATTTTTCGATTTGCCTCGTTGGTTTGAATATTGTTTTTATATTTTTCTTTCGTAGCAATCGACCAATCCTGTCCGTAACCCTCGGAATAAAGGGCAGAAATGCTTTTGCCACTGGCTGGAGTTGTTTGTTTTCCACGGGTCTGGAATTTGTTGGTTCCATTGATCTTTTGATTTCTCGGTCTGAATAACCATTGACCCTTAAAGCGTTATGAATATGTGTTAAGTCTGCTTTTAGCGCCTTGGTTTTGCAAATTCTTCTTGCTCTTTCTGTTAGAGTTTTAATGACTCCATATTTCTGACATGGGTGGTGGTTGGAATCCCTATGTAGATAGCGATCTGGGGCTGTGTGTGGAGATTTTCCTTATTAACAGAACTAGATTGTTTTGTCCTCATTCAACGTAAACTGTATATTTTCATGATGTTTAATGTGTCTTCATGGAAAAGTTCGACAATCTTTAAACAGCCCTTCAAAAGTTGGTAAGATATGTGGATGACATTGTAATATGGAGTCATGGACAAGATAAACTCGAATTTCTGCACACATTAACAGCATCCATGAAAATATACAGCTTACGATGGAAATCGAGACAACAACAAGCTATCGTTCCTGATGTATTAATTAACGCGTAAAGGAAGATCATTAGGCCACACGGTTAAACAGTAAACCCACACCACAAGTCGGTAAGCTATGGGATACACCATGTAAAATAGGGAAAGTCATTAAAACTTCTAACAGAAAGGGCAAGAAGAATTTGCAAACCCTAGGCGCTAAACGCAGAACTAACACATATTCATAACGCTTTAAGGGCCAATGGTTATTCAGACCGAGAAATCATAAGATCAATGGAACCAACAAATATCAGACCCGTGGAAAACAAACAACTCCAGCCAGTGCCAAAATCATTGAAACATTAAAGCAAGACTTTTTATTTATATACATAAAGCTGTATTTATTTCTAACAGCACGATTTCTTATTTTAGAGCGTTTGTTTAAAAAAATTAAGGTAGGCTGTTATCGATTTTTGCAACAATTAAAACAAATGAGTTAGTATTGACAAACTCAAAATACACAAAATACACAAAATATGTCTTTCGTCCAAAGTAAAGCAACATTTATAGCATGGTTAAAAAAAGAGTTTTGGTGTAAATTTTAAATTAGCATCTCTTATAAAATATTTTTATACGAAAAGAAAAATTCCAAGAGGTATTCTATATTATTTCATACATTAAAACAAATGTTCATAAAATATTTTTTTAACTCAACTATTTATAAACTACAATAATCGTTTAATTGTAGAAAAAAAAATGGTTTTAAGTTAAAAAATTAGTTTCCTCTAAACACTATCCATGTATTTTAAATCAGGTTTTCCTGGGAATACCGCTACCATATTTGGGTAATAATCCAAATTATTCTTGATTTCATCCAAATAAAAGCTATTTTTCGGTATTTTGCCTTTCATGAGCATTTGCATAGCCACTTCTTTGAAAAATAAGCCAGCCCTTTGGCAGTCTAATAGATCAACACGAAGTTTCTACTACTCTTACTATACTACTTAAATTACACTGGCACATAATAGGAACTTGTCTGATCTCGGGATCCCACCACAGTATATTTTAGTATTTTGGGTTGCTAAATCCGAATCCGGAGTCCTTTTGATCCTATCACGTTAGGTTTAAGGTGAATTCAATGTCAAATTGGGAAAAACGGTTGTCCGATTTCGGGATCCCACCATAGCATATCACAGTAATTTAAGTCGCTGAATTCAAATTCGGGGTCCTTATGACTCTATCATGTCAGGGTCAGGGTCATTTCAAGGTCAAATTAGGAAACAACCGTTTAGGCTGAGAAAACTGCCGTAAGTATATGTATTTTGTGACGCCGAATAAGAATTTGGGATCCATTTGATCCCATTACGTCGGAGTCAAAGTCATTTTAAGGTAAAATTAGGAAATTACTTGGGGCAAGCAATTCCAAACCAATTTGGCCTTGAAATGGCCCCGATCCTGACATAATGGGGTCAAAAAACACCCGAAATGAGATTCAGCAACCCAAATCCTAAAATATTCTGTGGTGGAATTATCATCATTGTTTTATTTTTGTTGTTATCTTAGGCCTGTAAAAATAATCATTTTGTGCACTTGTTAGAAAAATAACTGTTGTAACATCCAGGGCTTTCCACTGACTTACCCTCTAGAAATTCTCTAAAAAAAAGTATGCACCTGTCACAAAACTAGGAAAAATTTATTTTCTATAAGCTCATGTTTTTAATAAAGCATCATTGGGTTTGAACACATAATTTAATGTTTAGTTTTAATTCTCAAGGAATATTCAGTTTAACAATGAGTTTTTTTTGCGAGAAAACATAAAAAGTAACTTAATAGAATAAGATGAGGCGACAGTACATACCGCTAAAAACTTTAAAAGAGCTCTGTGAGAAGTGTTTAATGGCCGACTCATTTTCCTATTTGGGGATTTAAATTGGTTTTTAAGGTCCCTGGACTTAACTGCACCAGACTTTTTTCTGTGGGGCTATTTAAAGTCAAAGGTTTTTGCAACTCATTCGGAAAACATCCAAGATCTGAAAGACCGAATTCCTAAAGAGGTCCGGTGAATAGATCAGGTTTTTTATCGTGTCATAAATCATTTCTTGTTAAATCCTAAAAAGTGCATTGAAGTTAATGGTACTTACTATAAGACGTATTTTTTAAAAGTTTGGATAAGTCGTATGTTATAGTAAATCCCAAACAGTGAATTGTAATTAAGTGTAATAAAATGTTATTTTTATTGAGTTTTAATAATTTTACTGAGAAATTAAAATGGGTAGTTTATTATGGAAAACCCTGTATATATAGGCTCCTATTTACTTATATTTAATTGTCTTAAATTCGGATCCTATTTTATTTTTAATATTTTTTATGTAATTTGGATTTGTTTTTTATAGTGTTTGTCTCAATTGTTCAAATACCAGATAAAATACTTTCGATTTTTTATTGAAATAGACAGTTGCGATTTAAATTATTTCCCAAAGGGTCCTGGCTACAATCTCGGTGGAATTGATATTGACATAAACTGAACGTGTCCCATAAGAGTGCGCCAAGAAATGCATACATTATGGAAATTTATGATGCCACTCACGATTTAACGGGTCTCATCTGTCAGATCCACGGCTTCGTAAAAATTGGGTCGGTCATCAAGTTGACGGCTAAACCAAGCGCTCGGATGTGCACGTTAAATTGAAACGACAAAATAGTTTTTAGTCACGTCCTTTGATGAAACGACGATTAAAAATTAATTTTAATAGATGAGATACCTGCTGCTGCAAAAATTGGATTTTTTTAAATAAAATTATATAAGAATAGTATGCTTAAACAGGCTATTTAAAAAAATATGGGACATCTCTAATGGGAAATGCTTTGGCCAAAAATAAGAGAAGTGTTGCATAAAAATAGCTTTAAAACGACCACATTTTTAATATAGAGTGTAAAGAAAAAAATGGGGAAACTTGGTACAGTTAAAACACTAACACAAATACACATTCTGATGATAAGCTCGTGTTACTGTCATGGACCAGAGCGTAGTTTTAAGCGATTTAATTACTATTATTTTACCACAATTTTTTCATATTATTTTTTTTAATTTTTTACTTAACATTTACTCTTTGGTTGGTTCTGCATAAAAAAGATATTCTGGAATTAACACAATAAACTTACCGGTTTTTAGTTAATTTTAAACCCATTATGAAATTAATTTTAATTTAAATTTTTATAAAAAACGTTAATAATACAAAGTTTAAATGCCCGTGTTTAAACAAGAAATGAATATTTTAAACATTTTTATAAAAGTTACCATTGCTTATTATTTTAAATATTACTTTTTCTACCACGCAAGTTTTAAATTCAATTATCTTAAAAACCGTTAAATTAATCGAGTAAATTTAAAAAAACCTTTTTTTCTACAAACGTGTTAAAAATTTAATTTTTAACACTATCTTGATGCCTTAAAAATGTTACTTTAGAGCACTTGAGCCCTAAAGTAACATTTTAAAGCACTAGTGTTAAAAGTGAAATGTCAGATTTTATAAGGTAACGGTAACGTTTATTTATTTACTTACATTTATATTAATTGTACAATTCAAACAACTTGAAAAACAAATCCCTTCCACTGTTCTAGATTCTCCGTAGTTGAGGTGGATTGAACAGAAAAAACCGCATTCTCAGTCGACGTTGAGGCACGATCTGCTGCTCTTGTTTTTACTGTAAATCGTTTTCTGGCAAAAGAGTTCTTATTTTCCAATGAATTTTTGATATATCCCTTAGCAACGGTAGAAGATTTCCCCCCCTGCTTTTAAATTGTCGTCAAATTTGCTGCAGCATTGGCAAGTAAACTCGATTCCGATCCTCTATACGGCAATGCCCCGTATAGAGGATCGGATTTTGAAGCTGCAGAAATCTTGTTGTAATCTCCAAAGAGTTAATTTTGACGGGATTTATGGTACATTGACCCTTTGCGTATTTGGTTTATGTTAGTAGTTTTAGAAACAATAATATTCTTTTTAGAGCAAAAATGACGTCGAAAGCTAAAGTACTTGTAATAGTTAATCTCGCCGTTACTAAAGGACTAAAAAATAGAGATTTAACTGTTAAGAAGTTAATTGCAAGGTCAAAGGACTGGACCATTCTTCTTTTATATCTAACAGCAATCCTGATTTGATACTTGAGTAGACCAGCGATTATCAACACAGTAGTATTTCTTAGATAATAAATAACCAGATATTAAACAATAACGATTTTTGCAGAAACACATATGCCAACATGAAAGCTTGCCATACGTACGCTAACAATCTATTCTCATTTTTTATAAAATATAAAATCTTTTTAAACCCGTAAAATTCTTAAACAAATCTTTGAAACCCCGCTCTACCATAGCCATAAGTACGCCAACATTTTTTTCATCTTTTATAATATATAAAAAACATTTTAATCCGCCAAATTCTTAAATAAATCTTGGCTCTATCAATCAAAAAATACCTAAACAAGATAAGCCACCCGCAAAATTCTGGTGCAGGTGAAGCCGACGCGGGACTGGGAGAACCTCGGTAGAATAAGACATGGAAAGGGGTTCATAAGGGGCCCATCCAAAAGAACGAAGGAAGAACTACTCAGACAAAGTAGGAAAAGACTTCGCATAACAGTAGGGTTGCTAAAAGGGCACGATAACCTAAGAGGGCACCTACACAAGATAGGCTCATACAATGGGGACCCAAGTTGCAGAATGTGCGAGAGGGGGAAGAAACAGCCTACCACATACTGTGTGAATGTGAAGAGTTAAATCACTAAAGACATGCATAATTTGGGCAACCGAAAATGAGCCCACAGGAATATATCAACCAACCAGTCTCGGGGTTATACAGACTTGTAGAAGGAACAAGACTAATGGGAGGATTGGTATAAAAGACAATGGGAGATTAGGCACAAAAAGTCCAAGAGGCTGCGCTGGCTCCAGTAGTCAAAGACGGCTCCCAGAAAGAAGAAGAAGAAGAGGAAGCCGACGCGACGGTATGACTTTATAAACTCGTGATGACCTAGCGCATCCAATCCAAGCTCAAGATTCTTCGTCAGAAAACAAGCACTTAAGAGTCGTTACCACCGGTGCAAGAGGAAAGGGGGAATCGAGTAGCTTGGGTGTACGTGGGGAGACGGAGGAGTAGTAGTACGGCAGTTTGTGCGGTTAGAAAAACAACTTGCTTTCTGAAGAGCTTTTTCTTTTGGTATAAACAATATAAAAGTCTCTTTCATTTTGGGCAAATTGTCAAAATGTTCTTTAGGTTTTTAATAGAAAAATAATAGTTGTTTCATGGTGATATATTAAGTTTTCGTACAAAAGTGTACAATTTTTAAGCTGGTTAGGCTATTCTAAAAAAAGATTGTGTCAGTTGTAACGTGACTAATTCTAAGTAAAGTTTAAGGGTAACTAGGAAGAAAGTGTGTTAGGAAAGTGACTTAAAAAAACTGAGGTAGTGCAGGCTTCTGTTTGAAGTGAAGATTTCGACAGTGTTGCGTTTGGAATGGTATAGTATATTAGCAAAAAGCAGTCAGGGTAACATATTAATAATATTTTTTGAACCGTCTTATAAGTGAGAACTAAAACTAGCTAAAACATACCAGTGTTACAAATGCAGTTCAGTTAGAAATTAAAACTGATTTAGACCTGATAAATACTGTCGACTGTGCAAGCTCTATTTTAAGCAAAGAAAGCTTACACGACAAAGAATATGCTTCTAACGACGAATCAGAAACAGAAAGTGACGACTTTGTAAATTAATCTAACTCTGCGGGATCCCATACTAATGAATGCAAAGTGGATGCTCAGAAAAATAATGAAAATGTGGACTGAGAAGATATAAACAAAGGGCGGAAAAGAAAATATTACAAAACAAAAATCAGTAAAAAAGAATAAAAAGTCAAAAGCTAAAAATAAAAGGTAAAGAATATTTAGGATGTTCTCGCAACAATAGCTACTAGATAATTTAAAAAGACATTCTTTGGGGAAATAATATTATGGCTTAGGCACTTCTAAATTTTGCAATTATGCCCACATCTGGATTATCCAAAAATATCTCATAAAACATAAATGAAATGTTAGCCTGTGCATAGTTGTACCAAAAGAAAGTTAAAAAATAGGAAAATTGAACTACCTAGCGATTTTATCAAAGCATCGAAGGAAGCTTGCTCACATTCTATACAGCATCAAAATTATTTCGTTATTTCATAATTAGACTCTAAAGTTACAGATATCACGGCATTATATTACGATTTTGGAAAAAAACAAAAGTAAAACCTTATTTAACTATTAATTCCAAAATCTTAAATCCCAACTAAAAAATATTTCACTCAATTTAAATTATTCTAAAGTTTTAAAAGATTAGAAAGATCGCTTGCCATTAACCCAAAAAATAGTGGAAACGGTTACAAGATTTGAAACACCTAATATCAGAAGATTTTCACTTATTTTATGATCTTTTTACATACACACAGAAACGTAGAGCAGGAATTAACAATGAGAAGGACTTTGACGTGCTAAAAATGTAAACCCCTGGATCTTTAGCCAACATGGCTAAAACTAAGCTAAGGAAATAAAAACTATGCTAAGAATAATTAAAAATATGCCATTTGCTAAAAAAAGTGATTCTCTTGCAGTTTTTCTTTACGAAAAGTGCTAATTCTATTTTTGTATTGTCTTTAAAATCCCCAACAGTTCACTGAAAATTGGGTACAATATCTGCAATTTATTTTTTATTATTTTTTTTGAGAGAATAATATTGGCATAACAGTACATTAAAGCTTAAGAAAATAATAAGTTATATAAATATGAACCTTAAAGATAATATTTAGAAGAAATATTCCATTTCTTCTTCTCAGTAAAAAGCAGAAACGCACTTAGCAGTTATTGTCAGATTTCCGACAATATACTTATTTTCTAAATCTCTAAAAATAGAACATGTAGAAGGCCCATATCTTATTGTTTTAATATTACAGTTAATTGATGTATTTTTTCTGGCAAAACAGCCTATGCAACAAAAATTGCTTAGGTCTTAGAAATGGCTCTGACTACATCCAGTTACCGTATAAAAGTATTTGAGTTACCATAACGTTGGCAATATAGAAAATTACAGGAAATGTTTTCTATGACGTAAATTTTATTTTTTTTAAACCAAAATTTACAAAAAATAATATTTTTAATGCAAAGTACAAACACTTTTTGAAACTAAGAACATTAATTTGAGGTTGTGGTTTGCATAGTCTAAAACGATAGTCCACCAAATATTACTCAAATCAATATTACACAAGGTCAGTTACAACAAAGTTGGGAAAATCACCACTTATTAAGTACCTTTAATTTTAAATTTAAAACAAAATTTTATTAGGATACAATGTTCACAATTAAAATATATGTCATAATCTGGAGTTATACACATGTGCTCGCTAATACAAACTATGGCGATTGGTATACCTTTAGATATCTTGACAGAATTTCTTTTAAGTTTTAAATTAAAGGTACCATAATTGCCAAGTTTCCCCTGACCTATATAAATCTGATTTGAGTAAAATTTGGTGACTAAACTTGTGTTTCGCCGGCACGAGTGGTTGGTATCTTCAAAAGATATGCTTTTCGGTTTTTTCAATCCGTCTCAATCAGCCACATAAAATGTGAAGTTACCCAGGTTCTCGCTACTACTCCATCATACAGAAAAGCCATAGAGATACGTATATATACAAAGAATTTTAGCAAAAGAAAGAAAGCAATAAAATAAACAAAACATCGGTACCAAGATTGCGAAAGACGAAAATAGCATTACAACGTAAACAAGACCTGGGCAATAACACCGAGCCAAGAGAGATGGCTTCGCCCACCCAAGCTTTTAAATACATGAGTCCACGCAGGAATCAGAAGTACACAAGTGGTCAACGGAGAAGCATATCTTTTGAAGATGGCAATCACTCTTGCTAGCGAAACGTCAAGAACACGAAATAACCGACGACGGCTTAACAAGTCAAAAAACAGAAGTTTAGCAGACGATGGCCACGAAAGCCTTATACAATTTAAAACTGGGTGTTGTTTTAGACCATGAGACCGTAACTTCAAAATACGGTTTAAATTCCAAGAATTTTTGGTTCATTTTACCTATTTGGCCATCTTCACTTGTATACGCTGTATACCTGGACTAAATCGACCTTTTTCATCCCGATCTATAACAAAACTTTACATACGTTTTATCCGGACTCTCTGTATAATTAATTTAATTTGGTTCTTTTTAATTGTAGGTCAATTTGTTTATTAATACCATATGTTTTTTTAAATTTAAAAGTAATGGAGGCGCAAAAACAGGGTTACTTAGGTCTAGGTGATCACCGGATATTTATGCTTGTTTGAATTAAACCTTACCTGCACATCCTCTCCGTTAAACGCGAAATAAGCTTCCGCTTTGACAACACCAAGCAGTAAATCGTAGCGACTAAGCTTCGATATAACGGATTTTCGTAGCAGCACGCTATTTAAAATGTTGATGGCGTTTTGCGGTTCCGCTTTCGTGGTTTTACCATTGCTTCCGGCGCTGTCGTAGTCGGTGTAGTGAGGATTTTCGCCACCTGAAAAAGAATTTATGATGTAAAGAAAATATTTAATACTTTTTACATCTAAATAAAATCAATTTTTGAAACTGGGGAGACGAATTTTATAAAAATGGCGAGAACTAAAATAAATAAATTGTTTTAACAAACATATTACTCTACTCTTAAAAGTGGTAATAATCATTGTCTTAATAACATCAACTTCTTGACGTTGCAATTTTACTTGCTCATATTTTACTTGTTAATTAGCTTTATACCATTAATTGTGGGGCGGTAAGAGGTTTTCATCTACCGATTTAAAATTAATAATATATTTCATACCGATCAGGGAAATGTTTCATTACTGTCAAGAAATTAGTTAGTTAACCGAGACGCAAAGCGTCAATGTTAACTTTAATCCCGAGACAATAATGAAAACTTTTCCCTGAAATTTGTATACCATTTTATTTACAACTATAATGTTATTATATGATTGGATTTTTAATGTTTAAATGTAGTTAAAATGCCAAAATATTTCATTTATTGTTTTAAAACCACTCAAAAATGTGCTGGTTGCGCCATACAAACATGTACTGATGACAGGGCCATAGCAATAATGCATACCTTCAAACAATTTTAAATTTCTTGTTCGAACTTTTAAATTTGTTTTAAAAAAAGATCTGAAATGTTTTTGGGTACTGATAACAAAGATTATTCCAGGTAGGTAGGTAGGTAGGTTAAAGTGAGTGGACTTTTTACGCCCTCCACTGCGACCGCTCGATCTATTGTGGCTCACACCTTTTTATATTTCTCCTAATAGGATCAGACTTCTAATAAATCCGATACTAGATTGGGAGAGAGTTCTTACATCTCCTCTTACTCGTGTCGCTACCGGACACGAGCACAATATGTGTTCTGATGTGTTCTGGTGTCCCTGTCTCCTGAAGAGTATGATGAGCAGACGGTTAGATCCGTCATGCCCTCCCCTCCCGGTTTAGTGACGTGTGTAGCTACCAGGTCCTTGTTACAGGAACCAAATGTTCTTTCTGAGGCCACATCTCTGGCCTTACCCTATGAAAACGGTCCGATCGGCTTTCTGTTTAAAGCCGGGAACCCTTTTCCCTATAAAGGCGGTTCTGTCCGCCTTCTGTTTGGATTCAGGGATCCCTTCCTAAGCACCTGTTTGTTCGGGATGGATTAGCCCGTCCCCGTGAGACAGGCGCCGGTGACTTCAGGGGCACCTTTTGAAACGGATTCACCCGTTTCGGTCGGCGCACCTTTGTCTGCTTGTGACCTTGTGTGGCACCTCTCGAAACAGATTTATCAGTTTCGGTCAGCGCACCTTTGTTACTTTTTTCCTATGAAAGCGGTTCTGTCCGCTTTCTGTTTGGAGCTAGGGAAGTAATAGTCCACCACGGCAGAGCCCCGTATTACCGCAGTATGGCTAGATACTCTGAGTGGTCGCCCTGTATCACAGAGGCACCGTTGGAGACACCTGTTTAAGGCACAGAATGTCATTCACTCATCAGCACGGTATGCTAACACCTTGGGTTAAGCCTTGTGTTCATCTTGGCTTCGGATCACGTTTCATACGCTAGCCAAAAGAGTTGCCGATAACCAGCAACTCTAGCGCATGTTCTAAAAGATCCTACTGGGCCCAACCACGACAACGACGTTTGAAAACAGCGGTTGGGATGATTATTCTAACGTCTTTAGAAAAAAATGTTAAGATTATCGCGTCAGAGACCCTCTTAATATCATAAGTTAGTGATAGGGCAAAGCAAAAAAAAACCTCTTCCCACTGGGCTATCTACAGCATGATAAGGGTCATGCTAGATTTAAGAGAAATGATTGATGTATCAAAATATAACAAGCTTCTTGCATTTTTAAAACTCCAGAATATAGGCTTTAAGCCAAAGAAATCTGCTGTCTTTACCAGAAAAAAATAGAGGATTTTCTAACCAAAGCACCTTAAGAGTTTTTACCTATCAAGGTAAGACTTTCTTTTCAACTTTTCTTTGGAAAAGAGAATTTCCATTTAAATTCCTGATACAAAAACTTATAAAAGTAGATTATTCATGATAACTGACATCAATTGGACAAAAATTGTTAAAAAAAATATCCAGGGATAAAAAGATATTCAAAATAAGAGGCAGCTGCGTCGCTGGTTAAAAACGGAGCAGATATTTTACAGCGTTTAGCGCTTAGGGGGATGGCGGTCCAGTACAGTTGCTGAATGTTATGTGAATGCATCTGTAGCTAACCAAACTAAAATCGCATACCTTCAACAACAGAAGGTAGAAGCTTTCTACCTTCTGTTAACATTATGGGACCTAATAGTGGTCAAGAAAAAACATTCTTTAGCGGTAAAACTTCAAATCATTAGGACATCCCCCTAAATATTTTTAGTAAAGCCTACAATAAGCCAAATTTGACCATTATTTTTAACAAATAATATGTAATAAATTGCTTAACTTTTGTTGTTAGTTGTCTTATTGATTCTATATAAGAATTGGTCAATGAGGGTATTACATAAATAGTTTACTTTATTAAATGAGTAAAAAAAATGAGGGAAGAACAGGAATGGGAAAAATAAGTAAGGGCAATGGAAAAGGAAAGTAGACGTAAGTAATGTGACACTTTTAAACCTTTATTAGAGTAATGTTAATATTACATTTATGGTTGTAAATAAAGTAATTTTAAATCATCTGCTTTCTGCAGCTTTATAGGACTGAGGTCTCTATACTTTTAGGCAACCTAGCTAAATTTTTTACAATTAAAAAAAAGCAAAAATATGACAATCGTAGGTAGGTAGGTAGGTTTAAAGTGAGTGGACTTTTTACGCCCTCCACCTCCCACCTTTTTATATTTCTCCCAATAGGATTGGACTTCTAATGAATCCGATATCAGATTGGGAGAGAGTTCTTACATCTCCTCTTACTCGTGTCGCTACCGGGCATGAGCACAATGTGTTCTGATGTGTTCTGGTGTCCCCGTCTCCTGGAGAGTATGACGAGCAGACGACTAGATCCATCATGCCCTCCTCTTCCGGTCAAGTGACGTGGGTAGCTACCACGTCCTAACCACAACTAACCACAACGACGATGTGTGAACACAGCGGTTGGGATAACAATCGTAAAAATTTAAGTTAGAATTATGTAAAAATTATTAGTCTAGATTGCTTATTTTCCAATTGTATGTGTTTTTATTACTTTATATTTTAAAAATAATTGAATTGTACATAAATAAAGTAGGAGAATTAACGTTTGATAATTATGAAAAAAAAAAAGCTTAAAATAGTAGATAAGTTAAAGTTTACAGAACTATTTTTTGAAAAAGTTAAAAAGACTGATATATTAGAAGGTTGTCTGTAAGTAAACATTTTTATAGAGCTTAAGGCTCTTACCAAAACAATTTGATGAAAATGGGCATTGCACAAAATAGGCATTTTTCACTATTTGAAATTCTAATAAACTACTAAAAAAAATTTTTTGTCAATGGGCAAGGGTACATCGTAAAAATCGAAACCGATTAGACGAATCGCGTCAATCCTAATACTATGCTTTTTGTCCCGGATTTTACTGGATACAGATAATCCAGTTCCATGTCCTTTTAAATTAAGCAAAGGAAAAGGTGTACAAAGACAAATATAACAAACAAATAAAAAGAATGCTTCTAACCTTATTACTTTTGTGTTGTATTTTTGTGTTTTTTTTTTTAATAAAATGGAAAACAATAAAAAAGGCAGTAGATACCTTAAGGCATTTTTCTACTTAAATTTATTCTGATTGTTTGACTCGGTTTCAGCGTAATGAACCCTTACCCTATCATGAAGAAAATTGTAATATTAAGAGGTTGTCTGTGGGTAAACATTTCAGGAGCTTTTTAAATTGTTTTTCAAAGTGTTTTGCTTTTTTTTCAGTAGCAAAAGTTTTCTACCGTTGGTGGGTTTTTCAGTATTCTAATTTCTACTAAGCTACTGAAAACTTTTAGTCAATATTTGGATTTTGTTTGTTTCTTGGCAAATATTTTTTACATAAAAAAATGTCCTACGTACTTTTTTGTCTAAACAATTTTTTTTAAGTACTTTAAATTTACTAAAAGTTTTATTTCATTTTTTTAGAAAGTGCAAAATAAGTTTTTCTTTAATTACCAATGGGGAGAAAAGGTTGGCGGTTTTGCTATTTGAAATATTGAAAATATTAAGAAAAAAAAATAATATGTATGTTTTTATATAATAAATACTAAATGTAAAATAAATTGTGCAAGGTGATTATTTATCATAAGCTTCATTTTTAGAAAAAAAGTCGTTTAAAATGGATTAAGTTATCTTTTTAATAAAATAACCTAAACCTAAATTATAGGTATGTATTTTTTAATAATAAATAGAAAAATAAATTTATTTGTTCTTTATTAAAATTCTATAATAGGTGTTAACGAAATAATTTATAATGATAAAAACGAAAAATTATTATGTATTAATACAGTATGTCCTAAATATTACAATTTGCCAATTTATATAAATATATTATATAATTTTATATATATATATATATATATATATATATATATATATATATATATATATATATATATATATATATATATATATATATATATATATATATATATATATATATATATATATATATATATATATATATATATATATATATATATATATATATATATATATATATATATATAATTTTAATTTGGTAAAAAGGCCTATAACTAAATTCTAAGTTTAAATAACTTTAAACAATGTTACAAAAAAAGAAATCTTATTTTACGACCTTTGAAATGGTGCTTGGTGTAGGATTAACACTTACTAAGTTTCCCATTTTTGCCACCTTTTTACCGTTATACCAAGTTTTTTTTTTAATTAAATAAACAAGCTATTTTCCACAATTATTATTATGATATCATTGTTTTATAAAAAACTCAGGTAGGATTGAAAAATAAACATTAAATTAAATTCTTGTTTATAAAAAATCTCTTACTAATAATTTGTCTTGTTGATAAACTTTCTATATTAAAATATTAAAATTGTTAAAACATTTCCAATATAATGGTAACATTTTTTCTTAACATCTTTATAAACAACTTTTTCTGATAATTGACTTATATAAGCGTTTTAAGTAATTTTGCAAAATTAAAACAGGGGTAACAGTTAGCAAAAATCGATAAAAATAACACGTTTAGAAAAATCATATATCAGTCACTATTAATCTTACATTTTATCAATAGTGTTTGTTTGATAAAAATAAATGACTTGGTATAACGTAAAGACAGCAAAAAGAGAAAAATGTGGTTAATCAATAAAACTTTAAATTTAAAGAAAAAAACAGTAAAGATTATAAATGGCAACTATTATTTCTACAGACATTTCTCAGGCCTTGTTTTAAAGATCGTACAAATACCCTTTTTATGGCATATTGTATATATCTAAATCCACAGGAAAAGAAGTGACAGGACAAAGTAAAAAAAAAATTAGAAAAAAGCTTCTGTCATAACTAAATTACTACAAATTCTAAAGACCGTTTTAAAGAACATTATAAGGGCTCTTTTATAAAGTAATACCTATACCTAAATTTACGTAAAAAAGTTATGAGACAAAATTGGAAAAAAATATGTTGTTCGGTGTTTTGGTTTTGTTTTTAAATATGTTAAAATTTAGTTTTAAACAACTTTTCTTTTAATGTTTATGTATAAAAATTACTCAGAATTTAAGTTAAAACTAAAAGACTAAAAATTGGACAAATGCATCTTTATTGGAAAAATGCATCTTCTTTATTGGAAGCACTCCGCTTTTTTTTTATTTGGACGTATAACGCAATAGAACCTTTTTTACGCAATGGCTTTTTATATTATTTTTTTTCTAACTAAGTCAATAACCTAATAATCTATGTGACCAAGAGATGCAGTTAGTGAGGTTTGATAAAGTTTGGAGTTCATTGTAGAAGATGACCAAAAGAATTTAAATACATTTTTTGCTAAGATTAATAAACAAGCAAAGAATTTTATCACTTTGCCTTATGAATCAGCTTTTTATGAACCTAAAGTATAACAAAACTTAGCTGTGTTTACAAATGGGCTCCTCTGCATATTTTATTGCTATATCAAAAGGAATGTTCCCCGTGAAACCATGGATCTAAGTATTTTTAAAACAAATTCTCATTGAATTTTAAATACTTTTATTTTTATTTTGAGCTCTCAGTGTATAAAGTTATATGTAACACGTACATACCTTTTCATAAACTAGTTATTTCAAAAACTGAAAGTTGCTCTAAATCCCACGACTGTAGGTATATACCTTTATAACCATAATTAGTGTTGTTATGTAACTTTGTGAAAGGTATTATCTTGGCAAGGCACAAAGCTAGCCTCGACCATAATACAGGATCAGCAGGCGACAGCACACCGACCGGCAGATTAACTCCCATTCCGAAATATCATGAATACGTGAGCCCGGAAATGTTTCTTTATTTCTGTTTTAAATATATATCTTTGTATACATATATTTTAAAAATTTGCATTCGAATCAGTAATATTTTAAATTAATTTATGTATTTATTTTTACCGTAAATAAACTATAAATTTTAATGGGTAGAAGTAAGGCTTTTTTTCACCATCAACTATGTTTTTTTTTATTGTTTTTTAGTAAATATTATAGAAGAGAGATGTTTTGACCATATGGAGGGTCATTATCAGGCATAAAAATTATAAATTAAAAGCTAATAACATTCTTAATAAAAAAAGGTACTAATTAAAAATCAACCAATCGGACATGTAAGTTTTCATTTAGTAGTATTTGTTAGTTTGTTGGTAGGGAAAAATAACTTAAAATAAAAATTAAAAGTTTGGCCTTAAAAATGTTCTTGCCTTATATAAAAGATTAACAATTATTTGATTATCACATTACATTTATATAAATGGACCAATGCTTCAATTTATAACTTTCAATGTTTTCCTTAATTGATCCGTTTTAAATACTGTTTTAAATGTTACTTTATTTGTATTAAGAAGTTTAAAACCTGTAATAAGGTAGTGTAATTCTTCTAAGGACTCTGGTTAAGTAAAATGCACTTTACTTTTTATTTGATCCCACAAAAAAATCCAGTGGTAAAAGATCTGGCGATCGAGATGGCTGAGTACGAATGAAGGTAAGATGTTAAGTAGACGAGAAACGACAAATACAAAAAAAGCAAACGAGTGGCCTAAACGAAAAATTATTAGATTCCATCTAGTGATGAATCCAGTCGGTGGGATGACCTCCCGTTGCAGCTTTAATGTTCACAAAATCCACACAGAACCACCCAACAAATGGATTGTATGGCTTCTTGGCACTTGGAATTAAAGCGAAAATTACGATAACGAATAAGACAACTGCTCTTAGTAGGACTTGTAATGATCCGAAATGTGCGAGAAAGATTCGAGCAAAATCTTTATGGCCGAATGAAAGCTAATGATGGCCATTTTCTATATATCTTAAATTAATACTTTTGATTAAGGGTAGTTGTGGTAGTAGATTATTTACTCTAACTTTTACTTTTGTAAACAAACCTTCATTATTAACTCTCGAAATTTAAATTTAGTAGAACCACCCTGTATATTCAAAACTGCTGTACCAAATGAGCTAAAGAAAGCATGTTTATGAAGAAAAAAACTTTTAAAAAAGGTGCTTCTTGACCCCTCTTTTCCTCTTAGATTTAAGGGGTTAAAATTAAATTACTCCTTAAATGCTCCAAAATGTGCGAGAAAGATTCAAGCCAAATCTGTATCGCTGCATGGAAGCTAATGGTGGAATTTTTCAACATATCATAAATTAATACTTTTGTTTTGGGGTAGTTGTAGTAGTAGATAATGTACTCTTACTTCTACTATTGTAAACAAACATTTATTATTAACTCTCGAAATTTAAATTTAGTAGAACCACCCTGTATAACCAAAACTGCTGTATCAAATGAGCTAAGGTTAGCATGTTTATATAGAAAAATTAAAAACCTTTAAAAAAAGGTGCTTCTTGACCCTTCTTTCCTTCTTAGATTTTAGGGGTTAAAATTAAATTACTCCTTAAATGCTCCGAAATGTGCGAGAAAGATTCGAGCAAAATCTGTATGGCTACATGGAAGCTAATGGTGACCATTTTCAACATATCTTAAATTATTACTTTTATTTATGTGAACAAACCTTAATTATTAACTCTAGAAATTTTAATTTAGTAGAACCACCCTGTATATCGAGAACTGCTGTATCAAATGAGCTAAAGTAAGCATGTTTATGAAGAAAAATAAAAAACCTTTAAAGAAAAGTGCTTCTTGACCCTACTTTTCTTCCTTGATTTTAAAGGTTGAAATTAAATTAGTCCTTAAATGCTCCGAAATGTTCGAGAAAGATTCGAGCAAAATCTGTATCGCTGCATGGAAGCTAATGGTGGCCATTTTCAACATATCTTAAATAATACTCTTGTTTTATGGCAGTAGATTATTTAATTTAACTTTTACTTTTGTAAACAAACCTTTATTATTTACTCTAGAAATTAATTTTTTTTGCTTTACCAAATGAGCTAAAGTAAGTGATGCTATGAGGAAAACAGAAAGACCTTTAAAACAAGGTGCTACTTGACCCCTCTTTCCTTCTTAGATCGCATCCTTGTCAAGGAATTGCAGTTAGGGACTACGCTTTACGCGTAAAATTGAAATAGCAGGACACGTCCCGAATGTTGTTACTCAGAAAATTTTTTAAGAACCAAAAATAAGATACTTTGCTTTTCTTTGGACATTCTATATTTTAAAAATCACTGAATTAAAATGGCTTAATGTGGGTATGTGCATAAGGATAATTGAAAAAACTTGAAAAAAAGATGCCAGCCGATCCCCTTTCCATTTAAGATTTCAGACCTTCGCTGGTTTGGAGTAATGGAGTTGTTGGAACTGTCCTTCCGTAGTTCTTACTTTTAAGTAAAAGATGAGTACTACGCGCACTAATCAAACCAAAAGTTTGATTACGATATATTGACGATACTTTTATTTTATGGATATGTAATGACGAAGAACTTGAAGGTTTTTTAAAACATCTAAATTGTCTCCGATCCTGTATTAAATTTAAAATGGAAATGGAGCAAAATTCGGCTCTACCTTTTCTCGTCCTTTTAGTCAAACGAAATATTGGACATATACAAACTTCGGTATACAGAAAACCTACTCACACTGAACAATATTTACACCAAAATTCTAGTCACTCTAACGGAACGAAGCAAGGGGCCATACGTACTCTTTACAACCGCGCGTGACCTTATGTAACAGTAAGGAATCCCTGCAAGAGGAAGTAAGTAATATAACTAGAGATCTTAAGCAGAACGGCTGCAGTGAGAAATTGGTTAGGAAAACAATAAAAAAAATCAAGATAAGACAGACAACTCTAATTTGAACGAGACTTCACAGGACCAAATATTTATGACTATTCTGTTTATTAAAAGAATTTTGAAAAAGATCCGCAGAATAGCGGATAATTATAATATTAAAACAGCATTTAAATCCCAAACCACTCTTAGAAGTATTCCTACTAAGACGAGACAGAAAAACAATATTTCAAAAAATTACTGTATCTACCAGTTTCCCTGTAAATGTGGTGAGGTATACATCGGAAAAACAAAAAGAACCTAAAATTAGAGTTAAAGAACACAAAAAAACACAAGGAACAAGGTGATATATCATAATCAGGGATTGCCGAACACGAAAGGTCAAAAAAAAATTAAAAAGTTGTAGTAATTGCAAAAAACCAAAATGTAATTAGCAAACCTAATATCAACATGTCGAATATTGGGCAGCCGTTATTAACCGTAAAAAATCGGTCATACTTCGATGAACAACGGATAGGATAATAAATCGTAGCTTTTAAAAATATATTTTGGTTATCAGTTAAAAACGGTTAAACATATATCACTAACCAAAACGTTGTCTATCATTTAACAATTAAAGACAATAAAATTTTTCGCGTTTGCGCAAATCAATTTTAGGTCTAACACAAGTATCCTACGCGTAACGGCCATTTTCCAAGTCACGTGGTTTTTGACATATGACAGGTGACAGATGACATTTGACAGGTGACATTTGACAGGTGACATTTGACATTTGACAGATAGTATTGACCACGCCCTAAATAATGCGTCACACAAGATTCCTAAATATTTAATTACGTCAGAGATTTTAAGATGGTTAGCTCCCCCGGTGGACGGTGGTCCGTGAATCGGTAAAGTCTCCCTACTAATATTAAAAACCATTACTTTGCTAACACTTTCAAGATTCTCTCGTTTTCGTTTAACCAACCTGTATAAGTTATTATTTATTTTTAAAATTGTAATTTAGACACTGATTTATATTTTCTGTATAGAAACATATCTATACACGTGTTTTTTACAGATTTTATCGCTCTCTTTCAATAAATGTATATCTACACTATGTATTGAATTTCACAATCCGACGTAAATCAATTGCCAAAGTTATTTAACTTTTGTGATAGAGTTGCTCCGACAGGCGGTCGACTAATGTTTAATTTACATTACAGTGACGCTATTTTCGGCCGCAGTAAGGTTTCTATTTGCCTTTGACGTTCACTTCACTAAGAGAAATTATAACCTTTTTGGAGTCGACGTGACTTCACTGCAGAGTTGCTAATAGACTTTATTTAAAAAATATTAATTATAAAAACTTAATTATACTACACAAAGGCTAAGACTTTTTAAAAAGTCTCTATTGGTTTCATGGACTTATACTAAAGGTAATAGGTAATTTATTACATGTGATTAATAGCAGAGAGAAGAATTTTTCTGTTTCTTTTTTTTATCTTGGGACAGTCCACAAAGGCCAATGCCTAAAACTAACGTATCGTGGGTGTCTTACTGGGGAACTGTAAAAGGATGCATAAAAGTTGCACTACGTGTTGCTCTGTTGGGAGCTGGCAGAGAAGGAATTATACTGGCCAACTCCTCTGAGCAGAAGCCATGAAAATTACCTATAGAACAGATACAGATCCCCTACAGCTCGACGGTGGGCAAAAAGAAAAAGCTTTTCTGTGAGCGTGGGATCATTAATAAGACGAACGGCTCTTCTTTAAATGGAGTTAAAAATGCTAAGTGTTGTAGGAGACGCCATTCCCCAGACTTGAGAACAATATTCTAAAGAGGGTCTAATCTACGATACATACAGAGTATACAGATTGGAAGAACAGAAATACTTTCTGACTCGAAAAAAGAATCCAAGCTTTTTTTAAGCTGCCGAGGCTATGGATGTAATGTGTTTGTGTCACTTGAGGTTATTCTCAAAAGTAGCGCCGACAAGAATAAGCGACTCTTTGTTCTGCACAACTTAGCCCCTCATATGTAACGGATGAGTATTGGCAAACTCTTTTCGCTAGAGGGAACATGACTGTGTTTTCGAGCCATTAAACTGAACAAGGTTTTTGGAGCCACAATCCAAGATAAGTTTGAGGTCTTGTGAAAGAGATATCTGCATTGACCTGCGCTTGTTTTCCAAATTAGTGTTACATGGTGGCTTAAGAAATTGAATACTAAAATGGAGGGTACTATCGTCAGCAAAACTTTAAATCGGATTGATTGTAAAAGAGAGAAGATCGTTAATGTGTAGAAGAAACAGCGTGGGTGCCAGCACTGAGCCCTTGGGCACCCCAGCATTAATTTGGTAGAAGCTGGAAGAATGATCATCTATAGTAACTGATATACGTCGATTAGAAAGAAAACTGGAGAGCAAGAGCAAAGCTTAGGTAGAGGACCGTAAGAAGGAAGTGTGTTAAGAAGCTCATCATGCCAGACCTGATCGAAAGCTTTAGATATGTCAAGAGCAACGACCTGGGATTCACCAAGAAACTCAAGGAACTTGTTCCAATTGTGTGAGACAAAGGAAAGAAAATCAGCTGTGGATCTTCTGAGACAAAATCCATACTGTCTATCATGTAAGAGCTTGTGTTTTTCAGATACTTTAAGATTTGGGAAGAAATTAATTTTTCCATTACTTTGCAAACCACAGATGGTAGAGGGCGCCAGCTACGGCCTACCCCACTTGTTTCAGAAGACATAACTTTTTTTTAATTTAGTTATTAAACTGTTTATTAAAAAGGAAGTTACCATAGTTCCCTCCGCCTTAAAAATGTATACTTCATTTAGATCTCTAGGAGCAACTGTTTTCGAGGTAAATGCATTTTAAAGGAACCCGCAATTTTCCTATGGAAAATGGTTTTCGGCCAATTGTTTTTAAACTTTGCAATGTTATAGTTTTCAACACGCTGATCAAAAGCCCTTACGAATACAGAACCCAAAAACCCCTCTAACCACCCCCCAAAATCAGCCTTAAATTTCACTAGGGATTTGAAGACAACATATGGGATGGATGATAAGAAGAAAAAAATTGCAATTTATGTTTTTAATTGCTTTATAAGTATTTACAAATGCAGGCAAAAAATTCCGTTTATATTAAAATAACCCTGTGTTTGGCGGTAACTGTTTTACTTGTCGTTGAAATTCCGTTCGCTCACAATGAAAAATTACCTGATTGCAATGCGGCATGTAACAAAATTTATAAAATATTGTTTTATACGGAATCTTAAAACAAAAATGTAAATTAATAGCATAGTCTTAAGCAACCTTAAAAAAATATGTTACTTAATGGGTGAATATACACATACAACACATACAAAATTACCTAAAGAAATTTTATGAAAAGTACTGTGACTCCTAAAATAAATAACTCTTTAAGGTTTATTTTAGATAGAACTTTTTTTTAATGTAAAGTTAAAAATACTTGTATGTAACACCAGTTTTGTTCAAATATGTTTGTCCCTAAAAGGCAATAATTTAAAAAGAACGTCACTTATGCTAACTTACAAAAATACGTTTAAGAACAAAAATAAATGAACATTAAAACAAATGTAAAATTTTAATTTAAAAACTTTATTTAATAAAATTTAAAGCGGTTGCAATTTACCCACTTCCTATAAATTACGGAAATTGCAGCTGTCAAAAGTCGTATATAGGTAACTTGATACAAAGCGTACTGCTAAAGATGCTGTGATTACGAAACTATGTTAAAGGTGTGGTCATGAAAACATTCGTTTTCAACGTGTATAAAATACATGTGTCAAAAAAAACTTAATATTTGTTAATTTTGGGGTTTGAATATGAGGTTTTGGGGCATTACATTCCTTTACAATGTGTGGCTGAATAATTTCAGGATTGTTTATATTCGATTTGAAGGCAAAGCAGTGCATGAATTGTTTTGAGTTAAATAAATTCCTCTGTATACAAGCGAAAAATAGCATAGCATGGATTAATTTACTTTTAGCCACGAACGTGTTTTTGTTATAATAATAGGTAGTTTTCTAATTATAAAATTTTAATTATTACAAATCAGTCAAATTTTTCTACGTTTCAGGACCCTCTTTTTTAAAACAACGTAAATACCGTAAACCTAACTATTATTTGTGTCATTCCGCGAACGCATTTCAGCGCTAAAAAGTCACAACTTTAAAGGATAAAACCGCGGTAGTGCGCCAAAGTAAGTTCCGGTGTGTCGCACGGTGTGTATATATGTTATAGTCAATCCTTGAAGCTCCGGCGTTTCTAGGTTTGACTAGTCAATCATCAGGTTTGACTTGAAGTCTTAGTCAAAGCCCAAACAAATGAAGTTTTTCGGCCTCTGACTAAAGAATTTTCCTCAAACCTAGGAGAAACTAATTTGGTCAGGCAAACGTCAAAACTGAATTTAATGAAATCGGGGTTTGACCAGTCAATTAGGTATTAGAAAGTCTCAGTTTGTTAAATTAGATGTAATCAAACGATTTTTTATTTAAATGTTTATTGTTGTTATATTGTCATAGTTAAAATAGAAAAAATAGTTTATATTCAGACATGGTGAGGCATTATGACATTTAGAATTGCAGAATACGTCAGATCTCTTATATTTACAACTAACCACAACTAACTACAACTTACCACAACTAACCAAAACTAACCACAACTAACCAAAACTAACCACAACTAACCGCAAGTATAAACTTATTTAGACGTGTTACAAGTACAGTCAACGTTTGACCGAGTCTGCCAGTCACTTCTAGAATCGACTAGGCAAAGCTCGAAACAGATTATTTTAGTTTCGACGTTCGACTGAAACGTTAGGAACTTCTAGGTTTAACTAAAAATACTTTAGTCAAAGGCCGAAATTGGAATTTATTTCGCGGTTGCCTCGAAGGCTTTGGTCAAACCTAGGATAAACTAGTCATTCCGCGAAGAGACTGCATATCAACCTTTGACTATGACATGTATATTACATGAAAGGTTTCAGCTTATTCTTCCCTTCCCCCTATCGTAACTTTGTTATCGTCCCACATAAAGGATCTGGTATGTGCATTTACATAGGTATTCTGATTACCAGTGAAAAAATGACAAAAATATGTCAAGTAGTAGTTTCTTAGATGTTCGATTTTGAAAATCGCCCATTTTACTACTGACTGTCCCACTCATTCATAGACTTGTCAAAATTTGAAGCACTTCCCAAGAAAGTAGAAAATTTAAATTTATTATGTAGGTAGCTTTTAGAACACAAGTAACAAAACATTCTGAAAATTGGAAGTTTTTACTGGGAACGCCCTTTTTTTAAAGTTTGAAATCTGGTTAAACCTGAATTTCTGAGGCATTTTTAGTTTTAGAATTTAAGATGCAGGCAGGATTTTATTTCTTTCCTTAAACTTTGAAAAAAAGAGATAAGGGCCAAGTTCCTATCTAAAAATTTCGGTTTTGAGTACTGAGATCCAAAATTAAACCATGTTCTTTATAAACTTAGCAATTTGTTTTACTGATCTCTTTGTATTACTAAAAAAACTGTTAAGTTTAAAATTTGCCAAGTCTAAAAAGAACTAATCTTATATCTCAGTTCTTCATAAGGCCGAGATTTTTGCATGGGAGCTAGAACCTTATTTTACATATTTTGGTATGACAGCGAATTATATAAATTGTCCTAATTATATCGTATCTTTTGAAAAAGTTAAAAAAAAACTGCAAAACATGAGGATAAATTTAAATTATTTTTTGTCTTTCTGTAATATTTTTTGCTTCCTTCCCGAAACTCCCTAATTCCTAGCTACTCCAACTTTTTTTCAAAGAGCAACCTTGGTCATATGGGGACTTTATGAGGTCTTCTAAAACTGAATTCGATACTGCCAACAACGTAGGGGTCTGCTTATGTTGTTTTACTAAAAACCAGTTCAATAGAAAGTTAGAAAAAGAGCGCTTAAATAACGGAGGCAAAAATTTTAATATTAGAGAATTATTGCAAGATACCTTATTAGGGTCGGGAACTATTTATACCAACCTTATTTCATTAGTTTTTTTTTTAAATATTATTGTAATTGTATCTTTTGCTTATTAATTTTTCTAATTTTATTTTGAAAATAAATAAGATCGGGTAAGATATTTAAAAATGATTTATTGCCTTATAGATTGTTGTTTGTTTATAAAGAAACATACAAGGCTGTTTTTTTTATCTTAGGATAGTCCACGAAGGCTAAGTACTAACATACCGTGGGTGTTTTAAGTGTGGTGAGAGGGAGTTCGTTCACACGGGACTTAAATATTTGGGGATTGGGGGAGAGGAAAAAATTTCTGCGGGCAGCAGATTCGATAGTCTTGACACTCTAGGATGAAGGAACAAAGAAAGCGGGAAGTTCGGGGCCTCTCTAAACGAATTGTAAAAGAATGCATAAATGTTACTCTGCTGGGAGCTGCCAGAAAAGGAATTATACTGGCCAACTCCTCTAAGCAAAAGCCGTGAAAATACCTATAGAAGAGCGACAGATCCCCTACAGCTCGACGGTGGGCAAGAAGAGGAAGCCTTTCTGTAAGCGTGGGATCATTAATAAGACGAACGGCTCTTACAGTATACAGATTGAAAGAAGAGAAATACTTTCTAGCTCAAACGAGGAATCCAAGCTTTTTTAAAGCTGCCGGGGCTATGAATGTTATGTGCTTGTGCCAGTTGAGGTTATTCTCAAAAGTAGCGCCGACAAGATTAAACGACTCTGTTCTGCAGAACTTGCCCGCTCATATGTATCACATAAGCATTGGCAGACTTTTTTCGCGACAGCGAACATCACCGTGTTTTCGAGGCATTAAACTGAACAACAACAACTGTGTTATAAGTAAGGAGTAACGCCAAAAAACATTATTGAGAGAAAACAACTTTCAAACATCGATTTCTTTAATTTCATTTATTTACAACACTGAAAATAAAAGCGCTATGGCTCATTTGCTGTACTCAAAAATGTATAAAGTATATTAAACACCCTAACAAACGCGCATATTATAAGTATTTTGCATCTCTTTTTGGGAAACGTTTTTAAAAAGTAACCCACAACTAATCACTTGTTAAATTGTGGTGCCAAAGAAACCAATATACTATTCGATTAAGCAACATAAGGCTCTGTAGTGTTAGTATCTTAAAACTCACTTTTTTATTACTTTATATATACATAAACACTTGAAAAGAATATTATTAAAATAATACTATAAATTTTTAAAATAGGACTATAATGATAATAATAATAATATGTGTGATAACAACAACATAGAAAAAAATCGCATGTAATATTAAAATGCTAAATTTATATTTAAATGTTTATTTAATTTTAAATCCGGATCAAAATTTTAATTATATTAAAATAACCCCATTTTTAATGACTGTCATGTCCTACTTTTTTTGACATACCGCTCGCTAACAATGAGAAATTACCTGTTTGCACCGTGATTGATGTACCTTTAAATTAATTAAATTTCTTTGTTAAAAGAAATTTAAAAATGAAAATGCACAAAAGGTTTTGGTGTTATAGCGCCGGTATGTATATTATGTTTTTATTTTTAACTCTTCTACTACATATGCAATACTTTTATATATGGAATATAGGAAATATCTGTTTTTTTATTTGTGTTTTGTTTCATTGGGGCTTTAATCCAGAAAAGGGTTGCAATGCGACATTTAATTTAAATTACATTTTGCAGCAACATTGGCACGTTAACGCTATTGTACAAAAAATTTACAATAAAATAACATTACAACAAAACCAAAACAAATTATTTGTAACAATGGTAAAAAGGTTTTAAAACTTTTGACAAATTTTGCAATAAGTAGACTTAATTTGCAATTTAAAATATGTTTTTTTAAAGTACGGTAATCATATTAAAATAAATATATTAAAAATATAAATTAAAAAAATATTTAAATTTTGACAAATTTAATAGGTCAACCTAAAAACAAATTAATACAAAAAAAAATGCTGACCAAAGGTAGCCAAAAGTTATACTAAATTTTTAACAATTTAAATTTTGGTGTTTAGTTTTTTTTAGAATTGGACTTTACAAGTTTAATTGTATACACACGTATATGACTATAAGTTTAAGATTCGGGTTTTTCTAATACTTTTTTAGTAAGGTCTTTTCCCTCTGAAAAAAAAAGTTAATATTTGAATATAATTTAAGCAATCTATCAGAATAAAGACCTTACTTTATACAAAGCTATTTTATAAATTATAAATGGTTGTATAATGAATATTGATCTATTTTTTTGTCTTTTAAAAGACAACAATAAAATAACGCAACTAAACAGAAGCCGTATAATTACCTAACTAACTTTTGCTCTAAATTTCGGTTAATTGAAATTTCGCAATTTTTCAATGCTAAAACATGACCACATCTACAAGCATCTTTTCTCCATGACATATTTTTTGTTACCTTTCCATAGTTAAACATTAGATAATAATAAATTAATTTTACAAAAAAAAATATTTAAAAATATTAATTTAAAAAAGTATTACAGACACAAAAAAATCTATGGATTATGTGAGGTAAAAAGTTATATAATGGGGGTGTAGCTGTAAAATTAAAAAAAGTTGTGATTTAAAAGAAAGGGATAATATAATAGCATATTTATTGTAGCCAAAATAATAACTATAAAAATCTCTATATAAATTAAAAGTTTTTTTTTTTTAATTAGGTTTACTGTTTCTAATAAAATATCTGGAAAACAAAAATACGATTTTTGTTAATAGTCCATTGGAAATAATAAAAAAATCCTAAAAATCCAGAATTTTTTTCTCCATCAGATTTTTTGGCATAAAGTTTTAGTTTAAGGTATAAATAACCAAAAAATTACTATCCGTACGCAATAAAGGGTTGCACTTTAAAATGCACTTTTGTGTAAAAAAATGCATTTTTTGCTATTTTTTCATATTTTGCTTTTTTTATATAATAGACCCAAATGAGTGAAACTTTAGTTTTATATTTTAATATAATTTTAAGTATAACGAATTGTTAAAATGTGTTCCCGATCCTTATTTTTATCGTTTCTTTCTTTTTTCATATTTTTTTTTCTTTTATACCATTTTTTAGTCAAGACTCTGTCAATATTACGGTAAGAAATAATAGGCTTATCCTTTGAAGCATCTACAATCACTACGTCTCCATCAAAAAAGTTTCAATCCTTTATTTTAAATGGGATGACCAAACTGGCTTTTCATCTTTATAAGATTTACATATTTCATAAAAAGTAAATTGACATTCTTCTTGGTTATCATTAAAATACTTAGCCATATGTAGTAATAACCTATTTATTTTTTGTCGTTATTATTAACTTTTCCTTTAATTATTTGTTATTGTTATTTTTTTAAAACAACAGGAATGGTCACGCGCTTTCCTCTCAACAAAATTAACATTTGAAGCCAAACTATTTTGCAATGCTTTATAATCATGCTGAGGGG